>VDFB02168118.1:194656584-194818986 GCA_007258455.2 Sequoia sempervirens | reverse complement strand
ATCGGGAATGAAAAATATTGAAACTGATAATGAAAATGTTCAAGGTGAAAATGTTGATTTGAAGATGTTGAAATTCTACGATACGAAATTGATAATGAAATGTTCAAGGTGAAAATGTTGGATTTGAAGATGTTGAACATGATATTGAAATTGGGAATGAAATTATTCAAATTGATATTGAAAATGTTCAAGGTGAAAATGTTGGAAATGAAGATTTTGAACATAATAGTGAAGCAAGTGTAAATTATGTTTCACCTATTTACATGAGAAATGAAGAACCTTGTGTGGAAGAAAGAAATATTCCAAATTCAAGACCTTCAAGATCCCCTAAATGGTTACTTGAATTTTATGAGAACATTATAAACAATTTTGAAAGCAAGAGGTCAACACAAACTATTCGGTTGTGGGCTAGAAGACTTTTCAAACAATATTTTAGTGATAAGACATTGACCGAGCAATGCCAAATTTTTGTACAATTGCTAAAGATGCAAAAGATAAGACCTTTGCTATCCAAATTGAAGATTCATGTGAACAAGAAGTCCAAACAAAATTCTATTATTGTCAAAAATATTTCAAATTCTCTCAAGTCTATTGGAAAAAATAACAAGGAAATGGATAAGAGAGCTTCTCGGAGAGTCATTACAATTGCCCTAGTAAGCCATCAATTGAAAAAGGATCACTTTATGAGAAAAACTTGTATTGATTTTGACATAAATCGTAAAACTTTGGATAGAGCACTCGCAAGAAGAGAAAGAATAGATGGTCCTCTTCAAAATGGTACATGGGATTTTTCCGAGAGGCTTCCACGTGTTGATAAGAAGCTAACAGATAATGTAAAGCAGGTAATTCAACAATTTTGGCATGATAACTCTAGAGTATCACCCAATGCAAAGGATGTTTTAAAGTTATGAATTGGAAATCGAGACCATACACCACATCCTAAACATTTCTTGGAATCAAGCCAAAAAATGTTGTTCAAAAATTTATTGAAACACACCCAAATATGGAAATCTCGCAAAGGAATTTTGAAGGTTTGAAGCCATTTTATTGTGTGCCTCTTAAGATTCATAATACTTGTTGCAAATACCATGTGGAGTTTTCAATGTACCATGAGCTATTATGTTATATCTATTCTACTTTGCATACTAATTAAATCTTGCAGGAGTGTGGTTCAATGCATCTTCCGAAATCATCAAGGGAATTGCTAGATCTATGTTTATGTTCTAGAGATGATGGTTGATTTTTCTATAGAAATGATTGTTTAAATGCGAAGTGCTCACAATGTGGTGGCTTGTAAAAGTTTGTTTAGTGTTTTCATGAGAGTTCCGAACATGAATTTGGAAAGAAGCTTGTTGAGAAAAAGAGATTTGAGATAGTCAAATATACTTTGTAGAGTGGAGGTGAAGGTTCTAGATGTGAGTTGGTTACAAAAGAATGCAGTGTTGCTGATTTTATTTCAGATTTCAAGGACAATCTTTTCTACAAGTATGCAAGGCATAGTCATAGGTCTCAGTGGTTGGATCAACAATTTAGGATGTGTAAGGACTCTTTTCCGATTGGCACTATTATATAAGTGGTTGATTTTGCAAAAAAATACACATTGCAACCACACAATGAGGTACAATCTCAGTATTACAATTCCATTCAAATTGCTATTTTTGTCCACATAATGTTTAGACATGCACCTGAAAGTATAGAGGAGGATCAAAAGATAATCAAAGAGTATCATTTTTATATGAGTGATGATAGATCTCACTCATCCGAGTATGTCCAACATTGTTTCAAGAATTTTTTTGATTCCTTGCAGGAGCATGATATAGCACTGGGCCAACATCTAATTTGGTCAGATAATTGCACAGGTCAATTTAAGAATGCTTGTATGTTTTATTGGTTGAATAGAATGCATGTAGAGAGGGGTGTACCTCATATTTGGAGTCTTTTTGAATTTGGACATGGGAAAGGGGAGCATGATGGAGCAGGTACATGCTTAAAGAGAGCTCTCATTAAGGAGCAATTGAATATTTTAGCAGAAAAATTCAGTGATGCATGTTCTATTGTTGATTGGTGTAGTTCAACATTGTCACAAGGAGGGACACTTGATTCAATAGTTCAAAGATTCTTTTGGTTGGTTGAAAAGGGTACAGTGGGAGGTAGATTGGATTGTCATACAATCAAAGATTCTTCAAAGATGCATTCATTTTGAAGCTCAGATGTAGGCACATGGACCATTTGGACACAAGAGTTGGCTTGTTTTTTTCAGAGTTGTATTCAGTGCGGGTGGATGGATACATGGGTTCCACAGTATCTAACTCCTTTATCTCAAACAGTATCCATGACAAATGACACAATGGAAAGTTCAATTGATTACAACCTACTTTCAGATCTACTACAACTAGGACATGTTTTTGTAGTTGTTGCACCATAGGGGAATGAAGAGAGATCAGACTATTGGTTGGCTAAATGTGTTCGGGTAAAGCATAAGCTAACACAATCGATGGAAGATGATGATGGTTTCATGTATCCTACAGGTTCAGTTGTGGTTGCAGGAACTTGGTTATGAACATACATGATTAGAAAGAATGGCATACTTGCATTTGAAGACTATGAGAAACACAAAACCATTCTCATGTATTCGCACCTTGTTATAGCAACAAATGTTAAGTTGTTGAAGCATCATGCTAGACCAAACACAAAACAACTATGGACACTTAGTAATGTTGATCATGAAGCAATATTGGATACTCTTAAGCAAAGAGATGACCCTTCAAGCACACTTGAATAACATTTTCAAGAATGAAAGGTACAATGCTTATGTTCATTATGCTTAAGTTCATTAGTGTTATTTATTTAATACGTATATTTTGTATACTATTGCAATGCAGGTGTCTTTAATAGTGATATTTTGTATGCACTTTTGTGATATTTTTGGCAAGATTGATCATGGACCTACTGCAACAATAGCCAACTCTAATCCTTTCAGAGAGGTATGCAACATATTAGAAAAATATAGATTGGTTATTCTAAGCATCTTTTATAGTTTGCATCTCCAATTCATCATCATTCAGGTTGTTTAGATTAATATATATTTTTTAGTCTAAGCATCTTTTCTATTGTGACAATATAGATTTCTCATTTTCCCACTTTTACAATATTCCTGGCACAATTGATCATGGATCTGCTGCAACAATAGCCAACTTTGATCCTTTCGAAGAGGTATGCGACATATTACAACAATATAGATTGGTTATTCTAAGATTCTTTTATAGTTTGCATTACCATCTCATCATATTTTGTGTCATTTAGAATAATATAGATTGGTTATTCTAAGCATCTTTTATAGTTTTCATCACCAATTCATCATCATTCAAGTTGTTTAGATTAATATAGATTTGTTAGTCTAAGCATCTTTTCTATTGTGACAATATAGATCTCTTATTTTCCCACTTTTGCGATATTCCTAGCACGATTGATCATGGACCTACTACAACAATAGCCAGCTCTGACCCTTTTGGAGAGGTATGCCATACATTACAACAATATAGATTGGTTATTCTAAGCATCTTTTATAGTTTGCATTACCATCTCATCATATTTTGTGTCATTTAGAATAATATAGATTGGTTATTCTAAGCATCTTTTATAGTTTTCATCACCAATTCATCATCATTCAAGTTGTTTAGATTAATATAGATTTGTTAGTCTAAGCATCTTTTCTATTGTGACAATATAGATCTCTTATTTTCCCACTTTTGCGATATTCCTAGCACGATTGATCATGGACCTACTACAACAATAGCCAGCTCTGACCCTTTTGGAGAGGTATGCCATACATTACAACAATATAGATTGGTTATTCTAAGCATCTTTTATAGTTTGCATTACCATCTCATCATATTTTGTGTCATTTAGAATAATATAGATTGGTTATTCTAAGCTACCTTGATGGTTTGTATAGGTACTTGTCAATCTAGAACGTGAACATACTACTAGTGTGGAAGAATGTGCCCTAAATGCCTCCAATAGGAAAATTTTGTAAAATTTGAATTTTCAAATTGGAAACAATGTAAAAAGGTCATAACTATCTATGGGCATAATCTATACCCAGTGATGTTTTTCGAAATATGGGTCAAATGTCTGGCATTGTATAAAGGGTATGTTTAAAATGTAAAGGGGTATGTATTTTGGAAACTCATAGGTTGAATTAGTCATACAAGTGTATGCTTTCTTACTGTTATTGGGGCAATTCTGTAATAACCTTTTGTACTTAATCAAGCTACAACCAAAGGTTTTCTTTCTGGTTTTTTTCTATTGGTATGCTCATTTGAACTAGGTTTTGTAATATCTCCTATTTATCTATAATAAATTACAGTGGCTTGCCACTTTTGCTCCTCAAATACAACTTGGGTGCAACTTCATTTTTAGCAACTTTCATGAGGTTTTTAAGGAAATCAATGTTTCCAACCTTTCCACACCCTATAAATTCATCAAACACATCTATTAGGACCTACACAAGCTTGATCCAACCTTAAATCTTGATGCCCCCACGTTTCATTGACATTAGCAAGTTGTAACCACCATTTTTCACCTAATTTCACTCATTTTTTCCATACATGGCAACTCACCAACTCAAGTACAGATGTTTCCAGCTCTCTAAACTCACATAGTCACCTTATATAGTCCTAATAAAATCTACCATGGCCATACCATCTAGCTATAGACCACACAATAGATGGTATGGCGTTTTAGCACTTTGGACTCTTAAGGGAAATTATCGGTCCAATGTAGCTCGGAGTGATTCGGCATATTTGGGTGAAAAAGAGGACCATCCCTACCATAAACTTACCCATTCGGATGTGTTGGAATAGTCCATTTGGTCATACGAGTTGTTGAATGAAAGTTGCACCACTTTGCAACTTTACACTGCTTGCACCTGACAACTTTTCCCTCAACTGAAAACTTACAACCACGGGAAAACGCCTCTGAGATAGAAAAAACCAAGAGAGGTTATTGTAGATGGGCCAAACACAATCCCATAGCCTCAAATGGAGATTCTGTAAATATCACAGTTTCTGAGAAACATCCCTTCAAAGATTGTTGTCTTTTAGCACTTTGGACTCTTAAGGGAAATCGTCGGTCCAATGTAGCTCAAAGTGATTCGGCGTATTTGGGTGCAAAAGAGGACCATCCCTAGCATAAACATACCCATATGGACGTGTTGGAACAATCCATTTGGTTGTACGAGTTGTTGAATGAAAGTTGCACCACTTTGCAACTTTACACTGCTTGCATCTCACAATTTTTCCCTCAACTGAAAACTTGCCACCACGGGAAAACACCTCTGAGATAGCAAAAATCGAGAGAGTTTATTGTAGATGGGCCAAACATGATCCCATAGCCTCAAATAGAGAGTTTGTAAATGTCACGGCTTCTGAGAAATAGCCCTTCAAATATTGCTTCCTTTTAGCACTTTGGATTCTTAAGGGAAATCGTTGGTCCAATGTAGCTCAAAGTGATTCGGCATATTTGGGTGCAAAAGAGGACCATCCCTAGCATAAACGTACCCATCCAGACATGTTGGAATATTTTGTCTAGTCGTATGAGTTGTTGAATAAAATTTGCACCACTTTGCAACTTTACATTGCTTGCATCTAACAACTTTTGCCTTAGCTAAAAACTTGCCACCATGGGAAAACGCCTCCGAGGTAGAAAAAACCAAGAGAGGTTATTGTAGAGGGGCCCAACACAATCCCATAGCCTCAAACAAAAAGTTTGTAGGCATCACAGTTTCTGAGAAACAGTCCATCAAATATTTCTGCCCTTTTGCACTTTGGACTCTTAAGGGATTTCACTGATTGAACGTAGCTCGAATTGCTTCAGCCGATTTGGGTGCAAAAGGGTACCATACCTAACCTAAACGTAACCATCTAGACATGATGGAATAGTTGGTTAGGTCATACAAGTTGTAGAACAAGATTTATTTATGTAGTTACAAGTAGTTTTTCAACCTCCAACCGAACTCCAATGTTGATTTTCATGTGAAAAAAAGCCATGAGACCATAGCTTGTTGCTTTCTTTTTAATGGAAACTAGTGGGCAGCAGAGTTAAATTCTTCATAGATTTAGCATTTGAGATTGCAAGAAGACATAAAAATGGCTAGTGTACTAAATAAATTCTTATGATTTCTAAAGAATGTTGATAACTCTACTCAATTGGCTTCTTTTTTCAAAATCATATAAATTGAACCTTGGCATCAATAGACTATGTATATCAAGCTACTACAATTCAATTTTCAACAATGAATATTTATCATGCATTTTTTAAATGGCATTCAAGTTTATGGTGGTTTTGTTGTTTATATGATGTTATGTGATATTCTAATCCCATTTCATGCTTCTATGCTGCATATATATATATATATATATATATATATATATATATATATATATATATATATATATATATATATATATATATATATATAATTTTTACATTTTTTTTTACTAACCCAAAATGAACCGAACCACCCCCAAAAAACTTTTAGCCGAACTGGTGAACCAAACTGGAATAGGTAACTTAGTTTGTAAGTTAGTTATTGGGAGTTGGTCAATTGTTTTGTGTGGGGGAGATTCTTAAAAAGGGTTGAGGAAGTCATTTTGGGGATTGACGAATGCAATTTTGTGAAGAATCAATACGATCATATTGAGTTTGCAAAAACTATGGTTTCTACACAAAAAATCTGTGTTTTCTCCATTGTTTGACAACTACACAACAATTAAATGGCTACATAGCATGTGGTATGAGGGGGAAGCAAGCCTGAGACCCCTTTAAAGTTGGTTTGAGTGCTTTCTTTTCATTTTTTGTGAGTTTTGTGCAAAGTTTTCTCAAGGCGGGTAGTGAACCCAGATTATGCATTTTTGAGTAAATTATGAATTATTGAAGCCCTCCACCTACCGTACCTTTCATGTGGCTCAGTGGAGAGGCTATGTACAATATGATTTGAATGTGTGCAGGTCCATTTAAGAAAGGGGAAATGATTTTTGAGTTCTGGAGTTGTTGTCCTAAGCAAATCATTGCTTAAATTGCATGAAAATGGAGCTTTTAGCCTAGGGTTTGTTAAAATCAATGAGAGTGGGGGAATCTCTTTAATTTTTAAGCATATTGGGGTCATAATAGAGGTGTTTGATTCAGTGGCATGGTTAGGGGAGTTGTGCAAGTGGGACTTTCAATAAACCCTATGCATTTGCATGGTAAATAGACGGTTTCATGGGACATCATGCTAAAGGACCTATAGGTGCAGAATAATCTTAGAATTTGTTGTTTTATGACACAACTCAAGATTTTTTGGGGTGCTCTTGTTAAGATCAAGTGTTTAAAGGGCACTCACTTTGTGAAAGAGGGCTAATTCACTAGCCTAGGACAAGGGTATGTTATTGGTTCTCAAATTTGGTCCAAAGGAGTCAAGGGTAGGTTTTACATATGTTTTCACCCCCACTCTACATCAATCCATAGCTTGTTTGAAAGCACTTGTTTTAGTATTTTAGCCATAACAACAAGCTAGTGAACTGTTTGATAAAAAGCTTTTGTACACATGTATGAAAAATGTGGTGGAATAGACAAGGCAGTGAGTTGTTTGAAGAAATGCCTCAAAGAAATGTGGTCTCATAAAATTCCATGACAAGAAAATTCAATTCACAACTACTCCTAGTTATTAGTTATGTAATGTGAAGTAATTGCATAACTTCTTAGGTTGACTTTGTAAAAACTATATTGTAATTGATTTTTTTTAATCTATCAGCATCTAGTTGTTAGTTATGCAATGTGAAGTAATGTTCTGAGTTTGAAAGATGTGCAATGCAATGTAATCAGTGATGTGAATATAAACTACATAATACAACCATTCTTTTTTATGCTCTTGCACATTGATATTTAACCATTGCTCACTTGATTAAATTTTCAAAGAGTTTAATCATGCACATGAGGAAGAAATTAAATTTCGATTGTCAACTTCTATATATCAAATTATCCAATAATCTTGAGTGTATCTCCATATACAAAAATGGCATCAACGTCAACTCAAACAAAGTTTTACAAAATGTGGCATATGCCATCTCAATGTCTATTCAAAATTTACATGCCAAAATGTCTATCTCATCCTAAACTACTAGTGGATCATCAAAATGGAGCCTCTTTGTAGCACTCGTTGGCTCTGAAGGTAGTTGCACAAGAAAATTGAAACCACAATTGAGATTAGTTATACTATATGATTTAAAATTGAATAATTAACATCAAAATCAATATACATTGAATTATAATTGAACTCTAAAATTGCAATCTTGATTACCTGAAATATCTCTCTTCAAAGGGTTAGGAGTCCTAGAATATTCCCCTCTCAAAGAACCTACCAAACCAACTTTTGTAATGTCAATCTATATATGTGAACAAAAACATAAAATTGATCCAAGTTAGCATACAATTGTCAGTAATAGGAACATATAAATACCAAACACAAAATAAAATAAACACATACCTCTTTAGGCTGATCTTTTTCTTTATCCCCTTTAGGTGTTTCGACACCTCCTCCTTGAGGTGTTTCAACACCTAATCCTTCAGGTGTTTGAATACGTACTCCTTTAGGCATTGTGGCACTTGTCAACAACAACATATAGCTCATAATTTCCTATACATAAAAATGAAAAGTACATATGAACTACCAATCTATGTCGATGTATGTATAATCAATATAAGATCTTAAAAATATTAATTCAATTGAATTTTAGTTCAATTACCTTCCCCTTATCTAAAATTGCACTTCCATAATCTAGACAAGGTTGCACCTTGCTCGCACTTGTCAACAACGACATATAGCTCATAACTTCCTATACATAAAAATGACAAGTACATATGAAACTACCAATCTATGTCGATGTATGTATAATCAATATAAGATCTTAAAAATCTTAATTCAATCAAATTTGAGTTCAATTACCTTCCCCTTATCTAACATTGCACTTCCATAGTCTAGACAAGGCTGCACCTCGCTTGCACTAGGTATTTCCTACAAGAGAAAAATAAGATAAACATATAATTATTATATAATTTCATTAATGACAATTCAAATGACAAGCAAGTATATAATAAAAAAATGTAAACGAGTGAGTGCAAAAATATTTACCATGTGCGTGTCTAGGAAAAATGAAATGTCCCTAAGGGTGTTATCAGTCAACTATGTCAGCTCCTCCTTAGACATCAATTGTTAAATAAACCATGTAAATAAATATTAGTACATTATACTATGTCTTATTAAAATTCATTTAAAAACAAATGCAAGTTATGAATTTACATCTTAAATCTTACCTGTGTCACTATTCCAATGTCCCCCTCTCTAGCAGGAGAGGACTTTGTAGGGAATTCTCCACTCCCCTACATTTGATCTATAATTTCCACATCGTGGAGGTCATAATCAGAAGTGTCCAAGGGATGCTTGGCGGGTTGTACAAGAGGACCTAAGCATATTTGGCAGCACATGGAGCAAGTATGTGGCACACAAATATGTGGAATTGACGAGGATGATGCAACAACACTCTAGCCATTTCCAAAATCACCAGAATGTGGTTGAGCTACTGTAGAAGCATGCGAAACCAAAAGACCACTCAAAGAGTGAATAGCTTGGATAGTCTATGTGGCCACATCCTACATAATATCTAGATGATATATTGGAGGTGGTGGAGGAAGGGGAGGAGGGGGAACATATGGGCATAGGACTACTCTAACTACCCCTAGTCTATCCTAGGGCATACCTCCACCAACGCCCTGGAAGGGTTTAATGTCAAAGTAATTGACATGATGCCCTAACACAAACTCAGCATATAATTTTTTAATAAAGTAAAATGGTATATCACAATTGTTGTTTGGTGGTTTATCAAAAACCATACACCAACAATCCCAAAATTTATCTACAATGTCCCTATGCATGCACCATTTTATAGAAATTTTTGGTTTATTAACATTAACTGGAAAACCAATGCGGGGGTTAACAAATAAAGAGGCTATTTGGGCTTTGGTTATTCTAAGATCTTTCACATCATCATAAGACAATCCACATGCATAATATTCCCTCATATCTTCTAACCATGAATGAAAGGAATTATATTGGGTGGAGAGGGTTTCTATATTTTAAATTATTTCCTTCAATGAGTTTGACATCTCGGATAATCGAGGGATTCTCATATAAACTTCATAAATGCCCCTCAATTGCTGCAATTTTTCACCAATTAATTCTTCAATTGATGGCTGCAGAGGTGGTGGAGCATTTGGCATTTGTGCATTTTCATTCTCAATTGGTGGATCATTTGGAATTTGTGCATTTTCATTCTTAGCAGCCATAATGCCTGATTAAAGTTAAAAACTAATTAATCTAATTGAAATTAGACAATATAAATGAAAATATTGTAAAAATACCCTAGTTTTTAAAAAAAATCCAAAAAAAACCCTACTTTTTAACAAAAATCTATAAAATTCTCTAATTTTTAGTACAAATACATAAACAATAGTATTTTTAAATCAAAATCCATAAAAAACATTCATTTTTAATCAAAATCCATTCAAATAAACTCAATTTTTTCATAAAAATTCAATCGAAAACCCTATTTTGAAAAAAAATCCATAAAAAACTAACTGAAATTATACAAATCTAATTCAAAATTCAATCAAAGCAAAGAAAAATCTAAAATCTAACATTTTCAAAACAGATATCAGCTAAATCGGATATCTGTTATGTGAAGAATGTCCTCACTATGTGCTCATAGCCTATGAATGTGTAAAATGATTTTAACAGGCCCAAAATATGTATATATATATATATATATATTTTCCTCAAATCGGATATCCAATTTGGATCAGATATCTAATTTGGATCGGATATCCAATATGGAAATCTTGGTTTGGGCATTGCTTTGGAACAATGTACTGACACCCAAGCCACAAAAAAGTCAACTTGGTGTTTTTTGCGTTTTTGGGTTGATGAAAAACATAAATTTTCCCCATTGCCACTTTTTGGCCCATCATGATCCTGCACATACCCAGCTTTATAAATGATATCTTGCCTTGAAATCATATTAAACTAGTTTAAACTACTCTTACATGCATTTAGCTTGATTGTTGGAGAACAGATTTCATGTTGAGAATTATTTTAAAAGAACAAGGGTATCTTCATTGTGCAATCTGTAGAAGTGAAGGAATGAAATTTAAAGATTTAATAATCTCCTTCATTCTACTACCAATCCATTGCAGTGGCTGCACTTGAATGTGGTAGGGTGTATAGAATTAAATAACCTCCATGTTATATTGGAATCTCTCACAGATGTTGCACTTGAAAATAGAAGACTGTAGAGGTTTAAAATACCTTTATGATTCCTTTGGAAACTTGTCACATCTACAACACTTGAAAATAGAATATTGTATAGATTTAAATAATCTCTCTTATTCCATTGTCAACCTGCCATAGTTGAAGCACTTGAACATAATGGAAATTTTTAAAGGGTTGAATAATCCTTCTGATTCTATTTTCAACCTGTAACAACCACAGTCTTCAGTGACCGCCAAAACTTGCATTTGTTTCTAAGGACCCTAAAAAATGTTATTCATACAGGTGTTGGTCATATGCAGCAAGCTTTTAAATTAACAATGAGATACATTAATTCCCATTCCCACAGAATACTAAGTTCCAATCTGGCAATGCATGGTAGTTTAGTTTAGTTTATTTAAATATATATTTTTTTTAATGGGTGCATGTGAATGCACAAACTAAATGTTTTCATAATGAAATTATTTTTTAAAAAAATTGATTTTATACTGATGTAAATAGGGAAATGGAATTAAACAATTAGATTTAATTTCCTTATTGTTTGTAAATGAAATTATATTAAGTTAGTTTATTTCAAGCAATGTATTATTGTTTTCTTGAAATGGAAATTGGATTTAGGAAATCCTAATGGTAGATTTATTTCCTGCCTGAATTGCCTATTAAATTATGATTTCTTCTATTCTCATAAGTTGGGGAAATTGGTTATTTGTTTAAGTCTTCCAGATGATGGTGTTTTATGAGGGGGTTGTTGTGTTTTATGGTTCAACCCCTTCGTTTTTCCTTGGGTAGTGTACTTAGCTGAGTTTCAGTTAAACACCTAGTTACTATGAACGAGATGTGTGGCCTCTTATATTTTAGATTAGATCCTTGTGTTGTCAATAGGGGAGTGGCTCTCAATGGGGGTTGGTGCATAAAGTGGCGCTAGGGTAACCCATGCAGCTTTGTGATGACACTTCTCCTATGACAACAATATGTATTGTGTAGTTGATATACTTGATTATTTTACTCTGGAAGCAATGTAACCTTATGTATGTATTTTTCTTGTATGTTATAGTATTGTGTGTTGCCTATGTCTAGAAGTTGTTGGTTTTGCCTAGGAAGCCCTTTTACTATCTCCTAGCACGGGGGGTACGCCTTCAGGTACCACTTGGTTGGGTGGAATGTGCACCTTACACCGTTGGGTTCCCATTTCATGTTCGTGATGGCAGGATCTTCTAGATTGGAAACATCATGTGTACCTATTGCTTTGTACTATTTCTTATGTTCTTTTGTATCTATTGGACATTTATGTATATGGATTACTCCTCATTTATATTCGAGGAGGATTCTTGTATCATTGTTATTGTAACATTATTGTATAATCATCCTCATTTTGGAAATGAGTCTTGTAACTATTTTATTGAATGAATGCAATCTATGGATGATTCTTTAATGTACTTTGTATCTAATGGGATGAGTTTAATGCTTTGGATGTATGTTATTTATTTCATGAGTATTATTTATATGCTATGGATTAGTTCACTTTTGTAAGTTATGGGATTCAAATGTAAGCGTTGTCGCGTACCTTAGAGGATGTATTTGTTAAGTGTAGTTCAGTTTACTTGTTATTATTACACTTTAAAAAAAATAAAATTGTTATGCTTCCGTTGTGTTTGCATCATCCTCTAGGGTTATGTGGTGGGGTGTTACACATGGTATATGAGCCCAATTTCTAACACTAGGTACTCTAGTTCCACATGATCCCATTAGACTGTCCTTGTTGTTTGTACTCTTATGTGTGTATTCCTTTCTTTTTTTTCTTTGACTATACTAAGTGGTTTATGTTTAGGGAAACTAGGTTGACCCTAGAGGTAGATAATAGATGTTCTTCTTCTCTCCTTCTATTCTTCCTATTATAGATGACTAAATAGTTGTTAATTATGTTAGAAATGAATATGGGATGCTCTATCTTAAGTATGTTAGTATGTATTTAAGACATGGAGTAGTGTGGAGGTTTAACCACTCTCTTGTATAAAAGATAAATGTTTTTCTATTCTGTCTAGTGAAATATGGATTTGTGTTGGGTGTATTAAAAGAAAAGCTAATGATGGGTTATGGATATATGTGATGATATGAATTACATGGATTGTGGAAGTAAATATACTTATGGAATTGTGTATGTAATTGTATTCCCCCTTGTAAATGTGAGTGATTGTACATTAGCTGAATGTTGTGAATACCCCGTACTTGCTTTGTGGGCCCATAGGATGGTGATACAGTGTACCCATCCATACGATATATGTTGTGTTTGGTGTGGGATTAACCATACCATTTTGTGTGTTTGTATGTTTGTTACCTGATTAAGGGCCAACCCATATATATATATATATGAGTAGTCAAAACATAGTTTCATAGATTCTTTTCTTTTGGTTCTCTATCTCTTCAATTTGTGAAGGGGTAGTAGCAGCCACAAAGTTTCTTGGGTGGAGTGTGTAGAATATGTACATTGTGATGCAAAGCGGTCTTAGCTCAACCAATCCCAAGGAAACATGCTCGCTACTTTCCCTTATGATGGAACAGGGTACTTGATCCATATGTGCTAGCCTAAACCCCATAGTTTTTAGTACAACAACATTGGTTTGTTTGTTTATGCATAGTCGTCCATAGGGATGTTGAGCTGGCATTAGCGAATAATCCTCATCTATATGAGAGGTGAAGCTCAAGTAGCCCCATATTGATATACTCATATATGTATCATATAACTATATCCACACTTATTCTGACATGATGCAATGGGTATGATGCCACACCCCAATTGATGTTCTGACACAGTCTTGGTGATGATGTCGTGTTGTTGATGGTAGCAAGCTGGGATCCAGGACACAATGCCATGTGCATAGACACATGAAAGTGCACTATGAGATTGTGTTATGATAGCCTATTTGTGTGATGAGTGTAATGGGGCCTCACACACTTGTAGAGGGATACCCATGTTTTCTTTTGACAATGTTGGGGTTGGTTAGCATATGGGTATGTCCTAGCCATGCATACCTCTGGCTATGATGAGTACTTGCATGTTCCTTCTCCACGAGGTATAGCTATGTGGGGTGTGTTCTACACATGTCTACTTCTACGGAGCCACAGACACATTTACATGTGACATACGACCAGTGTGTACCTTCTCCGGTTGGTGTATGACCATGTCGCGTGATGATGCAAGGTAGGGTGTAGCTGAGGAGTACACTCTAAGACATGTGGATGGCATGCTCACTCCGCACCACATGAGGGCTACTGTTATAGCCTGACAATGTTCCCTCCTTCCTCGTTTGGTGGCTAGTATCTAGTCACGTAGTGTTGTAGAGTGCAATTTCAAAGATTGAGGACTTCCTATATGGTTATCGATGATTTTTTATTGACTATGAAGGCTGATATTTTGTTTATGTTTGATTGTAATGGTTTAGCCACCCTTTGTGATATTATTTACTCATAGCCCTCATGGTTACATTTGATTTAGTGTTGACATTGCAAGCATTTCTTGCTTTATTGCTGAAATTGAATCTTATTTGATGTTTATTTATGACTTTGGTGGCTAAACTAGTTTATCCTTATTGTTTTCAAGGTCGTCCATGTATCGTATTGTGATTCCTCTCCATGGACGTATGACACAGACTTGGTGAGTGTATACGAGGAAGCAAACATAGGGAACCTTGAGGATGGGGGTATGTGAGGTTGATATATAGCTAGGACCCACTACCCACCTATGTGTGATGACTATCTCTTGGAGGCTAACCACCTTATAAAACAAGAGATGGGTCATTGTGGTCTTGCTTGGATGGTCTCACCATGTGTGTGTGGCCTAACACCATTAAGCCACTGAGTGTGAGGTATGGATTATGTGAGATGGATATTGGCCATTGGATCATGAATTATGTATCATGGATTAGTATCCTACATTCCAGCGTCTAGATGGACCCTTGCATAGCCTTGTGATGTGATTCCCGGTGATTTTAGTTTGTGTGTATGTGAAGAATGTATATTAATCATGGATATAGTACTTAGATCCTTGAGATATTGAGTAGGTTAGGGTCTAGTGGGATCCAAGAGATGATACTTCAGCTACTTGGGAGGATGCAACCAGGATGAGAGAGCTCTATCCCTATTTGTTCACAGGCTTCCAAGAGTAAGCCTGATCCTAGGGGGGAGGATGTAGTACCCCTCTAATTTGATTATATTTTTAGACAGTGATTTTACTTTGATAGGCCATGATGCTATGTTTTTGTTATTTGATCATTGACATTGGAGCGATGATGGTTTTTTTATTGTGATGTGATGGTACACTTTATGGATGAATACTATTTATGACATACTTTCTAGTTAGCATAGTTGTTTATTTGAGTTGATATTGATATATGATCGTCTTTAATTAATTGATGTTTTAGTTTACTCAGTTTTGATGTGACACTGTATTGGTGAAGGGAACAAGATTGCATCACTCACTTGTGAACGCCCTGAGATTCTGTGATTTTCTCTTCACGATGTGTTTGATTCATGATTTATATTCATCTATGAAATATGTTTTATTGCAGGATTGCAGGTACAAGATGACAACTCCACTTACATTCCTAGGTTTGAGTGTGTCCATTGCCTAATTGAATAGTTGATTGGGAGATAGGAACGGGGTTTCCTTGTCAAGCCACAACCCTAGTCACAGTGTGTCATCAGTCCTTGTTTCAATATGCTTTGTTGTTATGTTGTCCACATTTTCCTTTTCGTTTATTTATTTTGCAAGGTATGTTATGTGGGAAAATTAATGTTAATTAATGCTTATAATGGTTTTTAGTGATTATTTAATTAATTTTGATTAATGTTGTTAGAAGCTTTATATTTGATTTAATTAATTAAATTAAATTTATTTTGTAAAGTGATTTAATCTTTGTGATTAAATTTATTTTATAAAGTGATTAAATTAATTAGATTAAATTTAATTAAAAGTTAATATGTGAATTTTGAATTATTAAATGCATAAATATCTTGTAATTATCTTAGAGAAAATATCTGTGATTTGGTTAAAAAGATATTTTATTTGTGGCATGTGTTAGAAAAGATTAATTAAACAATGTTGTTGGGAATTAATTCTCGAAGAGAATATTTGCATTAACTAAAATAGGAAAGAGGCTACTTTACGACAATGAGACAAGATATTTTTGGAGAGGAGGTTGTTGAAAATTGGAAAAAGAGATTCTCGAGAAATTTTGGCTCTGGTTTTGTTTTCTTCTTTCTGGAAAAGTGGAGAATTTGGAAGAGGCTTTGATAAATTGGAATATGAAGGTGAAGCTCTACTTCAAACATCATTTCCTCAAACATCTGGAAATAGGTTCTTTAAATTATTTTTATGCAAATTGGAAATATTACCTGTACAAGAAGAATGTGTTATCTGTGTAGAACCTTCAATATATTTTTGTAAATTTGAAAGGTTTAGAGCTTCTGTAGAAATTGATTTTAAAAAATAGAATACCCAGAATGATTTTATAGTGAAATCTGAGAGCCTCTATAGGAATTATTTTTAAACAATAGAAGTCCCAGGGGGAAAACAATAGAAGATTTGGAAAATCTCATTTGTATGGGAAAAAATCTTCCTGTAGAGTTTATTGTTTTCTTCCAATTAATTTATTTGGCTTGGGAAAACTTATAATCCTCTGGTGAATTTGAAGTTTCTATAGCGCTGCTCCTGTACCATTCTTTCTCTATGTACCTGGTATTCATTTCTTCATACCGTGGAGTTAATTTTCTTGGCATCACTAAATTTGTTTGTTATTGCAAATTCTTCTGCCTTGGAAGCCGTCACATGCAATAATTAATCCCTTCTTATGTCTCCGTCTAGCATTCATTAATTGGAGATATTCTCTTGATATGGCTTAATCTCATTGAACACTGTGGTTCCTCTAAGATAGATGAGTCTATTCTTTGTAATTCCAACCTAGGGGAAAATTTAATTTGAAGTATTCTTGTACGTAGTTTACTTCTCTGGTCGACGAATATGATTTATGTCAAAAGCAAGAGAAATCCTACCTTTGTTGTGGATTAACTGTGAGAATTGAGTATCTTTGTAGCTCTCCTATCCTTTTTGGATCCTTTCATTTCCTTAAATCATGTGTGGGATCAAACATACACACCCCATGGTTAATGAGATTTGACTCCTTGGATCTAAAGGGAATTTCCTTAATAGAAACACTAAAAGAGGATTTCAAGATTGGCATGTTGTTGGTATTTAGACACTGCCCAATACTTTGAATATCGTGTTCATATTTAAGAGTTTCCTCCAACTTGCTAGTTTGAAATACCCTTGATGGAGGTTACATGAAATGGAACCACAAGGATATATATGGGTATCATAACGTTATCTTCTATCGTATCAACTTGTATTGTCATAATCTTTAGTATTGATGTCACCACATTTTTCTTACTGGGTTAGAATAGTTGTAACTTGCAGCTAGTCAACTGTACTCTCTATGCATGTACCACCATTCACGCCATGCCACTATAGCATAGGTGCACTAATACATGGATGTCAAGCCAGAATTTTGATGTTTCAAATGCCGTCGAAATTCTGACGCAAAAATAGCGACAAAAAGCCGTTGAAATTCCGACGGGCTGTCGTCGAAAAATGGTTCAAAATGTATCGGTGGTGGTTGTATAAATGATATCTTGCCTTGAAATCATATTAAACTAGTTTAAACTGCACTTACATGCATTTAGCTTGATTGCTAGAGAGCGGATTTCATGTTGACAAGTATTCTAAAAGAACAAGGGTGTCTTCATTGTGCAATCTGTAGAAGTGAAGGAATGAAATTTAAAGATTTAATAATCTCCTTAATTATACTACCAATCCATTGCACGGCTGCACTTGAACATGTTAGGGTGTATAGAATTAAATAACCCCCCTATTATATTAGAATCTCTCACAGATGTTGCGCTTGAACATAGAAGACTGTAGAGGTTTAAAATACCTTTCTGATTCCTTTGAAAACTTGTCACATCTACAACACTTGAAAATAGAATAATGTATAGATTTAAATAATCTCTTTGATTCCATTGTCAACCTGTCATAGTTGAAGTGCCTAAACATAATGGAAAATTTTAAAGGGTTGAATAATCCTTCTAATTCTATTTTCAACCTGTAAGAGCCGTAGTCTTCAGTGATGGCCAAAAGTTTGTTTCTAAGGACCTTACAAAATGCTATTCATACATGTGTTGGTCATATGCAACAAGCTTTTAAATTAACAATGAGATACATTAATTCCCATTCTCACCGAATAATAAGTTCCAATCTGGCAATGCATGGTAGTTTAGTTTAGTTTATTTAAATAATATATTTATATATGTATAATTATATATATTTAAATATATATTTTTTAATTGGTGCCTGCAAATGCACAAACTAGACGTTTTCATAATGAAATTATTTTTTTTTTTAAATGATTTTATATTGATGTAAATAGGGAAATGGAATTAAACAATTATATTTAATTTCCTTATTGTCTGTAAATGAAATTATATTAAGTTGGTTTTGTAGACACGTAAAATATACCAATTGACATTGTGCATCTGATCCTTACTACTAATATCGTTTCATCCTGAATCATCCCTCAGTCTAACCATTTAATCAAATCTCCTTATCTGATTAAATTCATCAATATTCCTCTCTTAATTAAATAAATCATTTTATCTAATTAAGTTGCTCTCTTTTGTTAATTAAATCAACCCATCTTATCTAATTATCCTTATTTAATTAAATAATTAATTTTATTTGATTAAATCTCTAAAGTCTATCCATTAAATTAAATAAATTAAAACCTTATTTGATTTAATCTAACACCATCTCTTTTAATTAAATAAATCAAAATCCTTATTTAATTATTCTCTTATCATATTCCTCTCTTATTTGATTTAAATAAATCCATAAATTTGAGTCAAATAGGTCACATCATCTAATCTCCTATTAATTAATTAACCCTTGATTAATTTAATTGTAAATCATGTCCCATCCTCTAGATTTTGCAAGTTGCACATGAAGATAGATTTAATTCATTTATTAAATCCTATTTTCCTCACAAGGCATCTTTTGGAATATTCTCCAAGTTTGAATTCAAAAATTTCAAGTCAACATGTACATCCAACAAGGCAATAACTTCATCTTACATGTCCTCTATCTTGAGACAAGTGGAATTTATTTCATTTTCCCTTCGCTCTTGCAAGTCATTTCAAAAATTTGAAATTCAAAATATGCATTTATTGGCACAATCCCCAAATCTTGCACATCCTCCATCCACTCATAGATTGACAAGTGGCATCATGCCATTGGATGAATGTTAGTCCCACATTGCTCAAATTTGGACATTCATCCATCTTGGAATTCTATAAATAAAGAGCTCATATCCTCATTTTATCACCCACAAATTATGCAAAGTTATTATGTTAAAATATTTAGTCATTTCCATCCATCACCATTGAGTTCTTAGTTAGGTTTTTTTAGATTTTGGCTTGGAGCTCTCATCCTTCATCAACAAAGTGGATCAATCATCCTCAACATATCAAGCTTGCATCTTAGGAATTGGGAAAGGTCCAATTTTTACATCAAATTGGCACCAATTCTCCCATGGGATCATGTGTTTTCTATTCTAATTAGGATTGAATCTATATTTTCTTGTTTCATTGTGTTTTTCATTGTTTTCTTTCCTAATTTGAAGTTTGTAAATGGATTTCATGGGGAATCCTTGTTCATGCTTGCAATTGATTATCTAATGTGTTTGTTCTCATTGTTTTGTAGGTATTAGGATTAGGGTTCACACATTTGGCACTAGAAGGAGGGCAACATCCCATTCTTTATCACTTTTCTCACAAATTTCTGCATTTCTGTTTATACACAGAAAAATTCCCACGCTGAGAGCTCAACGTCACCATATAGCACCACTGGAAATCCAAACCGTGACACTGGACTCTTCCAGCCCAAAAAAATTGAATTCTAAACTTTGCCACTTGACTATTTGACTCGCAGGAATTTTCAAAAAAACATCAAATTGAGATGCTGGAAAAAACTGTGACGCAGTTGAGCTCACTGTCCCAACACAGAGCAACACTGACTGGTAAGCGACACTGTGAGAGCACCGCTGAGAAATCAAAATCTGATGCAGTCACGGGTTGCGCCGTTGGAAGGGAGTAAAAAGTTGAAATTAAATTTTAGCACCTGCTTTTTGATTAATGATCAATTTGTCTTCTGTTTTCTATTTTTTTTTCTCTGTATTTTCCAGAATCTAACTGGTTTTCTCCCTTGTAGGTTGGAAATCAAAAACGAAGAAAAGGAGAAGTATGAGGAAGATATTTCATCAAATCAAAGTGTTTTTAAACACTTTAGTGTTTGTTTAACACTTTTTAAGAAATTGTTATCACTTCTTTCTTAGGACACTAATTTCATTTGGGTTTAAAAAGAATGTTTTCATTTCTTGCAAAAGGCTAAAATGAACATTAGGATCACAATATACTAGAGTTTGTTTCTTTGGATAAAAATTGAACAAAATTTCTACCATTTGTCTTTTGGTGCTCTAAAAAGAAATCACATTTTGCTTTGTGGATTTAAAAAGAACAAGTGCAACTTTGTTTTCGTGAAGGATTACTTAAACTAAATTCATTGAAAAGGGACGTATGCGCTTCTCTCATGCTTTATAGTGATCTTGAGAATCAAAAGGCCTTTTTCATGACTTTAGGGTGAGACCAAGCAATCACCTCCACACTTCATCTTTGGGTTTTAAAATTGAACAAAATCTTGTGCGAGTGTGAGTGGGGGCATTATTGCGTACATTCTCTCTTTGTTGCCAACAAAGATTGATCGAGTTACGAATATTGTCTTTACTCGATTTTGTTTATCCTAGAGGGCCTTCCTTGGGGAAAAAGTACTCACCCAAGGGAACGACTCAACCAGTAACACTCTAAAGCCAAGAGTGTTTCCAACTGGGATATAAATGTGGATATTGGAGTAAATACCAATATCACGCGGTTGATTCTGACAAGATGGATCCGAAAGGGGACTCTTGCTATATGGGTCAATCTCCACGAATGGAAAGTCCTTATTAAAACCCATGTTCTAGAATTTTCCAAAATCCTTAATCTATTTGTTGTTGCAAGAACGATTGTTCTGAAGCCACCCCACACTTTTACGGTCTTTTAGTAGAAATGGAAAGCATTCCATGGGAGTTTCATGGGTGTTGATGCTTGGCTGCCCCGTATAAGTGAGTGTTGTGGAGGGGATCCAGTGGGGTCAAGCATCTAACCATTTGCTAAAGATAAGTGTAGTTGGACTTGTCCAAGTGGGAATCCAACAAATATTGTTTTACACATCCATAGGGTTGTAATTGGTTTCAAAATGCTTTGCTTGTATGAAAAAATCTTGAAAACAAACACTTAGCATCATCATCCAAATTTCAAACCCTTTTGGAGACAAATGCAATTGAATCAATCCATATGCTATTGCTTGCCCTTGGTATTTACATCCTTAGAGGTTTCTAAACATTGGATTACATCTTGATTTGTCTACTAAAGTAAACAATAGGTAAACCTTTGTCTTGAGTTCATCAAATTTCCACATAACATATCTTGTAGGGTTTGAAGAAATTTAAACATTGGACATCTTAGTTTGAAAACTTAATCAAAGAAAGTGTTTTTGGTAAAATAAAGCCATTAAGCAGAGCTAACCCAAATGAAATTTCATGTGTGTTGAATCCTTACGATTCTCAAAAAATTCAAATATCAAAACGAAAATCATTGGTTGGAATCCAAAAATGTATGTCCAAAATTGAATCATTCTTTGGTTATAAAGTTCTCTAGGAAGCATTTGCATGTTCTTCAATACCTAGGTCTAGACAAACAAAGTGTCTTTTTTAGGTTCATCTTAGGATCAAAAGGAAATCAAAATCATTTTCACCCATCCTTCAAAACATCAAAACAAACATCATCTCACTATCACCTTTTGGAAAATCTTGAAATCATCCTTAATGCTAGGCTTTTTGGAAAAATCAAAATCATCAAATCCTTGAGACTAAATCCTTGAAAAATTTATCAAAATCATCTTTGGCTAGGTATGTGCAGATGCATCCTTTTCCATATGCTTAGTCAAAGTTATCAAAATCATCTTGTTTAGCTTAGTATATGTAGATGAATCCTTCTTCATATTCTTAGTGAAACTATCATCTTGTTTGAATAGGTGTGGGTAGATGCATCCTTCTCCCCGCACATATTCAAATTATCATCATTTGAACAAATCTATCCCTTAGATAATCATCCAACATCTTAGGGCTATTTGTTCAAAATCAAAGCAGTCAAAATCAATCAAAATCAAAAATCCGAAACATATTTGAAAGTCTCAAAATCCTAGTATCTCCTTCAAGATTTATCAAAAGACTAAAACATTCACATCATCCATCCCTTACATCATCATCATATCACTTTTCAATCCTCAAGATATCCTAAAATTTTCTACTTTGGGCATAAAGTAAAGATCAATCCAAAGAACCAAGAGATTCATCTCTCCTATTCTTGAAAAATTGATCCTTGTTTTATGGTTCAAACTAGATCTCAATACAAGAAGAGAATGGAAACCAACAAAGAAACACCTACTTCAAGTGATCTAAGCCAAACAAATGTTGAAATGAATCTCATCGAATCAAGTAATCTTTTAACCATAGCATCATCGCAAAACCCACAAGAAGAAGCCCAAGGAGGAGACCTCACCTTTGGGATGTCTCACGATGAAATAACTAAAATGCTTCAAAATTCAGAAAACCATAATATCTTCAATATCATGATGAGTCTTAACCCTTTGCTATACATGCTTGAACTAGCAAAGCAAGGGGCCAAATTGCCTTCGGATTTTGACATGAGTACCATAGTGGAGACATATCTTCCTCCAATCTCATCCACCATTCCCATCTCATCTACACCCCCATCCCAAAATATCACTCAAAACATTTCGCAAATCACAACATCTTTTTCTCCAACCCAACCCAATGTCAATAAGGGAAATGCATTTTCTAATGCTATCAAAACACACCCCCTTGTTAATTATCAAGACGTGGACGCAAATACCATCTTGGAACAAACATACCCCAAAATCCATTACACAATAATGTGCCTCTCACTTTCCATCATGATCCATCATCATCATTCTTCCACACAACACCTCAAACTCCTCTCCTTACAAATTCACAAGAGGAAGGAGACATGTTCGGACCAGGGGGCATCTTCGACACCACAACATTTTTGCAAGAACTTGCACCCCTCACATTTCCACCTCTTCCACCATTTCCATCACCATCCACACCACTCCTTGGCTTAGGGATTCCCCCTTTACCAAGTATCAACAAACCAACATCCTGAATATAATCAAAACATCACGCAACACTTGTCGTTGACATCGCAACAACAGATGACAAACGCACAAGCAATTACAACATCATCAAACACCCCCCTAACATCACAAAGCATGGTCTCCCAAGGACCAACCACATCAACACCACCATCCATCACTCAAAACATCAACACGACATCATTACTCACCACAAACGCCATTTTGAATCCACCACCACCACCAACTTCCACCACATCAAGCCAATACAATGCGACATTGCAAGTTGCTTTTCAAAGGGGATTCCAACAAGTGCAAAAACAAAAAAGTCGTACAACTAGATGCTCAACAATCTGCTCAAGCTGTGCAAGCTTCCCAAGCATCCCAAGCCCCATTACAAGCGCAACAAGCCCAAGCTTTTTTGCAACAACAACAACAACAAGCTGCTCAAGCTATACAAGCCGCCCAGGTAGCCCAAGCCGCATTACAAGCACAAAAGGCTGCTCAAACACAAACTCTATTACAACAAAAAGTGGCACAAGCACAAGCCCAAGCACAAGCATTGCAAGTAGAAGCTCAAGCTCAGGAAAACGCTCAATATCAAGCACAACATCCACAAGCACAAGTACAACTTCTTGCACAAAGACAAGTAGCGCAATTGCAAGCATATCAACAAGAAATAAAGCAATATCAAGAGCAGCAAGAAGTAGACCATTTGGCAGCCCAACAACAAGCATTGTTGGAATAGAAACAAGAACAACAACAAGTGTTGTTGGAACAACAACAAGTACAATAGCAAGTGCAACAGTAAGCACAAATCTTAGCGCAGCAACAGCAAGATCAACAACAAGTGTTGTTCATACAACAGTAGGTGGAAGCCTACCTAGCTCAGCAGAACATATAGATACCATCAAATAACACATCAAACAACCCATCCATCCAACCCACAATCGAAACACCCCAAAACACCTCCATCCCACCCCCTGATCCACAAAATGATGTAATGGCACAAATCAGGTTGCTCTCGCAACAAGTGCTCAATCTTCAATCAGGGAAAACAACAAAAACACAAAGCAACTTGTGCCCCTATCCTTTTGATAGGAGCCTAGTGATGAAACCATTCCCCAATGGATTTGAGATCCCCAAATTTGACAAATATCATGGGACGGGAAACCCTGAACACATCAGGTAATTCCAGGTTCATTACATGGAAGTTGCATATGATGATACTTATCTGATGCGGCTATTCCCTAGGAGTTTGGTTGGTCACGCTATGGAATGGCTCTCTCGCCTACCTTCAAGCATTAGGATATTCCAAGAAATTATAGATTCATTCATAAAAACTACACATGCAACATTGCCATGGATGTTAGTCTAGAGGAACTCTCAGCTCTGAAACAGGGTAAGGGTGAATCATTCATTTCATTCTTACAACGATGGTGATCCAAGGCCAATCAGAGCAAGTGCACCATGCCCAAAGAACAAGTTTGCACCATCATAGCCAACCTTGACGGCCTCTTGGAATTTCATCACAAGGTTCAAGGAATCACCACATATGATCAGTTAATCTCAAAGGCACTCAGCATCGAACGAGCTCTCATGACTCAACCCGAGGGATCAACTTCATACCCTGAACAACAAAATGACTTCCCACACTCCAATTACAATGATAAACCTCACACGTGAGAAAGAAACAAAAATGTTACTAATGATGGTGTCGTCGATGCCAAGGTGGTCATTAGTGCCCCTCTCCAAAACACACCCTCACCACAAATCCAAATCCAACACCAAAACAATCATCATGCAACACAACAACCACACAACAATCTGATAATCAACAATCTCAATGATCAAAGGGGGCCACCACAACACAACAAGAGTTACCCCAAGTGACATTACACCACTTTGGGGGAACCACTTGAAGACATAATGAAAAAGATGATAGACGAAAAACTCATCAAGGCTCCTACATTTGAGAATTACCAAGAACCGGATGTGAAACCTCCTTGGTATAACGAGAATCAACTCTGTAAGTTCCATAAAATCAAAGGCCATACCATGAATAGTTGCATGAGATTAAAAAACATAATCCAAGATCTCATCGATAAAATAATTATAAACATGGAACAATCTACAGGAAACCAAGATCTCAAGATATACATGAATCTGATGCCTAATCATTGCAATAAAGGGAATAACAATAACAAAGATAAAGGGAAAGGCATCCACTCAAATGTAAATCATGTGTATGAAACAGTCGTTGCCTCCCTAGATGAAAACTGCATGGTCATTACTATCAAGGGAGCCTATGCCGAAGATTGTGCAGTCACCACAAGAGGCAACAAAGTTACCATCACAGGATCATCCCAGACAAAAAAAGTTCCTGCATCTAGATCTGTTCCTAATGTCTACAATGTCCTATATCAACTCAAGAGTGTTGGAGTTAACAACCCAAGATCTTCAATCTGCAACGCCAAAGAACCTCCACAAGAGATAGAGAGAAGCAACAATGGAAGATGCTATTCCACCAAACAAGGATTGCAATATGATACAATATGATCAATGCAATACTATACAATGCTATATGCCAAATTTACAAATATGCTAGAGATGCCTTGCTTATAAAGGCAAGGATAAGAGATAGGATAAGACAAGATCATGACAAGTGTCTTCACCAGACAACACAACACATAACTACCTAGGAAAGTGGAAATTCTAGATAAGACAACTAATACTTATCTAGATATGACAACTAATATCCTAAGTAAACTTAACATGTGAATTAAGTCCCCTAAGTCCCTAGTAAAGGAATAAACTAGGTACAAGACGTATTCACACCAACACCCCCCCTTAAGTGCAACTTAGGGAGGTACAAACCAATGCATAATGCAAAAGATGGGTCCCGGCAACTAGGCCTGATGAGGTACCCATGTACAAAACAAAAAAACTCTCATAAGCAGAGAAAAGGAGAAAAACCCTGTGGGAGAAAACTCCTCTCCAAAAGAGAGAAATAAACAAGGAAAAATAATGAAGGAAGGAGGACTCCTCAAGACCCCCAAGGACAACTTCCTTCACCCCAAGCATCAATCGCACTGAAGATAACGAGGTGATGCCAAAGGTTTAGTGAAGATGTCTGCAACTGCTGATCTGTAGGCAAATACTCCAAGCTGAGAACACCATCCTGGATGAGCTGCCTGATGAAGTGCATGTGGATCTCAATATGCTTAGTCGCTGATGCTCCACTAGGTTGCGTGAAATATGAATGGCACTCTGATTGTCACACCAAAGAGTAGTGGGTTGAGTGGAAGGGAATCCGAACTCAGTCATCAACTGATGAAGCCACAAAACCTCCTGACTAGCCAACACAGCACCTCGATACTCAGCCTCTATCGATGATAATGCAATAGCAGTCTGCTTCTTGCATGACCATGCAATCGGACCAGAACCAAGGTAAAAGACAAAGCCAGAAGTAGACTTCCGATCATTGACATCACCAGCCCAATCTGAGTCAGTAAAGCCCACAATCTGAGATGCACCTGAAGTGTAGTGAATGCCAAAATGAGTAGTGCCCTGAATGTATCTCAAGATACACTTGGCAGCCTTCCAATGACTCTCATGAGGCTCCTGTGAGAAGCGAGAGACAAGTCCAACCGCAAAGGAAATATCAGGATGACTATGTGTCAAGTACAAAAGACTGCCAACCAACTACCGATACAAGGTAGGATCAACTGTAGGAGTAGTGCAACTGGAAGACAGTACAACACCTGAATGGAATGGAGTAGGACCAGGCTTGCAATCAGCCATGCCAAATCTCTGAAGCAAATCAAGAGCATACTTCTGCTGGAAAATGAAGATCCCCTCAGAAGTCTGATGAATCTGAAGACCAAGGAAGTAATGCAAAAGGCCAAGGTCGGTCATATCAAATCGCTCCATCAATGCTCGCTGTGTACTCTGAATCATGGAAGTAGAACTCCCTGTGAGAATCAAATCATCCATGTAGAGCACAAGGATAAGTAGATCCTCTCCATGTCTCTGTGTATAAACTGTGGGATCGGAATGGCAGCGAGTGTAGCTAGAAGCAAGCAAGAAACTATCCATCTTCTCATACCAAGCCCGAGGGGCTTGTTTGAGACCATACAATGAACGTCGAAGCCTGCAAACAAGTGAAGAGTCTTGCACAAAACCTAGTGGTTGCTCCATATAGATCTCCTCATGAAGATCCCCATGCAAGAAAGAACTCTTCACATCCATCTGATATACTGACCATCCCTGTGATGCAGCTATAGCAAGGACAAGGCGAATAGAATCCATCTTGGCAATAGGAGCAAAGGTCTCAGAATAGTCAATCCCTTCAACCTGAGAAAAACCCTTTGCAACAAGATGAGCCTTGTACTTGTCAATGGAACCATCTGCTACATACTTGGTACGATACACCCACTTGCACCGAACCAACTTTCTTCCCTTGGGAAGAGGCACAAGATCCCAAGTATGATTCTTCATCAAAGAAGAATACTCATCATCCATAGCACTATCCCACTCTGGAATACCTGAAGCATCTGAAAACTTTTGAGGATCATCTGAAACTGCATGACTCAAAAGACTAATTTTAGAAGTCTGAGAACGAGTGCGGCAAGTGTTTGTGGGATCACCAACAAGAGGACCAGCCTCCTCAAGAGTAACTCGAGCCCAACGTGGCCTAGTGGGTGAGTGAGGAGGAGGTTCATCAAGACCATCATCAAAATCTTCCTCAAGTAGCAAAGTATCATCAACTGAAGAAGACTGAGTAGGTTGTGATGAAGAAGAAGTTGTAGGAGGATCTGTCTGGGTGAAGTCTCAGAAAACTGAACATCGCGTCGGAAATGAACCTCTCGTGTGTCAGGATCAAACAATCTGTATGCCTTCACATCCTCACAATAGCCAACAAAGATGTAACGTTGACTCTTCTTCTCCATGGATTTACGCTGACCATTCGGAATGAATGCCCAAGCCTCACTACCGAATACTCTGAAGAAGGAAATATTTGGCTTGCGATGAGACCAAGCCTCCTCAGGGGTCATATTTCGCATTGCCTTGTGGGGCATACGATTCTGAATATAGTTGGCACAATTGATAGCTTCGGCCCAAAAAGCGGGAGCCATGGACCTAGACTGAATCATACAATTGGCCATTTCCCTGAGAGTCCTGTTCTTTCTCTCTGCCACACCATTCTACTGAGGAGTGTAAGGAACTGTGTGCTGATGAAGAATACCATTCGCACTGCAAAAATCCTGAAATGCCTGGTTGACATACTCCCCCCCATTATCTGTGCATATCTGTTGAAGAGAAAAACCTGATTGCTTCTCCACAAATGTTTTGAAAGTCTTGAAGTTGGTGAGGACTTCACTCTTGAGCTTCAGAAAGTAGACCCATGTCCGGCGGGAAAAATCATCAATGAATGTTAGCACATACTTGGCCCCTGAAAAAGAAGGAGTTGGGAATGACATAAGACCACTATGGACCAACTCAAGGGGTGTGGATGCACGTGTAGCGTGACCCTTAGGAAAAGGATCTTGATGTTGCTTGCCAAGAACACATCCTTGACAAACACCATCTGTGCAAGTGATCTTTGGAAGACCAACCACTAAGTTATGTGCTTTCATTTGCTGAAGATATCTATAATTCAAGTGGCCAAATCTCTCATGCCAAAGCTTGCTCATTGAATCAGCATGAGCAACAAAACATGAACCTGATGAAGACTCAAATCCATCAAATCGATACAAATGATTCTCATGATCAACTACTCCTGTTGCGACAACCTTCTCAGGATCTTGCAACTGTCTAATAGTCACATTTTGTGGAGAAAACTCAACTAACTTCCCATCTCCAGAATGACAAATCTGATATATGGAAAGAAGATTCGCTAAAATATCAGGAACAAGTAAAACATCCTCAATGCACCCATCTAGCATTTGAATGGAGCCTGTCCCCAAAACTGGAATCTGTGAAGAGTTCCCAACTGCAATCTGAGAAGTAGAAGTATGAACTATGGAATCAAGAAGATCACGTGAATTTGTCATGTGATGTGAGGCACCTGAATCAAGAATCCAACTATCTGAAGGTGAATGCATAGCTCGTGCAGAAAGAGCTTGCCCTTTGCCCATGGAAGAAGGCTTAGCCACTGAAATATTGTGCTTCTTCATAGCTTCCTCCAAGGCCTCTAATCTCTTAAAGCAATGAGATGCATCATGCCCAGTTTTGCCACAAAATGAACAAGGATCTCCTTTCTTTTTCTTGGACTTGGAAGAAGAATCTCTAGAGGTAGAAGAAGAAGGAGATTGAGTGGACTTTTGATTGTTCTTCGGCTTCGGTTTGGAGGGATTCTCACTACCAGAAGATGATTCTGCTTTGGGCTTCTTCTTGTTCTTTCCTTTACCCTTGGATGATTGAGCCATTAGAGCATGATTCATAGAATTAGGTAAGGCATCCAACTGAATTAACTTGGCCTCTTCCCTAGTAAGACGCTCACAAAATAACTCAAATGTAGGCATTTTGTAATCTTTCCCTATTGCATCCATAGTTGAATAGAAAGTAGAAGAAAACACTTGATAAGGGCCCTTTAACTTAGACAGAATCAAGAAGATACATTCATCACTAGATACATCACGTCCACATCCTTTCAACTGTGACAAAATCATCTTGAATTGTGCAAGAAAATCCTGCATTGAAGGAAACGCATCTGGAGAGAGGGATTGTAGTTCTGCTTGAAGTTGCAAGGTTCTGAAATGATTTATTTTACCATACAATTCTTCAAGTTTGTCCCAAACATTCTTAGGTGTTTTGCACTCCGAAATATGAAACAATAGATTATCAGATACATGTAAGCCAATGAGCCCTTTTGCTTCATCCATTTTACATCTATGGACAAACTTTTCATAATCCCTTGTAAATTCAGGTTGTTCTGCATCTAACATTGGCCATAGACCCTTAGATTGTAACAACTGAGTCATTTTTAGCTTCCATGTATGATAATTATGTGGAGTGAGTGGTTCAATTTGCCTTAGATCCGCCATGAATCACCAAAAGAAAAGGACAATGTGGCACTTAAATTGTGCCTTTCACCCCCCCAGAATGTATTAAAATTGATTTTGCAACCCCCCCCAGCAAATTACAATGAACAAATTTTTGTAATTTTACAAGTGACAAGCTCAAATCAACCGTTTATAACACACGGTGATTTTTACAATTTTTTTAGAATAAGGAGCTTGCAAAGCTGAAAATAGAGGTTACAAACAGATTCCTTGCGATTTTCTGATCAATTTCAAAAAAAAGTTTGCCAAATTTCGACTTCGTTGGCAAAAGTTACATCAAGAACAAGCAATAAATGCACTTGTACCTTCAAGCTGAAAAATATGGCAAAAAATGGCAAGATATGGAAAAATAACCTGCACCACTACGAGGTTTGTCGAACCAGCTTTCCAACGATATCTTGTTTGCAAAAAACCGACTTCGTGGCAAAAAGTTATGCAAATTTGAAAAAAAGGCCTATTTTAGGCACTTTGAAGGTTAACTGGGAGCAAAATTTGAGCCCTCGGGGGCTGGCTGGCGGTCGGCAATGTGACCACGGGCTGGGCGCTGAAAAAAAAATTGGCGGTTTGTGCTTTAACCGCTAGCGGTTACATGGTTCCTGGTCACCCGTGGCGGTCACTCGTGGCGGTCTACGGGCGGTCTGCGGTAGCGGCTGGTGGGCGGTCGATGGTAGCGACTGGCGGCTCCCGTGGTGTCGGCAGACAGTTGTTGGCGGAGACCGCTGGCGGCTTCTAAGCCGCTGGGTTAACAACCCAAGATCTTCAATCTGCAACGCCAAAGAACCTCCACAAGAGATAGAGAGAAGCAACAATGGAAGATGCTATTCCACCAAACAAGGATTGCAATATGATACAATATGATCAATGCAATACTATACAATGCTATATGCCAAATCTATTAACAAATATGCTAGAGATGCCTTGCTTATAAAGGCAAGGATAAGAGATAGGATAAGACAAGATCATGACAAGTGTCTTAATCCTATCACATGAGACAACTAACTCATAACTACCTAGGAAAGTGGAAATTCTAGATAAGACAACTAATACTTATCTAGATATGACAACTAATATCCTAAGTAAACTTAACATGTGAATTAAGTCCCCTAAGTCCCTAGTAAAGGAATAAACTAGGTACAAGACTTATTCACACCAACAAAGAGAACACCAGTGCAAATATCCATCATGGAGTTGCTAAAAATCTCATCTGCCCATAGGAAAATCCTTGAAGAAGCGTTGGCCTCATCCACTGTCTCCGCAGATCTTGATGCAAAGCAATTCCAAGGTATGGTCAGAAATATCATTATGCCAAATCTCCTCACATTCTCCAACCAGGATTTCCCCACTCAACCATCTCACAACTGTGCACTTCACTTGGAAGCCATAGTACATAAGAGAAAAGTCAAAAGGGTCTTGGTGGATGGAGGTGCGGGCTTGAACATATGTTCCCTCAGTCTCATCAAGTAGTTGAAAATATCAGAGGATTCCATCGACAAAGGAAAGGGTATCACGATAAGAGCATATGATGATCAAGAAAGAGTGTCTTAGGGCACAATCAAACTCCCTATTCAAGTAGGGCCTGCCATCATGGAAACCACTTGTCATGTCTTGGACCTCGACTTGCCATATAACATCCTCCTAAGATGCATATGGATTCATGCGATGAAAGAAGTAGCGTCAACATTTCACCAATGTGTGAAATTCACACATAAGGGACAAGAATTTACCATCCATGGAGATCCTGAACCCTTCTCCTATTGCAAAATTTTTGAAGAAAAGTATTACAAAATCCCCCAATTACCAAAAAATGATGAGGGCCCATCCACACCATACATTGATCCGGCCACCCTCGCATCCACTTCTATGACAGAGACACCCGCCACTCCCGCCATCCCCACCATCTCTGACATTAAGGTCATCATCCAAGATAATGGTTGTGGAAACTACAAGCTCCCTAATAATGCTTTTGTGGTAGGAGAGTTACCAAAATATCCTAGATCATGAGGACGACCACAAATAAATGAAGCCTCCACATCCCAAACGTCTCCTGAAAACTATCCCACCTTCACAAGTTGGGGAGGTCCTGGATGAGAAGTTATTGAGGTAGATCCATCTCATATACTATATCAATATGAAATACCAATGGTTGATTTACCAATGGATGACAAAAGCAAGGGTCTACAAATGATGCTCGCAATGGGCTGACAGAAATCAAAGACTTGGAAAAAATGACAATGGGCTTATAATACCTATCATGCCAGAGACGCGACCGATAAAAAATCTTGGCCTTGGATGTACCCCTCTGACTATAACCATACATGTCCAAAGTCCTCCAGTTAGAATGGTTAATAATCCTCCTTAGCCAACCCTAGCAGAACTACGCTTACCAGTGTCTACAGGTAGATTCATAGACAACTTTACATTTGATAGAACCGACATCTATAGTAGTAATGATGACGAGGATCACCTGACTAACTTACCTAGGCTATTTAAGGATACCACCCTCTACATGATTAGCACCCTATCTTTTGAATCTGACCACCAAAATCATGAGATCCACTTAGTATATCCCCAACTCATCGACTATGACCAACAAGGACCACCAGTTCTTGATACATTCGAAAACAATGAGGCACTCTCAGAATTCATGGGACTACGGGATAACATTCTAGATGGGGATCATAAAGCAGGGTTCATAATCAAGTTAGACACACATTCCTATTATGGGGAAACGATTGAATCCTTCAGTCGCAAAAGTGAGAAATTAAGAATAATATCCAAGTCCTTGAGTGAAAACCACACTGTGGCACTCTCTGACCAGAAAAAAGTAAAAAGAAAGGATGCATCCAATGGCAAAAACCTCTCTAAGGTGCCCGAGGATGGGGGATTCAATCTTCCTTTAAGAGTTATTCATCAGGAAAAGTCAGTAGTCTTGGCAGAAAAATGCAATCCGGTCAACCTAGGAATAAAGGAGACCCCACATATCACATTTTATGCGGAATCACTACTATCAGAAGAGCAAGAGCTCCTAGTAGCATTCCTAAGAGAAAGACAAATAAAATTCACATGGAGTTATGCTGACATGCCAGGACTTGATCTAGAGACCGTGGTTCACCACTTAGCAGTCTATCCAGAAGCAAATCCTGTCAAACAAAAGCTTCAAAAAATGCACCCTCAAATCGCCCTGCTAGTCAAAATGGAGCTAACAAAGCTATTAGATGCAAGATTCATCTGACCGATAGATTATCCAGAATGGGTATCAAACTTGGTACCTATTTCAAAACTCAATGGGAACATTAGAATCTGTATAGACTTCAGAGACTTGAATAAGGCATGTCCAAAAGATGACTTCCCGCTTCCAAACATCGACATGATAGTAGACATGACAGCGGGACATGAAATGTTGTCACTAATGGACAGATTTTTAGAATATAATCAAATCATGATAGCTAAAGAGGACCAACATAAGATGGCCTTCACTTGTCCATGGGGGACCTATTGTTGGAATATGATGCCATTCGGCTTAAAGAACGTAGGAGCAACATACCAAAGGGCCATGACATTGATATTCCATGACATGATCCATAAGATGCTTGAAGACTATGTTGATGACATTCTAGCCAAGTCCAGAAAGAGAAAAGATCACATAGCAACCCTTAGTACCATCTTTGATAGGCTAGAGGAGTACAAGGTTAGATTAAACCCTAAGAAGTGTGTATTCGGCGTACAATCAGGAAAATTGCTAGGATATATAGTATCAATGAGGGGTATCGAGGTGGATCCAGCAAAGGTAAAAGAAATCCTCGAGATGGAAGCACCAAAAACATTAAAGAAACTTAAAGCAACTAAGAGGTATCCAAGGCATACTCCAATCCATTCAATGATTCATAGCATAGTTGGCGGACAAACAGAACCCATACTCTCACCTACTCCACAAAGGAGTAGCGTACAAATGGGATAGCAAGTGTGAAGAGGAATTCAACAAAATCAAATAATATCTACTGACACCACCAGTCTTAATGCCACCAATCCCAATAAAACCATTGATTCTATATGTTTCAACAACAGCCCTTGGAGCTCTCTTCACTCAGAATGACGAAAATGGAACGAAAAGGGCTATATATTACATTAGCAGAACAATGGTTGGGCATGAGCTAAACTATTCATTCATTGAGAAAGCATGCCTCGCAGTAGTGCTTGCATCAAAGAAATTCAGACATTACATGTTGGCACACAAAATAAAACTCATTGCCAAAATTGACCCTCTCAAGTATCTACTATCAAAGGAAATGCTCACAGGAAGAATGGAAAAATGGGTGATGATATTGTCAAAATACGACATCGAATATGTGGAGCAGAAAGCAATCAGAGTCTAAGTCATTACAGATCAACTTGCAGAAGCACCAATCTATTCAGAGAACCCTCTCGTCTCAGAGTTTCCAGATGAATCCATTTTCAATCTCAACATAGTTGACCACTGGAAACTGTACTTCGATGGCTTATACACACAACATGGATCAGGAGCTGGTGTCTTCTTCATCACCCCACAAGGGGATTGCATACCAAGGTCATACAAATTGGTATTTTCCTACACTAATAACATCACAAAATATGAGGTTTTAACCATAGGTCTCAGAATAGTAGTGCAGTGGAACATTATAGCTCTAAAAGTATACGGAGACTCCCAATTGATAATAAATCAAGTGAACGATGAATATCAGACCAAGGACGACAAGCTCACTCCATACAATAAATTTGTGGAGACTCTTAAAGAATCCTTCATTGAAATAACATTTGAGCAAATTCCTAGAACCAACAATAGAACAACAGATGCCATGGCGACAATTGGATCCTTGCTCAATATCCCCCACAACATTCCAAAATATGAATTCTTGATTGAGCAGCTTCTCGTACCCACATTCGAGGTACCAGAATCAAAAAATGTGTGTGAAATCGTTGGTCCTGGTGATCCTTGGTATCACGACACTTACACATACCTTTGTATAGGAGTCATACCTACCAACCTACCCTCAAACCTAAAATGAACCTTTGTTAAAAAGGCATCTATATTTGTCATCCTAGGAGATACCCTATATTGTAGAAGCATAGAAGGTACCCTACTGCACTGCTTAAACATTGAGGAGGCATTAACCACCCTAACAAAAGTACATAACAGTATCGATGGTTCACACTTGAGTGGAATGACCATAGCTAAGAAAATGCTGAGGATGGGGTATTATTTGCCCACAATGGAAAGAGAAGCATATGATCATGCCAAAAAGTGTCTACAATGTCAGCAGCATGGGGACCTCATCCATGCTCCAGCTCAAGAGCTTCATCCTATCTTCACACCATGGCCCTTTTGTAGTGGGGACTTGATCTCATTGGAAAAATCATGCCCACTTGATCTAACGGTCACAAATTCATCATAACCGCAACAGAGTACTTTACTAAGTGGGTGGAAGCCATAACCATGACATATATAACTAGAAAGCAGATTTCTAAGTTCATCTTGAACTATCTCATTTGTCGATATGGTGTTCCACAAGCCATTATCTCAGATAATGGGACACCATTTAAGAATCAGAAGGTCCGTGACTTATGCAAAAAATTCAAAATCCAACATTGCTTCTCCACCCCATACTATCCCCAAGGCAATGGCCAAGTAGAAGCTACAAACAAAACCATTCTAAAAATCCTCAAGAAAACAGTCAATGACGCAGGTCGTGACTGGCATCTACAGCTTAATCCCACCCTCTGGGCCTATCAAACTAGCATCCGCACACCCACCGGTGCCACCCCTTTCTCCCTGGTCTATGGATCAAAAGTAGTACTCCCCAGTGAGATCGAGATCCCATCACTCAGGATATCACTACAGAACCTCATCACTGATGAAGAGTATCGAGTGTCAAGATTGAATGAGCTAGAGCTACTAGATGAGTAACAAATAGATGCTTTGAATCATTTGTAAGTCTATCAAAATAGACTCAAAAGGAGCTACAATAAGAAAATCAAAAGCAGGACTTTCCAAGTTGGAGAACTCATATTAAAGGAGAACCAAAAGAATATCCCAAAACCAAGCAGCAAAGGAAAGTTTGAACCCAAGTGGTTGGGACCTTTCATCATCACAGCAAGTTATAAGTCAGGGGCATATCAATTATCAACACCTGAAGGGGAACCTCTGCAAGAGCCCATGAATAGCTCTCATCTCAAAAAGTTTTATGCCTAAATCTTTCAAGGTATAGAACCAAAAATCCAAAAAATTAGAAAATGTCCTGAAAAAGTGGTTACTTTGGTGAAAACCTGGCAAACAGGCATCTTGGTAACAACAAAAAAATCCAAAAATCCAAAACCAAAAAGAAAAAATCAGAAAAAGGATTGAAAACAGTAAAGAGAAAAATCGTCCTCTAGTGAAAACCACTTCGGTGGCACTTTGGACAAGTACCTTGGTGAAAACCTAGAAAATAGGCACCTTGTGTAAATAAGCACTTTCCATCCACCAGGATCTTTGTGGCTTGTTCTGCATCCATCACTCATCCACCCGCATCTGCACCATAGCTTGGTCCTATTTTCGTACCATGATCCCTCCTAGTACTACTCAGCCCATCCTCAAGGTTAGTTTGTCCTGCCTTTATCGGAGTAGTCTATTGCATCACACTGGGGGCATGTTCTCATCAGATCAGACTCGTGTATATTCTAAAACATCAGAAAATCCAAAAAACATCAAAACATCAGAAAATCCAAAAACATTCAAAAATCATCAAAAAGTCAAAAACAGGGTCGTCTTGTTGAACTACATTGTCTTTGAGCTTGAATGTAGGCAAGTTTGATATTTGATCATCCCCCGAGACATTTAGGTCAGTCCTATAGTAGTATGTCATAATAAACTAACATCTCATCATGTATATCATCATCTGTAAATCGGTCAAGTCATCAGTCAAACTACGTGGTCTCTGCGTATATAACGTAGGCAAGGCTAATTTGTTGATTAGCCCCTGAGGCCCCTAGGATAGGTCTTTAGGTTAGTCTCTTGGTCAAAATCTCAGAAAACCCCAAAAACATTGGAAAATTCAAAAATTAGAACATTTGAAAACCTCAAAAATACTAAAAACAGCCTCAAAACATTGCAAAACATCAAAAACATCCAAATATTTGAAAAAATCCATCCATCTCATCTAGCTTGCACCCGCAATAACATCACTCACAATAAATGATCATCATCCTCAATGTTTGGTAAGAAAATTAGAAACAAGTCTAGCAGGCTGAAAGTGAAAACTCAAAACGTCAAGTCTTAGGTCTAAGTCAGTGCATAAACAAGCTGGTCATCTCTTCGTATCGATAGCTCATCATCCAATTGGTCCCATATCAATAATCATTTAGAACGCATTGGATAAATGAAATGACGTGCTGCCATCCACTAACATGTCCTAGGATGAATCCTTCCTACAATGGGTATTATCTTTTGGCAATAAGTTTTGGTTCTTATCCTTAGAAAACGCATCCTCTTTTGGTTAGCGGTATTGAAGAGCATCAGCTTGTTTGTTTACTTTGTCTTTATCCTTTTTGACTTATCTTATTGCTCTCATTCCAAGGACTTCTCGATGATATCCGAACAAGAGGATTTAGAGAAATAGGAATGGGGCAACAATCATTATCCTTTTGTCTGCTATGCTTGTTGGACGTGCTTGTAATATAATGTTAGCGAATACTTGCTTTGTTAGGTATGTATGGAGGGTGTTGTGAACAACTTGTTGACTATTGCATGGATCGGTTTACCGTTCCGTGTTTTGGTCTGAGGTGTTTGAAACGTCCAAAGTACATCCTAGAAAGGTTTTCGTATGTTAGGTGTGAACAAGGATACTCCTATCTGCTTGTCAAGTCAAAGTCCATCACAATAGGTACCACGCCATCCTAGTTTTCTAATACCTTGATGCATCATACCACGTGTGTTATCAAACATAAGGAAATCAGCCCTTTGAAAATCCCAATTCCTTGGCAAGAAATCATCATCATCATCATTTTCATTTGCATCATCTTGTGTCTCGTTGAAATGACTTCTTCTCTTCTCGCTCACCGCACTAACAAAGTACTATGACAGTTGATCATCACCATCACCACCATCATCATCATCGATCTTGCATCCATAAATCATTAGCAAATTGCATCAACATATCATATAGGGAACATATGCATTGCATAAACATGTTAGCATGAGCATTCTTTATAGATAAGAGAATCCATTTTATTACATTGCATCCATTTCTTGCATCTTATTGCATTTATTACATAAATCATCGCATAACATTCACTTGCATAAGCATTGCATAATCATTTTACCATTATCACATACCGCATAATCATACACAATAGGTATATAAGCATTATAAATAATTCATTGGCATACATACTTGCATAACATCATAACTTCATCTCACCACATTATGTTCATATTACATTACACATCATCATAACACTTTACATAGACATATCATTACATCATTTTATTTGCATCACATATATTACATAATCATTTAATATGTTTAGGATAATAAAATTTGTTATTCTAAGCATCTTAAAAAACCATCTCATTTGCATCATATCATGACCATCACATTCATATTACATCATCCATGTCAACTCATAAATAGCATCATAAATCATTCATTACATAAATCATTCCACATAAGCATAAATAGAAAACAATTCATAACATGCAAAGCATACATTCATCCATAATCCATTCATATATCACATATCACATCACCATTTGCATCAACATAAATAGATCATCATATAGACAGCATAATACATCTGCATATCATGGGTCAACATAATATAGATCTGTTAGTCATAATCACTGCATAATGCATATATCATCAGAAATAATTACATCCATAAATACATCATATAGCATCATATAGCATCATATAACCATCATAAACATCATTGCACAGCATATAGAAATAAAATCATCCACATATGCATAAATAAAGGGTACACATCACATCACATCAAAATAATCATCGACTCATATATATATCATCAATAATGCAACTGTCATAGTACAAAGAATAAATCGGATCACTATGCATGTATGTCAATCAGTACAAAAGGCTCATCGGGCTATAAAAAATGAGCCCATAAGGCACAAAGGTATCATCTAGATCAAGCTCTATCCCTATGTATACTGGCCTCACCCCTATCACCGTGACCCTCTACTAGTCTGTGGCTGGTCCTCTCCGAGTACTCTGGGACCCGTCCTGCTCTAGGTACGGCCTCATGATAATGCCTTTGATAGTACTCGGCCTCTCAGACGACATCCCTGTAAGACCAAACAGACACTGTACCCTAGGAGGAGGAGGCTGCCATGCTCTCTAGCTGCTATCTCTGGCCTAGCTCTGTGGTTTCTTCTAAATTTGTAGCCTGTCGCTGCTATAGGGCTTGATCTCTCTCAGACCTCATCTGCTCTCTCTCTCAGCTTGAGCCTGATCTCTCTCAGTTGTCACAGTATGCACCTAGGCCTGTAGCTGCACAATCAATGCATCCCAAGGATCCACCTGCCCCGCCGGCTGTGCTGCTGGCTATACCTGAGGCTGCACCTAAGGCTGATCCTCACCCCTAGCTCGTGGCGAACCTGCTGGCACCTCCTGCTGGTCTTGCATGTGCACATCTTCCTGATCCGGCTGAACTAGAGGCACAATTGGCTGATCTTGTCGAACATCAACCCTCTATCCTCATCCTCCCCCTCTGCCTCTAACTCTCCATAGATCTGGGACTGCTCCTGGAATAGTCAATCGAAGCGGAGGCCAGAACCAATCCCTATAGGCCTGAGTCGTACTTGGGTCTACAAGCCCCTGATCATAGGCCCATGGTCGAGCCACCAACTGCCTAAAACTGTTGACTACCTCTAAAGCTGGAGTATATCACCCCCATGAAACCTGTGTCATGGTGCGGGAGAAGACAGCTACGTAATCATCATCAGGGAAATCCTGGGGCTCCCCAAACTGACGCTGCATGTGCCTAGGTAGGTACCTCTCAATCATGGTGTGCTCTCGCACCTGCACGAACCGGTCCTAGCAGGTGTAGAACAACTGATCAATATTGTTGGCCCATCCGGGCCGACCAAGGTATGTCGCCATGTGAACACCTTCATCTCATCAAGAACCCTCCTCTAGTAGGTGATCTTGTGCTCACCGGTGTGTGTAAAGGACACACCGCCTCTGTATCGCCACATGAGGGGATCGCCTGGCAGCATCAGAACTGAAACAACACATGGACGCAGGACAACAATGTGCTCCCATGCCTAGACATGAAGAAGTGTCATCCCTGCTCCTAGTGCTCGGCCGTCCATATACACGTACTCATGTAGGTCTCTGTATAAGGATGCGAGAAGCACAGGCCCCCATGCAAAATGAACTAGCCTGTCTTGAACCATCCGCTCCCAGCAATATCCCCAGTTAGGACTGAAGTATCGGCCTCATCTGTCAGGGGCAACGAGACCCGAAATGATGGATGCAATCACCTAGCAAAAGGGAGGTGCCAAGATCCTATGCCACTTGAGCTCTATCTGTCCCTCACAAAAAATGATGTCCTGTGTGGCGAGGAGACTGTGGCAAGCCTCGCATCCCTCATCCATATCAAAAATCACTCGCCAACCATGAATCAATAATCTCAAAATATGCCAAACGTCCTCTAAGGTGATGATGGCCTCCCCAGTGGGAAGATGAAATGAAGAGGTCTCGTTGTGCCATCTCTTAGTCAGTGCTAATAGCATCCCTAGGTGAGTGTGAATGGGTGTTGTATAGGCAATGTACCATAACCCTACAATCTGGAGTTGATCCTGGTCCCTATCGCTCAAGTCCCACAAATAGCCAGACAAGTCATGCGACTTGTGCTCTCGAGAGTAGAGCTCCCTCACCGCATCCTGCATCAAGGAAGGTCACCATGTTAAAAAATTTGAAAAATTCTTCGCCAGACGTTCCAAGAACCTTTCCAGCGGTGCAATCTATGAAGGCGTCACAGTTTGATTTATAATCAAACTCTGAAGCTAGGGCTTAAAAGAGAAAAATCGCAATGTCGCAGTGCACTTTCTCATCCAGTGGCTCAATTTGAGCGAATTCTGGACCGCAGCGTCACACTTTGCAAACCGCCCCACCAGCCCCGAGCTCAATGTCAGAGTTTTCAAACTCCAAACTACACCGTCGTGGTGCAATATCACACTGTGCGGCGCAGTTTGATTTCTGAGCGGTGCTGTATAGCGCCGCTGCAGACGGATTGACCTTTAAAATCATTAAATGAAAGCAATAAATGAAAAATGAAGCTCAAGTAAGGATCACTTACCGGTGCCCCGATGCCAGGTGGCTACTGGTATGTCTGAACTCGATTAAAAATCTACATGGGAAACTGTCATTGCGCCATATTGTCAGGAGGTCAGAGCTCAAATCTCGAGGTTGCAAATGGAAGTGTATGAAAATGACCTGAAAGTGACCCCTCAGGCCCCTTTTAAGCCTAAAAAATATGATTTTTTCACCCTGATTGGCTATCTTGCTAGGGTTTTGGACCCCCAAGCCTGTTTTTGTCCAGTTGAGGCCTATTTTACATTGTTTTATTGCATTTAGACATGTTTTTGGCCTCCTGGAGCCTTTTCGGACCTGTCAGGCACTTTCTCCTCTTTTCTCATGAGATCACCCAAAAATTAAAAAATTTGTCCAATCTCTCGAGGGGGCAATATAATGGCATATTTTCTCTCACCAAGCAGCAGTGGGGCAAGTTTTTAAATAACAAAAAAATTCGGCTTTGATCGAGATCATCTATTCTTTGAACCAATGCAAAAAGTACATTGCTTCAAAGAGGGGAAAAATGTAGACACATAAAATATACCGATTGACATTGTGCATCTGATCCTGACTACTAACATCGTTTCATCCTAAATCATCCCTTGGTCTAACCATTTAATCAAATCTCCTTATCTGATTAAATTCATCAATATTCCTCTCTTAATTAAATAAATCATTTTATCTAATTAACTCACTCTCTTTTGTTAATTAAATCAACCCATCTGATCTAATTATTCCTATTTACTTAAATAATTAATTTTATTTGATTAAATCTCTAAAGTCTATCCATTAAATAAAATAAATTAAAGCCTTATTTGATTTAATCTAACACCATCTCTTTTAATTAAATAAATCAAAATCCTTATTTAATTATTCTCTTATCATATTCCTCTCTTATTTGATTTAAATAAATCCATAAATTTGACTCAAATAGGTCACATCATCTAATCTCCTATTAATTTAATTAACCCTTGATTAATTTAATTCTAAATCATGTCCCATCCTCTAGATTTGGCAAGTTTCACATGAAAATAGATTTAATTCATTTATTAAATCCCTATTTTCCTCACAAGGCATCTTTTGGAATATTCTCCAAGTTTGAATTCAAAAATTCCAAGTCAACATGTACATCCAACAAGGCAATAACTTCATCTTACATGTCCTCTATCTTGAGACAAGTGGAATTTATTTCATTTTCCCTTCGCTCTTGCAAGTCATTTCAAACAATTTGAAATTCAAAAATATGCATTTATTGGCACAATCTCCAAATCTTGCACATCCTCCATCCACTCATAGATTGACAAGTGGCATCATGCCATTGGATGAATGTTAGTCCCACATTGCTCAAATTTGGACATTCATCCATCTTGGCTTTTTATAAATAAAGAGCTCATATCCTCATTTTATCACCCACAAATTATGCAAAGTTATTATGTTAAAATATCTAGTCATTTCCATCCATCACCATTGAGTTCTTAGTTAGGTTTTTGCATATTTTGGCTTGGAGCTCTCATCCTTCATCAACAAAGTGGATCAATCATCCTCAACATATCAAGCTTGCATCTTAGGAATTGGGAAAGGGCCAATTTTCACATCAAATTAGCACCAATTCCCCCATTAGATCATGTGTTCTCTATTCTAATTAGGATTGAATCTATATTTTCTTGTTTCATTGTGTTTTTCATTGTTTTCTTTCCAAATTTGAAGTTTGTAAATGGATTTCATGGGGAATCCTTGTTCATGCTTGCAATTGATTATCTAATGTGTTTTTTCTCATTGTTTTGCAGGTATTAGGATTAGGGTTCACACAGGTTTATTTTAAGCAGTGTATTATTGTTTTCTTGAAATGGAAATTGGATTTAGGAAATCCTAATGGTAGATTTATTTCCTGCTTGAATTTCCTATTAAATTATGATTTCTATTGTTCTCGTAAGTTGGTTAAAATGGTTAGTTGTGTATGTAAGTCTTCTAGATGATGTTGTATTATGAGGGGGTTGTTTTGTTTTATGGCTCATCCCCTTTGTTTTTCCTTGGGTAGTGTACTTGGTTAAGTTTTAGTTAAACGCCGAGTTACTATGAATGAGATGTGTGGCCTCTTCTATTTTGGATTAGATCCTTGTGTTGTCAATAGGGGAGTGGCTCTCAATGGGGGCCAGTGCACAAAGTGGTGCTAGGGTAACCCATGCAACTTATTGATGACACTTCTCGTATGACAACAGTATGTATTGTGCAGTTGATATATTTGATTATTTTACTCTAGAAGCAATGTAACCTTATGTATGTATTGTTCTTGTATGTTATATTATTGTGTGATGCTTGTGTCTAGAGGTTGTTGGTTTTCCCTAGGAAGCCCTTTTACTATCTCCTAGCATGGGGGGTGGGCCTTTAGGTATCACTTGGTTGGGTGGAACGTGCACCTTACACCATTGGGTTCCCATTTAATGTTCGTGATGGCAGGATCTTCTAGATTGGAAACCTCATGTGTACCTATTGCTTTGTACTATTTCTTATGTTATTTTGTATCATTTGGACATTTATGTATATGGATTAGTCCTCATTTGCATTCGAGGAGGATGCTTGTATCATTGTTATTGTAACATTATTGTATGATCATCCTCATTTTGGAAATGAGTCGTGTAACTATTTTATTGAATGAATGCAATATATGGATGATTCTTTAATGTACTTTGTATCTAATGAGATGAGTTTAATGCTTTGGATGTATGTTATTTATTTCATGAGTATTATTTATATGCTATGGATTAGTTCACTTTTGTAAGTTATGGGATTCGAATGTAAGCATTGTCACGTACCTTAGAGGATGTATGCATTAAGTTTAGTTCACTTTACTTGTTATTATTACACTTAAAAAAAAAATTGTTATGCTTCAATTGTGTTTGTGTCATCCTCTAGGGTTACATAGCGGGGTGTTACATCTTGCATTAGTTAATTTGTATCTAGGGTTTTTAAATCTTGGATTAGTGAAAGTGCATATCGCTTGCATTTTTTGCATCTTGCATCACTGATATTCACTTGAAATCTATAATTGCATTGAGTTTAGACATCATTCAAACCAGAAGACCTAAAATACACTAAGAATTTGTTGAAATTGGTGTAAGAACCCTAATCTAGGACTCATATGCCCCTCTAGGAAATTTAGTCCTAGTACAAGTGGTTTTGTCTGATTTTTGGGTATTTTTTGTGGATTGTTTTATAGCATTTGAACCCTTAAATAACCCTAATTGGGACTCATTCGCCTCTCTATGTGATTTAATCCCATGCAGACCTAAAATTGCATTTTATAGCATTAAAAACCTAGTTTCTGAGTTTTAGTTTATTGTTAGATTTTTGTTTCAATTTGATTTTTTGTTTCATGCATTTCATTAGATCTAGCTTAATTTGGTTTCATTTCAATTTTGGATAAAATTAGATTACTATACTTTTCATTTCTAGCATTAGTTCATAGTTTGGTAAGCTTATATTACATTTGGCACTCATCAGAAAACAAAACAATAACACCTATAAACGGATGAACCACTTGGAGATAGCATAGTTATTTGAGTATTTCAAATCTCTTTATCCAAGTTAACCTAACCCTCAAGCCTTTTAGTAGTGATGACTTTGACATGTTAGATGAATCCCTTGAGGACTTCATCTCACAACATTCATCCACTAAGGCTTGCTATAAAAAACCGAAACAAATAGAAGTTAATGTGATCCAACCCCAACTCATCCTTTATCCACCTTCAAAAAAACCTCAAACTAAAAAAAACCCATTTTCACCCTTGAACCACCTAAGAATAGTGTTTTTCAACAATAAAGTTATTTAATACCATTGCTCATACATATAACACTAGAAACAATCCACAACCAAAACAAAAAACTTCAACCTCTTTTCCTTTTCCTCAATCCATCTTGCCTAGTGCTCCTCATTTTCCTTTGAATAGTGGGAAGGAGTATGATCTTGTTGAACAACTTAATAATACTCTTGCAAAAATATTCCTATGGGATTTAATTCAAAATTCACCTAATTATTATAGTATGCTTCAAACCGCCTTGCAACATGTTGTGGTTCCCTCTAGTATAGATGCAAGTGATGTGGCAACTCTAATTCAAGGAATGAATGCGGTTAATGTAGACATTAATTTTCATCAACATGAGCTACCTCCTTTGGAAATGAGAAAGAAAAACGATGCCTTCATGATAATTACTATCTATAATAGGTTGGGAATTGAAAGAACCCTTGTTGAAAATGGATTCACCTTTAATGTGTGTAGTGTGACCCTTTTGGATAGACTTAGAGTGGATAAGGCAAGAATTGAACCTTATTTCTTATTGATTCAAGGATTTGACAATGTAGGAAAGCAACCGCTTGGTGTGATTACTTTTCCTATTATAATTGGAATGGCTACATTACAAACTCCTATTCATGTTATGCCTCATGATCTTTCATACAATCTTCTTTTAGGAAAACCTTGGATTCATGAGATGCAAGTGGTGCCTTCAACTCTTCATCGTATCATGAAGTATGTCTATAACAATAAAGTGTACCAAGTTGAAATAGACCCCAAGCCTGAAAGTTTCTTACAAGTTGAAAAAGGAATGACAAGTCCTCTAAACACATTAATTCCAAATTCAAACATAGAACCTATGACAAAAGAGAAACAAGAGATGAAAAAAGAATTGAAGTTATTGGAAGATGATTGGGGTTATTTAGACTTCGCACCAAAATTTATGGGAGAATACAAAATTACAACCAAAAAAACCAAAAAACAAAAGCATCTACCTCACAAGCATCTAATTTAGAAGAAAAATCACAAGCATCTACCTCATCTACTCTAGAAGAAGACACAATCTATACAACAAACTTTGATGAGATAGACAATCAACAACTACCAAACCTGAAAGAAATGGAGAAACTTTATGGAAAAGGTTATGAGCTTATGAAACAACTTGGTTATAGAGGAAGAGGATGTGGAAGGAAAGAACGAGGAATTTTTGTTCCTATAGAGCCTAACACACAATATAAACAAAAAGTGGTTTGGGGTATTGTCCTTCTAAGATAATGCAAGCAATGAAAAGACACTCATTAAACATATTAACCATCATGTGTAACCCTAAAACAACTCTCACCGTGAAGCATCCTAAATTGATTGATACAACTTGTGAAGAATCATTGGAATACTTTGAAGATGATGAAGCCTTGAAATAAATGTTAGTAGTTTATGAAAATCCATTTAATCCTAAAAATAAATAGGTTACATGTGCTATGATTAGTTCTAAGTAATACTACGGAGAAAAGGAAAGTAATGAGATTGATAAAGACTATGAAGAATACAATTTTGAATTTCTGAAACAAAATGCACTTCCTTTGGGGGATAGAATCAACATACTGATGGATATTAATAATAAGGAGAAGGTGATTAATATAGGAAATTTCCTTGATGATGATGAACAATAAGATCATGTAGCTTTACTTCATAAATTTACTAAACTTTTTGCTTGGACTTATTTGGATATGTCGAGAATTGATGCTAAGATAGTGAGACACAACATAGTCCTTACAGAAAATGCTAAACTAGTTAGACAAAAGATATGAAAGATGAATCCTAAGATAGCCTTATCTATTAAGGCCAAGATATAAAAAATCCTCGAAGTTTTTTTTATACGACCCATAGATTATTCTCCTTGGATCTTGAACATTGTTGTAGTTGCGAAACATGATAATCGTATTAAGATGTTTACGTATTTTCATGATTTAAATAAAGCACTTAAAAAGATTATTTTCCACTTCCTAATATTGACATGATAGTGGAATCGGTTGTGGGACATGTTGTGTTGTCATTCATGGATGGATTTTCTAGATATAATCAAATCTTTATTAACCCTCAAGATCAATACAAAACAACATTTACTATAGCTTGGGGAACATTTTGTTGGGTAGTCATACCTTTTGGATTGAAGAACACAATCATAACATATCAACGAGCTATGACATTGATATTTCATGATTACATACATAAGATTTTGGAATATTATGTTGATGATATTCTAGCCAAATCTTTAAATCGACAAAACAATGTGAATATTCTTCAAAAAACCTTTGAGCAAATGTGAAAATATAACATGAGATTGAATCTGAATAAGTGTGTCTTTGGCATAAATAGTGGAAATATTTTAGGTTTTATAGTATCTCATAGAGGCATTGAGGTGGACATGAAAATTTATGATATAGTTAACATGCCACCTCCTCAAAACATTTCTCAATTGTGCACTTTACAAGGATGAATTTAAGTTATCCATCATTTTGTATCATCTCTAGCAGACCAAACATTACCCTTTACACATCTTCTTACTTGAAAGAGGTTTAGTTTAATTGGAATAAGGATTGTAAATAGGCTTTTGAGAGTTTGAATGATTACCTTTCTACTCCACCTATTTTAGAACCCATTGTGCAAGATAAACTGTTCATTCTTTATACAACAACATCAGTCCATGCTCTCACAACATTGTTGGCTCAACAAGACAAAAATGGTAAAGAACACCCTGTTTATTACATTAGCTAAACTTTGATTGATTATGAAACGTGATACACAATGATAGAAAAACATTTTTTTTCTCTTGTATTCGCTACTGGTAAATTGATACATTACTTACTAATTGTTGAAATACATGTGCTGATGAAATTTGATCCTTTAAAACATCTTTTTTCTAAAAAAAAATTGTCCAGATGTTTAGCTAAGTGGGTTATGTTATTAACTGAGTTTGACCTTAAGTTTTTCTCACAAAAGGAAATTAAAGTTCAAGCCTTGACTGACCAATAGTTGATGCTCCCTCTCCCCTAGCATTGCCTAATAATGATTCATTCCCTAGTGATAATGTGCTGACAATTGAACCTAATACATGGGAGTTATACTTTGATGGCTCTAACTGTAGAACAAGCTTCGACATAGGGTTTATAATAGTCCCACCTCCAATAAAGCCTATTCCCTTGTCCTACTATGTAAACTTCATGTGCACAAATAACATAGTAGAGTATGAAGCATTAATTTCTAGATTACGCATTGCTTTAACTCTAGGAGGTCAAAATATTAAAATATTTGGTGATGCACAATTATTTATTAATGAAATAAACAAATTGTATCAAGAAAAGCATGACAAATTATCAAAATGTAAAGATCTCTCAATGACTTTGTTAAACACTGTTGATTTATATACCATTGATAACATCCCATGAAAAGATAATTGACATGTGAATGCAATGGTGAGTGTGGCTTCCCTTGTATCTCCTCTAGATCCTTCAAAAGATTTCACATTCATCATCCATACAATTATGAAAGCATCAATAGAATATAAGGTCGAAGAATTTTTATCAACCACCATAGAAAGCTCTAGTGAATGGTATATATTTAATTATTTAAAAGAGGGTAATTTTCTTGAGCTAACAACTAAGAATATTTGAGCCTGCCTTGAAAAACTTGCATCTAGATATATAATCCTTGCTGACGTGTTCTATAGAAGGTCCTTTGATGGTCTTTTACTTAGATTCCTTAAACAATTGGAAATCCCCATAGCGCTTGTGGAAGCTCATTTAGGTGCTTGTGGAAGCCCTTTTGGAGGTAGATCTTTACTTCAAAAGTTAATCCACATAGGATACTATTGAAGGAATATGGAAAAATATTGCTTTGAATACATTAAGAAATGTCACAAATTTCAAGATCATAGAAATTTGATTCACGCTCTTGCTTTCAAACTTCATGCCCAAGTTCCTATTTGGTCTTTGTTGGTATGGGGTCTGGATCTTATTAGAAAATATCACCACCTTCCTCCACTAGACATACATTTATAATTACCACAACAAATTACTTCACAAAATGGGTTGAAGTCATTCCCCTTCGTTCAACAATTGTCGATGTAATATATCATTTCATATTGGAACACATTTATTCTCACTTTGTACTTTCTTTTGTGTTAGTTTTAGATAATGGGACACCATTTAAGAATAATGATGTAAAAAAGTTCTTAGAAACATTTAACATTCAACATCGATTTTCAACACCCTACCACCCACAATCTAATGGTCAAGTTGAATCAACTAACAAGACTCTTGAACAAATATCAAGGAAAATAGTAAGAAAACATAATAAGGATGGCACACGTAGTTGACATTTTCATGATGGGCTTATCATACTAGTATTAGAACATCAACTAGAAATACTCCTTATAACCTTTTCTATGGTACTGAGGCAATAATTCCTTTGGAGTTAGAGATTTCTTCATTAAGAATCGCTCTTCAAGGACTTATTGATGACAATACTTATAAAGAACAATGATTGCATCAACTTGAAATGCTTGATGAACAACACATTAACACTCTTGAGCATCTCCAAGCTTATTCTAGAAGAATGCAACGTAGTTACAATGATAATGTCATCCCTCGCACATTTACTAAGGGTGATTTGGAATTTTTTGATAATCAACATAACGTTAATGCCACCTCGACTGAAAAAAAGGAAAATTCAACCCTAATTGGTTAGGACCTTACATAATTGATGAAATTTATGTGTATGGAGAATACACATTAACAAAAATGGATGGTACAACTCTTAAAGAACCTATTAATGCCACACATTTGCACCAATATTATGTTTACTAATCTTGAATAGTGTAAATGATAAAGCAGTGGTGTTAGACGTAGTAGATGACATTGTATGTTCTCTCGAAATGCTTCATTCTTGACAATCAATCATTTATGTGTATTGAATGCTAAAGTAATTATTTGAATTAATTTTCAGTGGTTACTTTAGGTTTCATACTATTCAAGTTAATATTGTATGTTGTGTTAGATTAGATCCTTATATGCATTTAATGTTCAATTAGACCATAGGTGCATTTAATTTAGCATAACATACTCAATCATAATACTGTATCTAAAAGGAAATTGGGATAGTCTTAATTAGATCACATAAAGTATGTTAGATCATGGAAACATTTATTAAATATTCTTAGAAAGATTATTTTATAAATCACATTTCCATATAACTTAAAGACATAAGCATAAATAACTAGATATATATCAAAAAAATTTAATACGTATCATAAAATATACAATGCTATGTGACCTATGGTTACCATATCCCTTAGGACTTTGTGATCACATCCATTGAGAAATGGTTTGTTGAGAGATGGTAGTATGCGATCATGAACTAATAAGAAAATCTAGTTCCTATTGTAGGCCTCTTGCTTGTCCAACAACTGTGGCCTCCCATCTGATAGCCTCTAGGAACTCTCGCTCTATGCAGTCTCTATCCAATTGTAGCCTCACAACATAGCCATGAAGTCTCTCAACCTTTGCTGAATCTTGATTTGACTGAAGCTCCTCATAGGTAGCCTATAGTGTTGATAGATCACCCTTAGCTCAATCAGCATGCCTAGTAGCACCCTTGTATGCTCCTCTCAGCCTCACAAAAGGCTCTAATAGCTCTAGATGCTACTCCACAATAGGTGGGAGCATGTAGTCTATGATGATAGCCTTTTCTTTAAGTAAAGGAGGTACTATCTCCATGACCACCTATCAGTAGAGATCATGCAACTCTCTCATGGACCCTGCAAGATAGAAATCATAAAGATAATTAGTACACATCATGATATATATAAATCAAAAGTATGAACATAAGAATAAGCATAATATTAAATAATATGTCATCACCTAGGTCTCCAACCGACTATCTAAAAACAACCTCATCCTACGTAAGATGAATAGAATATGTGCTAGCCTCTCCATGCCCATAAGTGTTGGAACTTGTTGTGGCTACTGAATGTGATCTAGTAACATTGGTGGGAGCTAAATCTCTCCACTCATGGGCAACTAGACCCTCACGTGTTGTATCACTATCATCATTCATTAGTTGCCCCTCATCCTCCTCATCCTCCTCCCCCTCCTCATAGTCTAATTCTTCCTCCTCATCATAGTCCTCCTCTACCTCATCCGTAAATAGGTCTATAGCCCTGACCCTTTCCTTCTCACTTGTCTCCTCTTCCTCATCCCTTTGATCTAGAAAAGGCCCTACAAAGCCTATAGGTTGATCCATAGGAAATACTAGAGTTGGTCATGCCATGGCCCACCACTCCTCATTTGCATTTTTAGTATTGATGTCATTGGCATTGAATATTGGGGTAATGTCAAGATCTAAGTCATCTGAGTCACTAGAGAAAAAATCATCGGTTGTGAGTCGTCTCATATCTCCTAGCCTTTGGGAACACTGCACTGATCACCTGTCAAATGGTCGTGCTACTGGTGGCACCTTTACTTGTCCAAAATATCTCATGACATGATTGTAGTAGAATGGTATTACTATGTAATCATGTCTCCACAGTAAAAACCTATCCCTCTACATTTGTATCATCTAGCAGGTCTCATTTGGCCATTGCGGTATCAGCTAGTAGGGTCTCCATAAGTCTTCATAAATTCTCCTAATCCAGGTGGTCAAATCTAACTCTCTAGAATAGCAGATCTCCATACTACCACACTTGTCTCAATGGATAATTGAAGGAAAGTGAATATCCTAGGGTGCATATAGAAGGAAATCTTGTCGAACTAGTGCATGTGATATGCTCTAGGCACCAAACCTATAGTAGTTTACAATGCACCATGCTCTCGACCTCGTGATAAGCAAATTTTCCCAAATCATAGTAAAGATGTGTAAGCATGATGCCACCCCATGCATAGATGATCCTATGATGCTCCATCTCTCATATCATGTGAAGTAGGCCTTTGTCCAGGTGTGCTCCCTAGCCATATAGGACTAGTACTAGTGCTATAGTGAAAATCATAGTATGTTTCAAAACTGGCGACCGTTCATAGTGTAGCCAATGCAACTCAATGTGTGGGCTCATAATATCCTCTCTAACCAATCCTCCAAGACATTACTATATATCTACTCTCATCTACCTATACGTACGGTCATCTATGAAATGGACAGTCTTGTCTCAAATGGGAACTCAAAGTATGCGATGTACATCCTCTAGAGAGATCGTCATCTCACTAGTAGGTAGATGAAAGTTGCAGGTATCTACATCACACCTCTCTACTAATGCCATTAGCATGGCATCATGTTATCACATAGGAGGCATGAGATACACCCAATATATCCCAGTAGCCTGTAGAGTGTGTGTACCTCCTCTGGCAGTGTTGTGACTAGGTCTTGTAATCAAAAGAATAATCCATCATCAAGACATTGTCGTGATCGAGGAGGAATCTAACCAAAAATAAATATTACCTATAAGCATTCTAAAATATTAAATCTATACATCAAAAATCAAAAATTATGCTTAATTTTCTCTAGGGTACTTTTCTAAGGGTCCTAGACACTTTATTCCTTTTTGGGGACACTTCGCAAAGAAACGAGACACTTTGCAAAAAAGTTGGAAACTTCGTGAAAAAGTGGGACACTTTGTGAAAAAAAGGGACACTTTGTGAAAAAAAGGGATGCTTTTCGAATTTTTCTTCTAGGGTCCTAAATCTATCTAGAAATGAATAAAACATAAAATAAATGCATAAAAACAAAGCTAAGGTAGAGAAGAATCCACTCACTAGATGTTGTAGGTCATCTCACACTACCTCCTCGTATAGGTTGTCAAGTCTCAAAGGCATGCATTCTCGTACGCTCGTAATTATCACTCGCTCTCCACCGAAATCAAACTACAAGAAGGTAAAAAAAATAAATTACAAGTTACTTCACTTTTTACTCTTATATATGATCAAATTAGGTCAAATTAACATATTAGGCGCTAGAGAGCTCCATTTATTATGTCGATTATTATGTTGGAATCGTGATTCCTCTCCCATCATCATCACATGTCTATCACTATGTGGTATGGTACTTGGAAATACCCTATGATATAACTTACACAATTTGATGCTATTAGGCTGCTACCTTGATTCCACTTCCATAAAGCAAGTGGAATCAAGGGGGGGCATACATCTACCCTCAAATTTGATTTCGTAAAGAAGTTAGATAAGAGGATTTTTTAGCTGTTAGATTTCCAGAAATCTGTTGCTAGACAAAAATACTTCCACAAGAGAGAAATAATGGCGAGAATGCTTGCTATCAATATGCAAGATTGATTCACGATTAATTGATACAAATGTACAAGATGAGGCTTGCTTATAAAAGGCAAGCATGCAACAACTAAATCTTATCTTGAGCTAAAAAATAGCTCGATAAGATAAGGATAAGATCCTATAACTTAGGAATTAAAGATTGCCTAAGTAAACTTATGAAGATGTAATTAAATAGTTAATTACACCAACACCCCCCCATAAGTGCAACTTAGGGAGAAGATTATAATGCAAACTACTATGGGTCCCGGCAACTAGGCCATGTTAGGTACCCATTTACAGATGCAAATGAAAAGCAATCTCTCATAAAGCAGAGAAAAGGGGAAAACCCAGTGGGAAAAAACCCCTCTCTAAAAAAGAGAAAACAAGAAAAAAGGCATGATGAATGTAAACATGATGTATGGAGGACTCAATGATACCCCCCAAGGACTACATCCATCATGAATATACAATAAATTACCCCCCCATAAGAGGGAAGTAAAGAGATAAGATATCCCCCCCATGATGTATGATCTCCTGCAAGTATGATTAATGTCTGAAGACAAAACATAATCCAATGCCTACAAACAATGTTTCTCCCCTTAGGAAGAAGATACACCAAGTACAACTGCAAGAATGATTCCCATTCTGGATAGGAAGAAGGAAGAGGAATCCATATGTATGAAGATTGTGTCTCTAAAATCTGCTCATGTGCTGCCAAGTTCTTGGATGATGTAGATGATGCCACAATCCAATCAGGTACATGCCCAATCACAACAAACTGTGACAAACCAGGAACAAGTGGAAACTGATCTTGAACAAACTCCATAGACAAACATGAAGTGATAATAGTGGACCCATGACTATCATCAAATAAGAGAGATAAACCCTCAAATTGGTCCTCCAAATCTGAAATGTGAGACTCCACAAACAAAGAAGCAATGTCTGTCAAATAGGAATCCCAATCAGGAAGACTATCAGGAACCTCTGAAACATCTGCAATCTTGTCCAAAGGATCACAATCATGGGTTATCAACTCTGAAGAATGAACAAGCACATGTGAGTTGGAAAGAGGAGCTTCAAGAGATGGAGAAGAATCATGGTCTCCATATACCTCTCTAATGTGAGTCCAAAGAGTATGAGGACATTCGAAGTGAATAAGAGTCTCCAAAATGTCATCATTTACATTTTCAAAAATAACTCTAAAGACTCTAGCCCTAAAGCCTATCCAATTGCAATACTCAACACCTGTGCTAGGAAAAGGAACTGTATTAAACAAATAGGGCAATAGATTTCTCTCACCAAGATGAGTGAGAATTAAATTACTCCATTGCCTATAGTTCCCATTCTCCAAAGTAATTAAGTCACCCATTTACAAACATATGAGCTCCGAAAGCCAAAAAAAGGAGATCTGTCTTCAACCTGGAAAATATGGCACAAAACTGCAAAATCCCTGCAAAATATCTGCACCACTGAAAAGTTGACTCTTCCAGCTTTCCAACGATATCTCGTTTCTGGAAAATGGCTTCCGTATGCAAAAGATATGATAAAATGAAAAAAGGGCCTATAAATAGGCACTTGGGGGCAAACAACCAGTCTGCAAAAGACTAAACCGGTGCAAAAATCTAGGCGCTAGGGGCTTAATTTCAGGTTATCCATGTGACCACAGTGGCAATAATTGCAAAAAAAAACAATTCCCTCTACACAAAAACCCGTCGGCCTCAAAAACTTTACAAAAGTTTTAAAAACATGGCCAATGAGCCGTCGGCCTTACAAATATATGGTCGGCTTAATACATTCGGTATAAAGATTCTACTATTAACAATTTGTATATGTAAAAAATGCCGACTAAAGACTTTTATTACCATGGACCAAGCAATAAATGATCATACCCGTTGATGAATGACAGGTACCAGGGACACTGTGTCAACCATTAAATCCTGACCAAAAGCACCGAGGTGACCGGAGACGGGTGGAGCAACACCGGTACAAACCGCAGACTTTCCGCCAGACCAATGAGTAGACCACCCAAATGCGGACGACAGTGATTTTGAAGGTGATTTGACCCACCAAGGACAGCTGATCGAATTGGATGGTAAGTCAAATATGCTTGTACGCCGATGATGGGTCAGTGGAAGGTACCCGCTGGAGACGGATCTGACCGGATCCTTTGACAGACGGAGAATGGTAGCCGCCGATGTGCTGGATTTGACAGCCGACTTCAGATCTGACCTTGCGTACCCTGCAATAAAGAGTCCGGTCCGATGTGACCAGTACCAGCGGACCAAGCTCGGAGATAGCGCCGGGAGAATGGGCACTGGCTATGCAGGGGATAATTTGCACCGATGGCCATGCCCTTCGATGTCCATGCCATACGTACTTGCTGCTGCTGCTAACTGTCAATGATTAAATGCACGTACCATCGTTTTCAGAGCCTGGTTTTGGAAACTGCGTAGTTGTACATTGGTGGCAGACATCCTTCTCCCTGCTGCGTACTCTCACTGCAATGACTCGTTGTATAAGAGTTAAAATTTAAAAAGTATAACTTATGATTTTTTTGTTTTCAAATTTCATTATTAACTTTAATGTTTTTATTTGATAATTTATAATATAAAAAATAATATATAATAAATATAATAATAATATTTTAAAGATTAAATTTACATTATATAAAATATAAAAAATAAATTGACATTATATAAATATAATATATAATAAATAATTTTAAATATTTTGAAGATAAATACAAAATAAAATTTAAAATATTATTAAAAAAATTATATATTAAGTTTTTTGATAATAATAATAATTACTATATGTATTAATGCATAGATGCCCTGTGCATCTATTTAGTTCTTAGGTAAATGTTGAAACTAAAATATTTATTTTTATAGTAATTAGGTAGTTCTTAGGTAATAATTACATAAGTTCTTAGGTAAATGTTAAAACTAAAATATTTAGTTTTAAAGTAATTAGGTAGTTCCTATGTAATAATTACTATATGTAATAATTAAAATATTTATTGCAACTAACCTTTATTCATATGGATTGATTGAATGAATATGAGTGTTTTACTATAGGATGTTTATCAAAACTAATCCCCATTTCCAAATACACCATCCAAAACACCCCACTACCTCCACTTTGATAGGACGTTTTAATTTGATAATCACTCTTTTTTATGAGTGCAGTTTTATCAATTTAGATGTGAATGTAGAAGTGCATTTTCTAAATAGTTAGTATATTAGAATCAAAGTAGTAATTTTTTATTATTAAATCCATTCTAAAAATATATAATATATTGAAATCAATGCACACTATTATTTAAAAGTTATATATATATTCAAAATTAAAATTACAATATATTGATTGAATAAATTTTAACAATTATAAATAACATATATTTTTTATTATGGATAATTCTTCTTAATCAAATATAACAATATCATATTAATTATAAATTCTTTAACTATAAATTTTAGTAAAAAGAATCTATATGTTGTAATAATATAGACTTATGTGTAGAGTGGACCAGTTGTAAGATATGGCACAAGTTGTAAGTTTGACGTCAATGAATCATGGTAAATATTTTAAGTGGTAATCAATCTTTGTTAAAGAAAAGCTTGATGCTTATATTATGATAAATGAGAATTAAGTTAAAAGATTTTTACTTACTCTATATAGAGAGATTGTTAAGTAAATTTTAAATGATAAAAAATTATATAATACAATTTTCTTTTAGAAAACAAAGGTATTTTTGACATTGAAAATATTATAGTTATATCTAATAATATTTTTTTAATAAATTTTATAGTTATTTAGATAAATGATAAAATAAATTTAAAAATTATGCTATTGTTGTTCTTCATTATATAGGAAAAATTATCAATAAATTATTTATGTTTTATAGGGATCCTTCTAATTGAACATTATGTGCACATTTTAATAATCTTGAAAAAATATTAGCAACATTATTTTTGTTATATAGAAGGAATTTATAATACTAACAAATTATCCATGGTTTATAGGGATCCTTCTAACCAAAGCTTATGAGTACTTTTCTATTTATAAAAATTGATAACATTTATTTTTATTACATATGGAGAGATTTTTAATATTATTAAACTATCTATAATTTATAAGGGTTCACTTAATCAAACATTATAATCGTCTTTCAATAACCTTGAATAAACTCTTCTCTCTCCAATAACCTCTTGATCCCCATGCAAGCCCTTTAGAGGGGTTTTTATCATACATATAGCTACAAGTTAGCTTATTTTAACTTTAGTTAGGTTGAAAAAATATATTTTTTCTTTTCTTTTGTAGATAATAGTCAAATATGTTTTGGTATATTCTACTTATAGGCATATAATTTTTCTGTGGAGTTATATGCATAGAATATTCATAACTACAAATTTAGATTTGTGTATAAGGTTCAAATTAATGAATTTTTAATACAATCTAGATTATTTTTATAATTTGTGAATTCGATCTAATTAAGTTTAAGAATGATCTAATATATATTTTAATTTTATTTCTTACATGATTGAGAATAAGTGATTTTGAGTTAGTTCAAAAGTTATGGTCAAAGTAGTAGATAGCTAACTTTTGAATTCTAAAATCAACTTGTATCTTTATTTCTTTTAATTTCTATGATATGACCTATTGTAACTTGAAATTAGATTAATTCAATTTTATTTCTTGTTATGTTCCTTAAACCTAATTTTTCATACAAAGATGAATTGTATTTCCTTAAATTTAAATGAACCCAACACTCAAAACCTTCTAAAATTTTACCTTAAGGTTTTGAATTTTCTTATATTTATAATTTTTAGATTTGATATTTTTATTACTATGTCATTTATTCCAGATTTTATTAGAGTCTTGGGCTTTCATTATTTTATATATATCCCATCACCACCATCCCATCTTTTGATTGATTGAGTTTCATTATTATATCATTTACCATGGATCCTTACGAATTTTTATTTTGGGATTTCCCTCATGCATACATCATGGATTATGAGCTATTTTCATTCTTTCTTGATTCTCGTCCTTTTATCCTTAATTATTTTGCCTTATTTTATGACATAAATGATCCTACATGTTTCATGCATAAGATTGTAGAGTATTTGAGAAATTTTCCATCCTTATTAGACTTATGCATGCCTTCCCATCTATATTAGAGGATTTTACTTTATTTATCTCCATGACTCGTCATGATTCTTCATCTCATGAGATAAAAGATGGCGATACTTTAGTCCTAATCTCCCATAATACATATAGGTATATTCCTTCATATGGTGATGTTTCCTAGTAAGCATATATTATGTGCATCTCATCTCCCATAATATATCTAGGGATATTCCTTCATGTGGTGATATTTTCTAGTAAGCATATATTTTGTACATCTCAAAAAAAGTTTCCTTTTACCTCTATTGGTTTTCCTACATGTGTCTCTCTTTCTCTTTAATACACATGTTTTACCTTCATACAAGATTGGTATTCTTTCTTGTCATTCATGTTGCTCATGCTATATTGATGATATATTAAGTGACTATCATGGTGACAATTCTTTATTTTTTAATGATAATTCTCATGACTCTTATAAAAATGTTACACATAGTTATAGTTCTTCACATTTTGGTGTCCTTTCCTTGGGAGTCTCATAGACATGTCCATGCATATCATGATGTTATATGCCTTTTTTATAACAATGGTTTCTCCTTCAAATCCTTTTATGCCTTTATATGATATATATTTGTAACAACGGTTTCTCCTTCAAATCTGATTTACTCGCCAATAATCAGAGGAGTACTAGCTGGTTTACAATCCTCCATGCCAAAAAATTTAAGCATTTCTTTTGCATACTTGATTTGTGCTATAAAAATACTTATCAGATTGTGTAATTTGCAAACCAAGAAAAAATTTGAGTTCTCCTAACATGGAAATTTCAAACTCATCTTGCATGTTTGTGGCAAATATTTTGCACATTACATCACTACTACCACCAAATATAATATCATCGACATAAACTACAACAATGATCATTTGGTTACCCTTACTCTCATTATCTATTTATATATTCAAGTTGAGAGGCCTTATACAATGACAGAGTCAACTCTTATATTTTTATATTTTTACACTTTCTTAGTAGATTATAAAGAAATGGGAAAATAAATATAGTTTTAAAAAATATTTTTAATAATAAATCATATTTATTTAGAGTTTACAATTTGTGGCATTGGTCTTTCCATCAATAAACATACATCATTCTTATCAATTGTACTCAAACAATTAAACTACATAAATTAAAAATGTCCATAAAAAATTCTAATCTATCTTTTCATGTAATTTCAATTTTATTTTTGAGATATTTATTAAAGCATTTAATATAACAATAGTTATGAACTATCATTATTTTAAATAATTAAAAATAAAATAAAGAATAGCTCAAAATTGTAACATTTAAAAAAATTAAAACATAAACAAAATTTGAGTGTGTAGTTAAATTTTTTTTTTTTCACGATGAAAACATTTATTTCCTTTCTCTTCCTCATCACTATTATACTAATTGAATTAAAAAATACTCTTACACTAATTTTCTTGTCATCCTCTCTCTAGGCTTATTCTAACCCTAGTCTTGTCCAAACCCTGTCATTGTTTATTTTTTTCTTATTCCAACCCTAGTCTTGTCCAAACCCCTCATTTTTTTCTTCGTATCATCTATTTATATATTTAAGTTGTGAGGTGTTGTACAATATCACATCAAACAAATTGTTATATTTTCACACATTCTAAACATTATAATACGAAGAAATACAATTTAAAGAATATTCTAAAAATGTGTTTAGGATGAGCGATATGGTTAGGGTTCAATTTAGGATTATGTTTAAGATTAGCAATAGCATTAGGGTTGGAGTTAGCATGTATAAAATGGGTTAGGCTTAGAAATAGGGTGAGGGTAAGGATAAAGATTAGGGTTGGAGTTAAAATTAGGGATAGGGATAGGGATAGGGTTAGGGTTAGGGTTAGGATTAGGATTAGGATTAGGGTTGAAGTTGTGAATAAGTTTAGGGTTACAATTAGGGATGAGAATAGGGTTAGGGTTAGAGATAAAATTAGGATTAGGGTTATATACCTTATAATTTTTTTTTAAAACTATAAAATCTTAGTTATAAAAGTTTATTTATTTATTTATTTATATTATATAAATATTATTTACTATAACATATCATATTTTATTTTATATATAAGATATATGCTATTTATTTAATATAATTCAATAATAAATAATATATATTTATATAATAGGAGAATTTAAATTGAATGAATATCTAAACTATAATATATAATAAATATAATAATAATAACAACATTTTAAAAATTTAATTTACATTGCATAAAATATTAAAAATAATTTATATTATATCTTAGTTTTAACATTGAGCTAAAAACTAAAACTAAAACTAAAAAATAAATAAAATAAGTGAAAATAGTTCTTTAAAGAAATATAAAATAACAAAAATAAAATAACTTTTAAATAAATAAAAATATTCTTTAAATAAAATAAAATAATCTAAAAGATTAAAATTTATGTATTATATATAATAAATAAAATAATTAAAATATTTTTACATTTTATATTAATTTTTCTTTATTTCTTAAATACAAAATAAAATCTAAAATATTATTAAAAAACAATTATTAAAAAAAAATATATAAAAAAAATTAACATTAGCTAAATCTTTAATTATTAATCTATCAAGTTAAATATATAAAAATTAATGTTAAAATTAAATATATAAAAATTAATGTTATAAATGAAAGTTAAAGAAAATTAAAAAAAACGTAAAGGACTGACGGACTGATCTGACGGGAGACACCGTACTGCACAACAGATGTCAGGGTACGTTAGAAAGAGGACCGACGAGGACTGGCAGATACGGCAGCGGTGTCAGATGGATGGCAGCGGATGGGCATCCATGCCATGCGGTGCAAATTATCTCCTGCATAGACAGTGCCGGGAGAATGCAAGTGAGAGGACCCTGTCACAGATCCGAGAACTATGCAGAGTATATTTGCCGTATGGCAATATTAAACCCACAAAAATTTCAATACATATGGCCCAAATATTAAATAAAATTTTCCCGATTTAAATTTTACCCCAAAATTTAACAATAAATGCAAAAAATATTTTGAGAAAATATTTTTTTTGCAAAAAATGAAATAATCGTACCGCAGAGAAAGTTGTTACAGCAAAAAAATTTTGCCTCAAAAACAACTTTACCCAATATAGGCGAATTTACAGTCAAAATTCGTCTGCGGAACCTTCTGATTTCAACCGTGAGGTTATTGAAACCCCAATCTGCACCCAACAAAAAATATTCAAGCCAAAATGAAACCCTCAGATCTAGGAAGGAGTCCGCAACCCTGGAAGCTTTGATACCATGTTAGATTTCCAGAATCTGTTGCTTGACCAAAATACTTCCACAAGAGAGAAATAATGGCGAGAATGCTTGCTATCAATATGCAAGATTGATTCACGATTAATTGATACAAATGTACAAGATGAGGCTTGCTTATAAAAGGCAAGCATGCAACAACTAAATCTTATCTTGAGCTAAAAAATAGCTCGATAAGATAAGGATAAGATCCTATAACTTAGGAATTAAAGATTGCCTAAGTAAACTTATGAAGATGTAATTAAATAGTTAATTACACCAACATTAGCAACTAATGAATTGTTTTTGCAAGATGTCGTTCCTAACATTATGGTTTTTCAGATAGCTATTGTGGGGTCTTCATTCTCCCATGCTTGTGAATGAATCCATATAAGTATCCTTTTATGAAATGAAGTTTATTGTTCAAATTCCTGTAGCTTGCATATGCACATAGAGTCATATGGGCACTAAAGTGGGGGCTAAATGTAGTGTAGAAAATTGTACTCCCTTCTTGGAGATGGTACAATTTCACACTTAATTTGAACCTATTTTAGTACCCTTCCATTCATGACCATTTAAATTATCATTAATAGGCCCCTAAGACCCTTTATTTTGGATCCCAAGGCTTATTTTGACTGAAATCCTGAAAAAATCAACAAAGGTATTCAATTTTCTAACATCCCGACATTTGCTCACCTTAGAAAACTAGGGTGGGACTCATACGCCACCTTGAGCATATGAGTCCCCCTAGGTAGGACCCATACACCACCTTGGGTGTATGAGTCCCGAGTGGCCCCTTTTTAGGGTTTGAGTAGGAAATTAAGGTTTCTAATTCAAATTTTTGGTTGACATCAGCATTTGGGATATAATAAATGGTAAATTAGATGAAGTTAATACATAAACAAGGTTTAAAATCATTATTTGACCCAAGCATTCACAATATCAACCTGAGAACTGAAGCATACTTTCACAAGAGCATTCAAGATGTTAGGGCTATAAAAATTTAATGATTTCACATGTTGATTTCACTCATAAACTTCCAGATTTGGTCCTACCGTGTGCATATTTCACCCATATCTTGCCATATTGCCTCATACAATCCATTGCATCATGCATTTTTTACATTTTGGTTCCTATCGATGTGAGAATACCATTGTCTCCCCGACCCATTGTGCATTTTCTGCTAACATGAGTCTGTGTTGCCTTTCGGCAAGACTCATTTGATGTCACAGTGATCTAAATTTTCTTGTAGGCACCGTTCGGTAGGAGTTCTTCATGGTCTCGGCGATAGAGGTTGATTCTCATTTCGGCAGGAGTCTGGTCGTCGATATAATGTTTCACCGAGTGCTTTATGTCTTGGTGACAGGCTTGAATGAGGCTACATCGGTGAGAGTTGGGCGGTATCGGCATTGTGTCTTAGTGAATATCTTTTGTCTTACCGACCAATGGTGGAAGAATTGGCATATCGGCAAAGGGTCTTGGCTTCAATATTATGTCATAGCAAGCTTGTCGGGTCTTGCCGACAGTGTTTTATGAATGGTTTTCGGCGAAAGGTTTGTTATGTCTCACCAACTGACAACGTAAAGGGGTGCGATATCGGCATAAGTTAATATTTTCGCTATGAGGTCTCGGCAAGTGACCTTCGGTCTCGCCGATGAAAACAAAAAGACTTGTCGGTATGAGGATTGATTTGTCATAGCAACACCCAAAATGGTTGATGGCTTTTAGTATAACTCAAGCATTCTACATGACGTCTCCCCGATATCACAGAGATATAGTGAAACACAAAAGGGAACATGCAGATGCTTCTTGTCTTCGGTGTAACGAGAAATAGGTCACGGCGACAAGCGAAAGGTAAAGAATTCTCAGGGAAACATTAAGCGATCTACAGGATATCTCCCCAATGGAAGCGGTCATGGAAAAAGTGAGCAACACCATGCAAAGCGATTAATGATTGAATTTCCTTTGGCATAGTTGTTGCATTGTCTTGTCGACTGTTCCAGCAAATGAAAAATAGAAATTCAAATAACTGAGGCCGACATGTAAATTGCTAAATTACCGTTGCTGGCCGACTTGATTTGAGCCTGAATTCTATGGAGGGCCGACATGGAATTTCAATATGTTTTATTTTCTTGATGTTAGTGTATAAAGGAGGAATTTTGTAATTGTAAAATGATGACCAGTTATTAGATTTTGATACACAGCAAGTAGATACAGTAGAGTAAAATTATCATATCAGAGACTATTGTTGCATGATTTCAGAATGGAGGTATTTATGAAATTCAGTTGATGTTGCTGCATTTCTATGGTGTCAATTATTTGTTGAATCTAATGAAAGTATTGCTAAGTTGTCTCCAAGATGGATTCTTTCTAACTATTTAAATTGATATAACAAGTTTATACTCAATTCATTAGTACACATTTGTTGTATTTGTGTGATTAGTTGACTGGTTCTTTCAAGCAAAGATTAAATCCTTTTAATTGATCACATTGGTCTGAGAGATTCATTTGGATTGTTCAAGTAGAGCTTAGTAATCATATTCTTGCATGTTTACATAAGTTGTGAACATAATATATGCCAGATAATTTGAGTTTTCTTTAGAGAATTGTTGCTCATCTTGATCTCATTTGACTCCGCATACCCAACAAGGCACTGGTCTCTGTGTTTTATCATTTGAATTCTTTCTACTTCTTTATATCTATTAATTAAGAATTTTAGGATTTAGATTTAGAATATTGTTCACTTCCATTTGCCATTGTGGACAAATTATTGCATGAAGGATAATCATAAGACAATTTTTCTCAATCCAAAAAGGTATACCAACCTGGGTCTAGTAGCACCTTAAGAGTAGAAGGTTGAGTTCTCTTGACCTTATCTGTTACCCTGAAACGTATCAAGAGATTGGCAGCCTCTTGTGGCTTTCAACCTGTGTTTTTGAGAGCTAACACAAGATAAAGCAGTACATAAAGTTGAAGTCTTGGAGTAGCATTAAAGTGTTCTTCCAAGTCTTCAAGCTCACTTTCAATTCAAGATCCAGTATTGTTAAGGATTGATGATGGTTTCCTATGGTGAAACAGGATGGATTCTAGGTTGGGAGATGCAACTAGCCATTGAACCAAGCCTAATGACTTGTTTCCTAAGTGATTCCATCCTCCATTATCATTCTACTCTCTACCTAAAGGAGGATACATGCATTATTATGACTTATTAGGGTGATTAGAGATCTCCCAAAGTGATTCATCATCTTTATGTTTCACTCATACATCTTATTCTAGCACATTAGAATAAGGTTTTATTGCATTTTAGATCTCCTAATCTTAGATGTGCTTAAGATTAGAGCTTGCACTCATATTTACTTTCAAGATCTATTATTTCTATCAAGGTTTAACTACTAGGGGTTTGATCAAGGAAAACCTCCATAAACAAATCAATACAATTTTTTTTTTTGTGGGTTTTTAGTGGGTTCAAATGTAGAAACAAAGTTTGGAAGGAAGAGAAGAGACAGGAGAGTAGATTCATATCTTAACTTTTTGAAACATTAGAATAAGAGTGATATGCAACTTATGGTGTATGAGTCCTAGTATAGCACTTTTCCCAAATTTTAGAGGATTCGTACTTGCTATTGTGAAATTCTAGTTTCTGCCTAGAAACCCTAAACTAGGATTAAATTGGCCAGCCTGGTGTATGAGTCACCATATGCTTTAGAAACTTTAGAAACTTTAGAAACTTTCAAGAAAATACAATAGGCAGACTGGGCATGGTGTTGACATGACTTGCAAGTGTATCATGTCCCCATCACCAAGGATCGTTTGGCATAAAATTAGATTCCACAACTATTAATGTGAAAAGGAATAAATTTCATGGGAAGAGAAGAGTACAATGCATAGTAAGGTGTGGAGACATATTGGGTGTAGATAGTAAAGGAAAAAAAAGTGAGAGATGAGGGTCAAAATAGATTTGTAGAAAACTATAGAAACTTTCAAGCAAATGCAACAGGCAGACTGGGCATGGTGTTGACATGACTTGCAAGTGTTCATGTCCCCATTGCCAAGGATTGTTTGGCATAAAATTAGATTCCACAACTATTAATAGCATCCTCTCTACCTACTCTAGAGTTCCAGTTTAAGAGAGTGAGAGAAGATTTGAAGAAATTGGGAATACTTGGAGATTTACTAGAGCGATATGCATAGGATAATTCTTCAACAAAGCTAAGTAGATGCTTTATTTATGCATTTTCACTTCATTTTCATTGTGTAAATTGTCCTAAAAACATTTCAATCTATTATAGAATAGAATGACTACCATGTTTAAGGGGTATCTATGCAACTCAATCATATTATCCATGTGAAATCAGAAGTTCAAGTAAGAAATTTCTAAGCATTTTTGTACTTGCAATTTATGTAGGAAGGGTTTCCTAGACTTTGGGTTCCCTAAAATTAAACTAGAACATTTTTTCTTGTCTCAACAAACCAAATGAAGGGTCAATGTTTTTGTAAGTTTGAAATGTAAAAATTAATGATGAATTATCCAAGATGCTTTGAATGTTAGTAAATAGTAAATATTGCACATCATGAAAGAGAAACTAAAATGTTAGGTCGAGAATCTCATTGGATGCAGTATGATAGTGGTAGTTTGAGAATTTAAAGAGCCATTAGTTTCAATTGGATGGAAATGATTTTAGCAATGTCGATAACTATTTGTATGAATTTGGTTATATGTTATATGAGTAGAGATTGGTTAGGATGACACTAAGTAAAGTCATAATAATCATAAAATAGTGAGACATTAATATGTCAAAGTTGTTTTAAGATCTATTGGAGAGTCAAATATAGTATTATACACATAACACACTATGATGGTTATTCAAGGTTATCACTCATATAAATTTTAGGTTCCCTATTACTAATGTATAAATGTAGTAAAATTACTAGAAACAACCTCTAGCTAGTGACTCCCCTACATATAAAGGGTAAAACATATTTCTTTCTCTTATAATAGTTTATTGCACAAATATATTAGTGATTGAGGACCCTTGGATTCATGACCATGAGAACTAAGGTTAGTGAACAATCTCTAGAATAATGATCAAGTCTTGGTGTGAATCGAATAGTTATAAGTCACATTTGATTGAGAACTGAAGGTTGTTTAATCTAGGATCTCAAAGGATTTTCTTTTGTTGGTAATAAACTATTGTTAATAGAAAAATATGAAAGAAATGGAGTTAAAAATATTAATTTCTTGAGGCTTGTTTTAAAAATTGTATAAGGGTAGTAATCTCTATTATTGGAAATAGGGGATATGATTAATTATTTTCTAAATCTATTTACTCGTTGAGGCCCTTGATGACACATGACCTGTAAATACTTACATGTATGTCATTATATTGACATTGGGTTGATAATTAGTTAAGTTCCACTTGTCTTATTATGCCATGAAAAGAAACTCTCCTTTAACATTGAACCCCAATCTAGATAGTTAGTGACTTGTGGTTGTTGCTTATCTTTGCTTCACTTAAATATCAAAACTATTTTGTGGTGTAAAAGAAATACTATTTTTCCAAAGAATAAGATGATTGTAAGGGCATTGAGGATAGTTGAAGTGTTTTCAAATCATAGCATTCCAACTCTTAAGAGTGTTGGGTTTCACATTTGTTTTTTATTGAATCTTAGATTAAAATATTGGTTATGTGAATAATCTATAAATCGATAAGAGGGGAAGATTTACCATCATTATATTGCCTTCCATGCACTAATGTTACTTATACATCCCATGTGAATGGGTTATGAATGTAGAGTGTCATTTATAAATGATACCTTCTAGTGCATCATGGTATGCTTAATTAGAAGTGATAAGGGATCCCCAACCTAGTAACATGGTTCCTTAGGGGTGTGATCAAGCTAGCCAAATAAAAATATTATATAGATTTGTATCAAGATATAACTATGGGATATGGTGATTATGATTTCAACAATGTAACTTGAAGTTTATGTGTCCATTATGGCCTAGTGCCTTGATCTAATGATAAACATGGTTTGTGTAAACAAAGAAGAATTCTTATTAAATAATCAACCTAACCTCTGTGGAAAGGAGATGACCTATAGGATATTTGGAAATTGTACATGTTGGTAAATTGTGAACTTGGTGATTAGTAATGCAAGAGAATCATTAATGAAACCTTGGTTATGGGAATGTGTGTGTAGGTCCTTGAGAGGCCTAGTGAGGAGAACTACGCGTGACTTTTCTCCATTTGGAAGCAGGTATGTAGGTAGTCATTGGGCGAAAGATTCCTTTGTGACCTCAAGTTCGTAGGGGGAGGGTCTAGCAGGGCATAACTCCTAGATGTTGGGGTTGTTCCTAATTGGTTTCACCTTCTCTCTTTAGTAGGCTTCAGAAAAGGATAACTGGTTATTAAAATGGTTATGGAAGAAAACCTGATAACTTGTATTCAATACATAATGTGTGTTTAAATGTAAGTTGAAGGAAAGGAATGAACTGGATTACTTGGTAGTGATTACATGTTGAGTTGAGCATACCTCATGTAGGTAATAAGTTAATTCTTTTATGTATTATGAATATTAACCTCAAACTAAAATGAATGTATAAACTTCTAATTCAGTCAATTATGATATATGTATTCTATGTTAAGAGCCTATCTTCTAGTTATAGTGCTAAGCATGGGTCAAGTAGCAATATTAATGTGCTTGAGATTGGTAGGTGTCTAGGGGAATTACTATGCTCAAGATGGATAGTAGTCAAGGAGCAATAATAATATGCTCGATATTGATAGGTGTCTAGGGGCAGTACTATGCTCAAGATATATAGTAGTCAAGGAGCAATACTATTATGCTTGAGATTGACAAGTTTCTAGGGGTATTACTATGCTTGAGAAGGGTAGGTATCTAGGAGTAATACTAATATGCTTGATATTGAGAGGTGTCTAGAGGTAGTACTATGATCTAGATGGATAGTAGTCAAGGAGCAATACTATTATGCTCAAGATTGACAGGTGCCTAGGGGCAGTACTATGCTCGAGATGGACAGTAGTCAAGGAGAATTTTATGCTAGTGATGGCCACCCTTGGTTGCTTAGTCGTTTGATGGACTTCGAGGAAGTGAGTTTCTAATGAAGAATAGGTAGGTAACAATTTGAACAACATTATAATATATTTTTTGCATATCATGATGTGGAAATGTTATACTTGACTCTATTGAGTTAAGGGTTGACTCCCAGTGTAGTATGAGATGCACCAAATCCTCTTCCTATTTGTCTGATGGTGCAAAAGACTGGAGAAAAGGATGGGACCCACAGTGTAGTGCACAATGCATAAATATTCCTTTTCTATTTGGGATGAACTAAGGAAAAGTGTATGTTAGCCAATGTGCATGTGTTTTATGATCATTATGGCATATGTGACATGTATGGGCCATTCCCTATTTTACTTATGATGTACATATGAGCCCATAACTAATGTACTTTTGATGTATGTATGAGCTAGTCACGGTTGTGATGTGATGTGCATATGAGCCACCACTAAAGTACTTGTGATGTGTTGTCACATGAAATTGCACCCTATTGAACAAATATTTTAGCATTCCAATGACACAATGGAAATAACCTTAAGGTGTGGGATCCTTGCATGAATGAGGTCTAGTCTCTGGAGAAGGGTGGCTTCCTTTTTTAATGCAAGTGCAAAGTGTTTGTCCAACCCAACAAATGAAAACCTACCACTAACCTACTTTAACAACTCACATGGGAAAAGGGGAAAAGGAGTGCATGAAAGGGAAATGGAGGTAGTACGCCAAGATGGAAAGTTGTTTCTTCCTTGCTTAGACTACTCAGTACATCATTGAAGACGGAAAAGGGAATTTCACAACTCTTTGTTTGGTCAATTCTCATAGGCATACAAGAAGGTTAGGATTTGACAAGGTGTTGGAATCTCAACAAAAAAATTGTAAATGATTTAACTCAAACATGCATGCATGAAAATAGAAAAAACACTCAGATATGAAGGTGATAGACTTACTCAGAAATAAAAGGTCTAAGAAGAGGAAAGCTTGATTGGTTTCATTAATGTAGAGGAAAAATCCCTCTGAAGAAAGGTGAAAATACGGAAGAGGAGAGAGGGAAGATCAACTCCCAAAGTCTAACAAACCAAGACTTAGATAAATCTTGAAAGATTTAATTGAGCTTCGGTGATTGAGGGGAGGGTTGAGGCTTACCATGAGAGATTGGTAAGGGGTCAGGTCTAAGGCTAAAACCCAAAACACTTACAGGAAAAAGGAAGGAAGAGAGGAGCGAGAGAAATGAAGAAGGTATGCAAGTAAGTAGGTAAGTGAAAGTATGAAAGCCCAAAATGTCAAGATAGCCAATTTTAAGAACCTTCAAGGAGAATTCATGCAAGATGGCCCATGTAGGATCTCTCAAATCGGTTATCAATGATGGGTCATCTAAGGGTGGCATGAAATTTCAACATTTTTGGAAACTTCTGTGGGATGATTTCTTGCTAATCATGGAATCCAAGGGCCTTATCAATCCATTGGGCATAGATTCATCAGGGTAAGACATCAATTATTGAGCCTCCTTAGAGAAAAACAAAACATGTACAAAATTTCACTTGGAGAAAAGAAGGAAACTAAAAACATGCATTCCCTTATGGAGAATGCAAGGTGTGCAAAAGAACTTCATGGAAAGCAAGGTATTTATAATATATACATTAAACTAACAAAAAGAAAAAGAAGGAAGTTTTCCTCAGTCAAAGTTGAACCTTTTGAAGGAGTTGATCTTCCTCAAACCATAGTTGCAAACCTCACCCAGCTACACCACTAAAAAATACAACCAACATGCATGGAACTACACAAGATGCCTACAAGGTGAAAGATCACTTCACTGTAAACTTTTCCATTAAAAGGGAACCATATGATGCAAGTGTCAGACTCATATGACACTAGTGCCTTATGTGAACATACAACAACATGGGTGAAACTTTCTTAAGATAGGTCAGCCGCCAAGAAAAAACCTTTTGTAGAAGGAAGAGAACCCACCTCACAAAAGGATAGGCCAATTTCATTATTGTTGACCCCTTCATTGCATGAACTGAAACACAAAGAAAAATTTTCCAACTCACATGGTGATGTAAAATATGCCAAACCTGATTTTTGATCTACATAAGGAATCTCTTCTTCATGCACCTCAAATGAGAAACTTTGAAGCTTAGACATACAATCAAACTGAGTAGCAATCCAACATCACTCTCCAAAAAAATGTATGGATGCTCAGTATTTACTGAAATACTTGTATTGATGCACACTTCATCAACATAAACCTCATATTTTTGAGACACTTCAATTGAAGAACTAAATTCTTCATATTGCCTCTTTGTGTTAATTCTTTCTTGGCAACTAGCTACAACAAAATCAGACACTTGGCATGCAATGGTTTCCATGTCCTCTTTTTTTCCTCACTCTTATGCTACTACCCACAAATCTCCTCATTTGGGGGTGAAGTATTGAAACACAAGGTTGAACAAAAAGCTTCTAAATCATCCTAAAAAGGTTCTCCACCTCATAATTGGAGACTTCAATAGACTAGGTAGTTTCCTCCACTATAATAGGGGCTAAACACATCTACTGCTACTGCTCCAAAACCATAGGGTTGTCTCCATCCATCAAGCCAGAACCAGGCTTCTCAAAATCTTCTATTGATGTAGGTATATGTGATATATCCTCCTCATCTTCAATAAAACAAGGAAGGCCATCAAAAGAGAGGGTTGGTTCCTCTACTTTACCAAATTTTCCTACCTTTTTAATATCTTGTTGCTACAAAATTGTTTCATCTTCAATATTTTATTGCAGCAGAGCAAGACACTCATTGTTAAGAGCACATGAAAGCTCCTCAGAAACAACCTCTTCAATCCTAGCCCAAAACTACTCCTTCCTTTGTTCTTCTTACCAATTAGGATCCCATACCACAGGTCTTCCTTTAAAGAGTGAAATAGGAAAAGAGGGAGAAAAATGATCAAAAGGGCATTGAAACTCTTGTTGAAGCTCTGGAAGGGGCCACTCAATAGGAGAAAAAGGTTGAGCCTCCTCAAGGATAGATTCTTGTGAGGAATGGAGGCTCTCAAAAATTAGGATCTCCAACATAGGATATTTGATTAATGGCTCAAGAGGCTGATTAGGATTCTTGAAATGAAAAATTTTATGCTTGTATATACCTCTTGTACAATAGGATATTCTAGAACAAAAGGAGGGCTAATGGAAGTTTCAAGAGGTTTGTTAGGGTTCCTAAAAATTAAAAATGTATGTTTTCTTACCTCCTCATGTGTAGGCTTTCCTAGAACTGGTGGAAGTGTTTGTTCAAAACTAGGCACACAAGGGGCTACCTAAGTCTTGGGAATTTGTGCTAGAGCAAGGGCAAGTCTAAGTTTCTCTTGTCTAGTAGCAACCACTTTTATTGCATACTCCTCTTTTTTCTACCTTCTTTGATCCTCCAACTCTTGCTCATACCTCCACTAATCTTCTATATTTTGTTGTTGAGGATAGTGATCTTGATGGACAAGTTAATCCTATTGTGGGAAATAACCTTGTTGCCCCTAATAGGCATGATTACCCCACTCCTCTTGCTATAGGTCAAATGCCTACTGCTCCTTAATCTCAATAATTTATCTATGGAGATCCCTCAACATGGAAATGAGTTCACTTGTATTTTAGGGTTGAAAGGAAGAACAAAGAGCCTCTTTGGGTTGTTGATAGGAATGTGTAGGCATCCAAGAAGCTTGAGAAGGGTGGGGTGGGTGGTGTTGGCATACTATTTTCATTGGTGTCAAAAGGTGATAATTGCTATGAAATAGAATTCAGATGCGTGATGGGCTTCTCGAGACCTTTCTAGAAATGTGCCTTGCAGATTTAGAAGTTGAAAGATACACTTATAATGATTCACCTTGGCTCTCAGGTGATGTTAGGGTTTATCACTTAAACCCTAAGTTTTTTGTAATCATAAAGCTAAGAATAAATTCTATTTAGTTGGTGACTTGTGGTTGGTGGTTGTAGGTTGCTCAAGTGATAACTGTTGATGGTGTTTTCTGCATAGCAACAACTCAAACAGAATATGATATTATGTCTCTCTTGAAAGGTAAATCTCTATCAACAAGCCTCAAGAGATAACCCCAAGGTCTCTAATATCAGGTCTTGACAATGCATAAACAACTCAATGATAAATGTGAAAATGTTGGTAATCACAAAGGGACCTTACTACAATCAAATACTGAATTCAAATTTATTAGATCTAGCAATATGGTGATACTTCAAATCCTAAATCTAACCCAAATGATAAAAGAAATAGCAAAAACTATAACTTAAGTCGATTACATTCATTCGATGACCGGCCTCGTGTGTCTAGTCTTCCGGTTAGTGGTGTTTTTGCATTTTTTTGGGGGTAATCGTTAAAATTCGGCGAGTGTCAAGGAGGAGTTCCTTCGATGTAGTGATGAGTGGATGTCAAGGTTCGTGAATCACATTGAGGTGACATTGTGTGTTCAATGTGATTATTTTATTAGTCCCTTCAATGTGGCGATGTCTCACTTCACATCCTTATTGTGAAGTCGGGGTGAGTTTTATTTTGAAGAGAGTAAGTTCTATGTCTCTTCGACATTGCAATGAGGGCTTGAAGAATGGTTGAGTTGTCGATGAGACAAAGCTGATTCAGAGTGAGGCATTTTGGCATCCCCTCGATATAACGATGGCTCTTCATTGTGGTGACTAGTGGCATTCAATGAGACCCTTTGCTTGATCCCTTCGACATCCTATTGGGGACCTTATCAGTGCAAAAGGTGAATCTCGATGGGAGCTTCTTGGATGTCCCTTCGACAAAACAATGCATGGAAATCACTTGGTGGGACCTGAATGGCAATAACAAAGATTGTTGGCAATGTGTAATGATAAGTGACAAAGATTGATTGGTCATTTTGGAAATTCAAATCCTTGTGAATTTCCTAGAGATGATGTCGATACTTAGGTGGAAGGTAGCTTATCGAAGAGAATGGAATTTATAGGCATGACCCCAATGTGACTCAACCTGATCCAGTAATGTGCTATAGATAAAGATCAACGATGCTCATTTAAAGGAAGATTCATTTGATGGTAGTGTTTCAAAGGGTGATGATGAATGGAGAACCTTGGATCATCACGTGAAGTGACAAGATCAATGGTAAGAATTTGAAGGTGATGGTTTCAAATGGTTAAGCTCATGAAAGTAGTTTGAATAGAAATTGAGTAGAGAAATGAAATTAACTGGTCTACCTACTCCAACAATCAAATTTATTGGTGATTTGAGTTTCAGAATGGTGGCATAGAGTGCTAAGTGAAAAAGAATCAGATTCGGATCTTATGAACAAAGAATTACATTAAATGTGTATCTGATTTAGGGTTACAAATCACCAATTCTTGAAGATTCTCTGAGACAAAATTTAAAATGGGTATGGCTTGAGGAAGTGTATGATTCATGAAGAAGAAAGAATGAAAACCCTAGTTATTGCATCAAGTCACATTCGGTAAGTGGTGTACGGCTCAAGGAAGAGGTGACTAGGTAGAAAAGAAAAGAGACATAACTATGTTGACAATCATAGGTGTGTGTGTGGAAGAAGTATGTAGTGTGAGATAAAAGTGTGAAGGAGGCAGAGTGTAGAGAACACATTCACAGAAAGAAAATACATTATACCTGAACAAGTTGAACCAAGAAAAAATTAGAAATTCTAATCTAGTTTGTGCTTTTTGTTTAGGTTTCGCTCATTCAAACTGGTGTATTATAGAAAAAGAGGATGTGCTATTGAGAAAGAAATAGATGTAGAGAACAAGGTGAATGTAGGATGAATAAAGAAGTGTAGAGCAGGAAGAGTGTTATAGAGTAGGCAACATACATGTAAGTGTTATTGCATATAAGTTGCAACATAGAACTGTCATTAAAATTGTAATATTTAGCATTATAAATCTGATTGGTGGGTGCCATTAGATAATTGGGTAGAAGCTGATTCTAGGGAGTGGGTGCTTCATTGGAGTGGTTTCTCATAAAATTAGGGGATTGGATTCTACATAGGGTTGGTTCACTTAAAGTATTGTAACTGAATTTCAAGCTTGTGAGGCTCGAATAGGATAGTAGATCCTAGAAGCATTTCTCATCATGGTTTTTCCCAACCTTAGGTTTTCCACGTACATTTGGTGTTATGTGTTAGCTGCATGTATACTTTCTCATGTGTTTTATTGTTAATTGTTTATTTTCACATTAAGAATTCACATAGTTATTCTACACTAAATATATTGAGAGGAAAAATTTCAATATCTATTGATTCACTCCCCTCTTAGTAGATCGTTGTGTTCCAACAATTGGTGTCAGAGCCCTAGGTTCCCTAGGTGAAGCTTAATTAGCTCGGGTAGATTCTGGTAGTGTGAATACAATGAAAAATCAAGAAGGTTCAATAAAGCCACCTCGGTTCGATGGAACTACTACACTAATTGGAGTTCATTATTGAAGGGACATTTGGGATTTCTAGGACTAGATGTCTAGATGTTAGTCAAAACCAAATATATTCTCCCTGCCACTCTTCCCACAGATGTTGCTAGAAAGAAGGACTATGAGAACAATGAAAAGGCATGGTTTTCCATTGTGAATAATTTGTTTGATTTTGTACATGGCAAGGTTATGCATTTTCAAACTACATATGATGTCTGGGAAAAATTGAAAAACATATATGAAGGAGACAGCAAGGTGAACTTGGAAAAGCTTCAAGTACTAAGAGAAAATTTTGAAAGCTTAAAGATGACTAAAGAGGAGAAGATTACAGATTACCTTCTAAGAGTTGATGATGTAGTAAACTCTATTAGAGGATTTGGAGAAGAAGTCAAAGAATATTTTGTTATGAAAGTGTTGATATCTATGACAAATAGATATGATCCTAAGATCTCTACAATTGAAGAAGGAAGAGAAGTGGATAAGCTCACTTTTGATGATTTGCATGGTATATTTATTGCATATGAGATGAGAATGGGAGATGTTGAGCCATCAAGGAGAGAAGTTGCATTCAAGGTTGAAAGGAGGGGAAAGGATGGTGCTGATAAGAAAGATAAATTTGTAGCCACTACATTAGACCATGAAGAGGCTAATGAAGAAGAGGAAAACTTCATAAGAAAATTAAGGAGAGGATCTAGCAAGTTTAAAGGAAAGCTACCCTTTAAGTGCTTTAATTGTGGTAGAATAGGACATTTTGCATCTAAGTTCCCTGATGGTGAAGAAAATAATGTTGAGCAAGAAGGAGACTTAAAAAAGAAGAAGCCTTATTATCTTAAATAAAGAAGTTTTGGGAATAAAAAGAAAAGCTTGTATATTTAGAAAGAAAACAATTTATCTGATGCTAGTGATAGTTCAGATGATGAAAAATATTAGGCTCTTGTAATGGAGAAATAAGATGAAGAATTCCTTTTTATGGCCAAGGACTCCAAGGAGCAAATGGATGAACAAGCCAAGGATTCACATGAAGAATAAGTGGAGGAAATTGTTGATCTTAAGGGAGAGTTGATTAGTGCTCTTGAAGACCTTGATGATTTAAGAGATAAATTTGATGACCTTAAAAGGGGAAACAAAAAATTGAAAATACATGCTCAAAAGGTGAATGACAAGCTAACCCAGGATCTTGAGGAATCCAACTAGTTAGTGATACGCTTGAAACTGCAAGTGGAGGAAGCTAAAAGAATAGAAGTAATCAAGTCCAAGCTAGAATCTGAAATGGATAGATGTTTGAAGATTGAGGCAGAAATAGTTACCTTAAGAAAGGAATTGGAGAAAGAAAATGGGCATATATATAAGGGTATAAAATTAAAAGGTGGTTCAGACATTTTGAATGTTGATAAGCACACAACAATTGGTGAATAAAGAAAAATCTAGCCTAGGGCTGGAGAAAGGAAAGAGCTCATTTTTTGATGCCTCTGCAAAGCTCTATAAAAGATTCAGGGATGAAGAGAATGCAGTTCTTAAGGATGAAAAGCTCGATAATAAGGATGTCCCTATAGTCGAAAAGAAGTATGTAGTAGTAGAAAAATCTGAAGAAGAGAAGTCAATTGAAGACAAAAAGGACAACAAGATTTCCTCTGCTCAACCAAAGAAGAAACAAAACACAAAAATAATAGATGATGAAGGATTCACAAGGGTGCACGGTCAAAGAAATCCAATGCCAAGAATATATCCTCTTCCATCTCAAGGGAATGTTATGACCAAGTACTCATTATACTTCTATGGGTATTGCTATACATGTAATCAATTTGGTCATAGGGATAGAGAGTGTAGAGTTGTTCCAAGGAGAAATATAAGATTTACAATCAAAAATCCATTTGCTCCCTTGGTTGATATGAATATAGTATGCTATAACTGCAATAATTTTGGTCATATAGCTAGAGAGTGTAGAACAAAATTTATCAGGCCAGATGTTCAGAAGAAAGACTCACCCCCGAAAGAGGAAAAGGAAACCAAAGTTTTTGATAAAGGAGAAGACTGAAAAGAAACCTAACAAGGCGTGGAAGGAGAAAGGGCAGAGTTTTACTCAATCTATAATTTCCCAAACAACACTACATGCAAAGAAACAAAACTTGTGAGTTATTGATAGTGGTTTCTCCAAGCATATGACTAGAGATAAGAGAAAATTCATTGAACTCAAGAAGTGTAAAGCCTAGGTGATAATACTATTGTCAAAATTCATGGTAAAGGAATCTTGAGCTTAGATGGAAAGAATAAGAAAAAAGATGTCCTCTATGTTGAGGGTTTGAAACATAACCTTCTAAGTGTAAGCCAAATGTGTGACAATGGGTACAAAATTGTTTTTAACTCTAAAGACTGTAAGATAAGAAAGAATGGTAAGACAATTGCACAAGGAGTAAGGACAAATAGTAACCTCTACAACCTTTGTGAAGTAAAAGGCCACAATTGTCTAATTAGCCAAGAAAATGAGAGTTGGCTATGGCATAGAATATTAGGGCATGTGAACTTCGACAATTTAGTAAAGATAAGTTCAAAAGGATTGGTTAGGAATATGCCCAAGATAGCAAAGCTTGAAAAACATAACCTGTAAAGGATGTCAACAAGGAAAGAAAACAAGGTTTAGGTTTCCAACAAAGGATTATTCAACCAAAAAAACCTTGTAAATAGTTCATACTAATCTATGTGGACCCATGAGAACAAGAGGATTGCAAGGTGAAATATATTTTATGTTGCTAATTGATGATTACACTAGAATGGCACAGGTAATGTTCCTAAAGGAGAAGGCTGAAGCATTTGAGAAGTTTAATATTTTTAGGAAGCTAGTAGAGAAGGAGATTGGAAGAAAAATTAAGTGTCTTAGATATGATAGAGGTGAAGAATTTACATCAAGCGAATTCAAAGAATATTGTGAAAATCATGGAATTAAATGACAATATTCAGCACCAATAACACCATAGAAAAATGGTGTTGTAGAAAGAAGGAATAGGATTGTGAAGGAAATGGAAAGAGCTATGTTAAATGAGGAAAATTTGGTAAATATGTTTTGGAAGGAAGCAGTTCATATTGTTGTATATATTTAGAATAGATCCATGCTAAGAGCAAACAATGGCCTAACTCCATATGAATTGTGGTATGGTAAGCCTACATTAGTCAAGTACTTTAGGGTGTTTGGAAGAAAATGCTATATAAAAAGAGAAGATGAAGACTTGGGGAGTTTTGAGTAAAGATGTGATGAAGGAATATTACTAGGATATTCCACTCAGAGTAAAGCTTACAAGTGTTACAACAAAAGGCTGCACAAGATTGTGGAAAGTATAAACATTAAGGTTGATGAAAATACAGAGTAAGTCCAACAAAAATAATCTTGGATTTGAATTAGCTGATGATGATGTTGGTCCAACAATTGAAGAAGAGGACTGCGAAGAAGAGGATGAGGAGAAGGTTTAACGAGTCCCTGCAAGATATGTGCAAAAGGATCATCCTACTGATCAAATTATTGGTGACAAAAATGAAGGAGTTTAGACTAGGAGAAAACTGGCACGGAATAGGGAACAAGTAAATTTTTCTCTCCTGTCTCATATTGAACCAAAGAACTTCAATGAAGCCAACAAAGATGAGAGCTAGATAAAATCCATGGAAGAGGAACTCAACCAGATTAAGAAGAACAAGACATGGGAATTATTTCCTAGACCATCAAGCAAAAATTTTATTGGTACCAAATGGGTGTTTAGAAATAAGTTAAATGAAGGTGGAGTTGTGGTTAGGAATGAAGCAAGGTTAGTGTGCAAAGGATATGCACAAGTTGAAGGAATTCAAATTGAAGAAATGTTTGTAGCAGTTGCAATAGTGGAAGCCATAAGAATGTTTCTTGCATTCTCAGTTTACAAAGGATTTAAAGTATATCAAATGGATGTCAAAGCTGCATTTCTAAATGGAAACCTTGAAGAGGAAGTCTACATTGAGCAACCAAAAGGTTTTCAGCTTTTAGAAGAAGAAGATTATGTTTGTAGATTAAGAAAGGCATTGTATGGTTTAAAACAAGCACCTAGAGCTTGGTATTCTAGATTGGACCAGTACCTACAATAACAAGGATTCAAAAAGGGGTGTCCAGATATCAATTTATATTTCAATTCATAAGGTGAGAACATTATTTTTGTTGTTGTTTATGTAGATGATATAATTTTTGGAGGTAGCAATGATAAAATGTGTCAAATATTTTCTACACATATGCAAGAAAAATTTAAAATTTCTATGTTAGGAGAGTTATCATTTTTCCTTGGTTTACAAATTATGCAAAATAATGATGGGATATTCATATCTCAAACTAAGTATGCTAAGGAAATGCTCAAGATTTTTTGCATGGAAGATAGCAGACCAGTTAGTACCCCCATGATAACTGGCTGTAAATTGAGTAAATCAGATAAGTCACCTAAAGCAAATTAGACTATGTATAGATCAATGATAGGAAGCTTGATATATTTCACTGTGTCTAGACCAGACATTATGCAAGCAATATGTATGGTTGCAAGATTTCAAGCTGCACCAAAAGAGTCTCATGTTAATGCAGTGAAGAGAATCTTCAGATACATTAAAATCACTATTGATATGGGTTGTGGTATCCCAAGGGAAAATATTTCGCATTGACAAAATACACTGATGTTGATTGGGTTGGAAGTGTAGATGATAAGAAAACCACTATTGGAGGATCCTTCTTTCTAGGAAACAGATTGGTGTCATTGATGAGTAAGAAGCAAGAGTCTATTACTCTTTCTACAACAGAAGTAGAATATGTTGTTGCAACTACATGTTGTACTCAGGTTGTATGGATGAAGAAAACCTTAAGGGACATCAAAGTGGACTACAAGGATCCTATCACCATTCTTTGTGATAATTCAAGTGCTATCAACATCTCAAAGAATCTGGTGATGCATTCTAGAACCAAGCATATATCGATTAAATGTCATTTCATCAAAGAAAAGGTTGCAGACAAGGAAGTCAACTTGGAGTATGTTCCTACAAAGAAACAAGTGGTTGATATATTAACCAATCCTCTTCCCACATAACAGTTTGAACACATGAAGTAGAAGTTGGGTCTAATCTCTTCCACATCATATCACTAAGCATTAGTGATACGGCATACATCCAAGGGGAGCTTCATTAATTATTTCTTTAACCCTAGACAAGAACAATGTGATCAAGTCAGGTAACTCTTTTTTTACAAATTTATAATGACTTGATGCTTATGGTGTTTAGAATGCCCTCTTTCTCTTTGTATTGTTTTTCAAAAGGGGAACATATTCTTAGGGGGAGTGTATGCATTTTAACCCTTTTCCATTGATGTCAAAGGAGAAGATATGTTGCAAATGATGAAAATTCTAAAAATAGGAGCAAGTTGAGTAGAGAGGATATGTATGTCACAAGGGGAGTTATTGTGTGAAGAACCTAATTGGTATAGAGCTTTTGTGATATACTTTGTATGATAATTTAGAGTTTTTCCATCAATGAAAAAGTGGGCGATTGTTGGCATATTATTGTCATTGATGTTAAAAGGTGGGAACTATTATGAAATAGAAGTCAGATGTGTGATGGGCTTCTCAAGACCTTTTCAGAAATGTTCCTTACAGATTCAGAAGTTGAAAGATACACTCAGAATGATTTACCTTGGTTCTCGGGTGATGCTAGTTTTATCACTTAAACCCTAAAGTTGTTGTAGTCACAGAGCTTAGAAAAAAATTCTATTTAGTCAGTGACCTGTGATTGGTGGTTGCAGGATGCTCAAGTGATAACTTAAGCCGATTACATTTGAACGATGACTGGCCCCATGTGTCTAGTCTTTCAATTAGTGGTGTGCATGCATTTGTTTCAGGGTGATGGTCAAAAGTTGATAGGTGTCATGGAGGAGTTCCTTCGATGTAGCAATGAGTGGATGTCGAGGTTTGTGAATCATATCGAGGTGAAATTGTTTGTTCAACCTGACTGTCATATTGGTCCCTTTGATGTGGTGGTCTATCACTTCACATCCTTCTTGTGAAGTGGCCAGGGTGACAATTTTATTTTAGGGAGAGAAGGTTCTACATCTCTTCAACATGTCAATGAGGGCTTGAAGAATGGTGGAGTTATCGATGAGACAATGTTGATTTAGAGTAAGGCATTTTGGCATCCCCTTGATATACTGATGGCTCTTCATCATAGTGACTGGTGGTGTTCGATGAGACCCTTTTCCTAGTCCCTTCGATATCTTGTTGGGGACCTCATTGGTGTGAAAGGTGAATCTCAATGGGAGCTTCTCAAATGTCCCTTTGACACAAAAATGCATGACAGTCACTTGGTGGGACTTGACTAGGAATAACGAAGATTGTTGGTGATGTATAACAACAAATGGAAAATATTGATTTTATCATTCACATCCTTGTTGTGAATGTCATGAAAGGATGTGAATGATCTGAAGATGATGTGGATACTTAAGTGGAAGGTAGCTTAATGAAGAGAATGGAATTTATCAATATGACCCCAATGTGACTCAACCTGATACAGTAATGTGCTACAAACAAAGATCGATGATGCTCATTTAAAGGAAGACTCATCTGAAATTGTTTCAAAGGGCGATGATGAATGGAGAACCTTGGATCATGGCATGAAGTGACAAGATCAATGGTTAGAATTCAAAGGTGATGGTTTCAAATGGTTAAGCCTGTGAAAGCAGTTTTTGACTAGTAGCCAACCAGAAGAATGAAATCAATTGGTCTACCTACTCCAACAATCAAATTTATTGGTGATTTGAGTTGTAGAATGATGACATAGTGCTAAACAAACAAGAATTGGATTTAGATCTTATGAATAGAGAATTGCATTAAATTTGTATATGATTTAGGGTTACAGATCACCAATCCTTGAAGACTCTTTGAGGTAGAATTTAATGTGGGTATGGCTTGAGGCAGTGTATGCTTCCTGAAGAAGAAAGAACGGAAACTCTAGTCACTGCATCAAGTCACATTCAGTAAGTGGTGTATAGATTGAGGAAGAGGTGACTAGGTAGAAAAGAAAAGAGACACAATTGTATTGACGAGCACAAGTGTTTGTGTGGAAGAAGTATGTAGTGTGAGAGAAAAGTGTGAAGGAGGAAGAATGCAGAGAATGCAATTGCAAAAAGAAAATGCACTATACCTGAACAAGATGAACAAAGAAAAAATTACAAATTCTAATCTAGTTTGTGCTTTTTGTTTGGGTTCTTCTCATTCAAACTGGTGTATTACAGTAAAAGAGGATGTGGTGTTGAGCAAGTAGTAGATGTAGAGAATAAGGTGAGTATGGGATGAATAAAGAGGTGTAGAGCAGGAGTGTTACAAAATAGGAAACATACATGTAAGTGCAGTTTCATATAAGTTGCGACATAGAACTGTCATTAAGACTGTAATATCCAGCATTATAAATCTGATTGGTGGGTGCCATTAGATAATTGGGTATAAGCTCAATCTAGGGAGTGGGTGCTTCCTTTCAGTGGCTCCTCTTAAAACCAGGGGATTGGAGTCTCTATAGGGTTGGTGCCCTTAAAGTATTGTAACTAAATTTCAAGCTTGTGAGGCTGGATTAGGATAGTAGATCCTAGCAACATTTCTCACTGTGGTTTTTCCCAACCTTGGGTTTTCCACGCACATTTGGTGTTATGTGTTGGTTGCATGTATGCTCTCTCATGTGTTTTCTTGTTAATTTTTTATCTGCACATTAAGAATTCACATAGTTATTTTACACTAAATATATTGAGAGGTAAAATTTTCAATATCTACTAACTCACCTCCCTCTTAGTAGATCGTTGTATTCCAACAGGTGGTAAGCATTTTGAGAAGGTTGAAAAGCCACAACAACAAGGTTCTGTGGAATGAAATGGGAGGTATAACCAACCAAAAATGGCTAATTGGGATCTGCGAAGCTGGCATTATCATGAAATGGTGGGGTATACATATGGTTTCCATTATAACTTGACATATTTAAGCATGGGAAACACTTTGAAAATTTGAAAGGAAGGTAGGGGACCGCCCAACCAAATGTTTTGGGTACATACCAAAAGACTCACCCAAAGTTGTATATTGTAGAGTCATCAAGTTCTTATGGGACTACCTCCAAAGGTTGAAATGTTGAAGAGCACACCAACTCCTCAATAGGATGAAGTAAAACTTGGTTGCTTGAACCAACTAATTTTGAATGGAGTTTCCATGGTGTTTGATGATATGCCTCAAAAGGAAAAATGTGTTCAAGAAAACACTAGATTCTTCAATAGAGAGAAAGTGGTCCTACTGGGCATGCCAGAAACTATTGTCACGTGAAATTGCACCCTACTAAACAAGAAGTCCAACATTCCAATGAAACAATGGAAATGACCTCAAGGTGTAGTACCCTTGCACGAATGAGGTTGAGTCTCTAGAGAAGGCTGACTTCCTTTTTCAATCCAAGTGCAAAGTGTTGGTCCAACCCAACACATGAAAACCTAACACTAACCTACTCTAACATCTCACAGGGGAAAAGGGGAGAATGAGTACATGAACTTGAAATGGAGGTGGTACACCAAGATGGAAATTTGTTTCTTCCTGGCTTAGACTACTCAGTACATCATTGAAGAGGAGCAAAGGGACTTTCACAACTCTATGTTTGGTTGATTCTCAAAGGAATACAAGAATGTTAGGGTTTGACAAGGTGTTGGAAGGAAAGAGGGTTCCTCAACACAAAAGTTGCAAATGATTTAACTCAAAAATGCATGCATGAAAATACAACAAACACTCAAATATGAAGGTAATAAACTTACTCAAAAATAAAAGAGCCGAGAAGAGGAAGTCTTGATCGATTTCATTAATGTGGAGGCAAAAACTAATCTTCACAATGGAAGAGTGTGAAATACAATGTTTACAAAAGAAAACCCTAGAGGAGCTAGAGGAAGAACCCCTAAAATGAATACATTTCTTGCCTTTATAGATCGGGCATAACTTAGAACCACAAAATTGAACCCTAACCCTAACTAGGGTTAGTAATGAAATATGTGAGTGAAAGACTTGAGCCATCTCGTGAAACTAGCAATTAGGGCATGGATCTGTCAGGAAAGTCAACACACAGAAATAAATGAGCATGGGTGCCCATAAAATCCACCTATAGAAGATAAGGGATGCAATAAATGTTGTCCTCGAAGCCCAGGAATCAAAACAAGCTACTCAAAAGTCAAATCAAGCATTAATGGCATCATCTAGAAAACACACCAAATCTGCAGGAAGGTCAAGGCATTGAACCCAAAAAGAAACCTTTTCAAGCATTAAATGGTTTGGATCCACAAAAAAACCTCTTTGTATCGGCATTGGACCATTGGAGATCAGGCTTTGGGTGTACCGATTACCACATGTACCAAAGGGAAGAAGAGAAAAGGAAGGAACCATAGATTCAAAAGGAACCATCAAGGGTTGGAGAGAAGGGTTACCTCTTATCAAAGAAAGATAAGAGGTAAAGGAAAAGGCCGAAGCCCAAAATCTGAAAGATCAACACTTATTCAAAATTTCAAAGAAAAGAGTGAAAGTGAGAAGGAAGAAGGAAGAAAGAAAAAAGTTCAAACTCCAAAAGTAAGAGGTGACATTTAGGAGATCGAAGGTCAAGAGGAAGGCTTATGCCCTGCGAAGCAAAAAATGATAAGAAGGAAGAGGTAAGGGATAAGGTTGACACCCGAAGATTGATAGAAGAAAGGTGAAAAGATGGAAGAGGAGAGAGGGAAGACCAACCCCCAAAGTCTAACAAACCAAGACTTAGACAAGTCTTGAAAACTTTAATTGAGCTTCAATGATTGGGGTGAAGGCTTGAGACTTAACATGAGATATTGGTAAGGGGTAAGGTCTAAGGCTGAAACCCAAAACACTTAGAGGAAAAAGGAAGGAAGAAAGGAGTGAGAGTGATGAAGAAGGCATGTGAGTAAGCAGGTAAGCAAAAGTTTGAAAGCCTGAAATGTCAAGATTTAGCCAATTTTAGGAACCTTCAAGGAGAATTCATGAAGATGGCCCATGTAGGATCTCTCAAATCGGTTATCAATGATGGATCATCTAAGGGTGGCATGAAATGTCAACAATATGCATATGAACTAGTCACCTAGTGTATAAGTGACGTATGCTATAGCTAGTCACTTTTTATATGTGACATATGTTGGAGCCACCCATTATGTATATGTGGCATATGATGGAGCTAGTCACTATGTATATATGACATATGTTGAAGCTAATTATTGGGTATTTATGATGTATGTTGTAGCTAGTCATTAGGCTTATATGATATATGTTGGAACCAATCACTATGTTAATGAGATGTGTATAAGCTCATCACCTTGTGTATATGAGAGGTATGCTCAAGTCACTCTCTATGGGAATTGGGGAATTATGGATTGATATGACCATTGAGTATCTATGTATGTTTGCATACTACTAATTGGTAATGTTTGGTATAATACAAACACTTGATGGTGATTTGCTATTGTTATATTTGATTGGACTAAGTTTTATAAAAAATCATGGTGTAAAGAGAGATCAAAGATCCCATCCAAGATGAGAGAATGAACTCCCTCTAACATAGTGGGGTCAACTACGAAGCCTCTAATTTCCTACAAGGAGATACGTAGGAAAGGTCATCAAGAATGAGCCCTTGAGGCTTAGGTGTAGGTCTAGGAATGACCTTAACCTTAGGAGCTTACCACTACCATGTGTATGGAAGTAAGTGTCAATGTCTAGTTGATGCCACCATGGTAAATGAAGTAGTTTTGAAGTTAGCACTTCTAAGCTACATGGACGATGTCCATGATTAAGTTTGGTATTTTTCTTGAGTTGAGTTAAGAAAAAAAATGGTAGCAACCGAGGGGAAATTGTTACACACTAATGTAAAACTTTATTGACTAAGTGGAAATTTGATGCCAAGTGAGACTATGTAATTGGATTGAAATTTGGAAATGAATATACAAATATTTCTTGTATCTAGACATGTGTTTCTATGATGAAAAATAGCTTATCAAATTATGTCTTTTGTTATATTCAGAATGCCGAAATGGTATATTCTAGATACATTTTACTTGGGCATGTTACAAAAACTTGGTGGAGGTGGTCAGTTTTTGGTGGGTCAAAACCCATGAAAGAGGAGAAGAATGGAGAGTTTGTTTGGTGGAGGAGGCTGAATAATGGTGGGTTGGATCCCAAAAAGGAAGAGAGAAGTGAAGAAATTATTTGGAGGAGGATGGTTTATGGTGGGCATGAGTCCACGAGAGGAAGAAGAAAGAAAGTGCAAAGTTGTTGGAGGAAGATGGCGAATGTTTTGACAAGATGCAAGAAGAGAAGAAAAAAGAAATGATTTCATGTGCACCTATCAAGCAACAATGGAGTTTTCTACAAATTGTTGTCAATCTGTAAGGATAGTTATATCATTCACCTCCACTTTTGTGAGCCTATGATCACAAAATTCTACCCGACATGTCTAATACAAGAGCATCTAGGTGCACACATAACCAACATCGACCAAAAATATTTCCATTTTTCTTTTTATTGTAGTGGTATTATTGTCATTTTTAATTGAAAAAATGTCTTATTTTGATTCCTATTGTTAATTTGATCATTTTGCAATTAAATGGTGAATACATTTTGAATGTTTTGAGAATTAATTCTCCATGTAGCCTGGAGGTTTATGAGTGCGCAGAGGCAATGAAAACCAATGCTAGTTGAGGAGACTATTTCCTCTTGAAGATATTTATGAGTAAATTTCATTCAATAATTGTTGGAGGATATGAAGTGGCACACATACTAGAGAAAAACAAATTAACAATGAAAATGAATAAAAAATAAAATCATGAAGGTACAATTGGGTATTGAAATGAATAGAGCACTTGGAGGAGGCACTCGACTTGTGTGGAGTTTAAATTTTTAATCCAAAAAAATAAAAAATTGCAATGCCTCATGACTCATAATAAGGAATATTTAATAAAAAGAAAAAAAAAGATGGGATGACATAGAGCTAGAGAGAAGAAAAAGGGATGGATTTAAGGAAAAGAAAAACAATGCAAAGGGGGTTGAGCAGGTATAAGATAGCTTTAAACTTTAAAAATTGGAATAAAAAATGCAAGGGAAGACAATAGATCGTGCAAGTGTTAGAAGGGAGTAGAATTTTAAATTAAATAAAAAATGCAGATGGATGGGGATGTCATTTTTAAAAGGGAAAACTGCCAGATAAAAAATGTAGATGGGACAATAAAATGGAGGGAATGCCATGTTATTTGGAAATTGGGGAGTAAAATGGAATGAAGTAAGAGAGAAGGGGAGTCACATGAAAGGAAGGAGGTTGTAAATTTTTTTAAAAAAAAAAAATTGTAGAGAGGGGAGAAAAAAGAAGGCGCCATGTGCAGAGATTATTAATGTATGCAACTGAAACCCAAAAAATGCCCAGGTTGTGACAAGGAGAAGATGAGAAGCTTTGGAATCAAATAATTTAGAGAAAGAATATGAGAATGGAACGAGGTTGTTGCAGGTAAGAAGAGTAATTACACAGAGTATAGAAAGAAAGAGGTGGTTCACATTTTAGTAGTCTAAATTCCATTTGGCACTGAAGAGTGTGCTAGCATAATATAAATTCAAATCAATGAAAATGCATGTTGAAGGCCCAAGTTTGTATTCTCACAAGAAATGATGGTAATTTATTTTTGAAAGGGAAAAATATCCTCAATTTGAAAATGTACATTTTCTATCCAAACAAGAAAAAATAGATTGAATGAGTGATGGAAGGAAGAATAGTGTGTGCTAGACAACTCAGATTGTGATGTTGGGAAATAGTTTGAAGTTTTAATTAAACCTCTGTAATTTGTAAATTGACTACAAACTATTGATTTGCGAATAAAAATGAAGCTAGAGAAGTCAATTTTCCATTGAATTCTCTATTAGCATTAAATTGTGTTATGTCTTTCAAAGCCATGTTAAAAAGGTTTTTGCTTTTGGTAAAATTGAAGTTTGTTGGAGAAGCAAGAGGGAATTGCTCTTTCATTATGGGGGGTAAGTAGACTATGAGAAATAATGGAGATGCTTTGTAAATATTGAAGAAGAAGGACATGAATCATATATATAAGACAACATGGCATGCAAAAAAAAGTACAAGTTAAAGAATTACTATAAAAGAAGTACACAGAGGTGATTAGGAAGAAACATATGGTAAGGATGATAATGGAGGGTGGTCTGAATGGAGAAGTGAAATTATTTAAACTTGATTTAGAAGAGCCCTGCAAATAATTGAAAGTTATGCATAGTAAAGGAAAAGGATAACATAGATAAGAGAGATAAGAAAATAAATGTTGTGAAAGAGTGCTAAGAAATTTATTATATGACTAGGTAAGGCCTAGGGGTAACAAGAGGTAAAAATTATGAAGTGTTGACGTATATGAAAGAGGTATGAAGGTGACGTTTCAAAGTGGGAGGGTGTTTTAAGAGATAAGGAGTATGGAAGGTAGGAATAAGGGTAAATTAAAGTTAGGTAAAGTGGAAAAGGTCTTGGGAAAGGGGGAAAGATGGAGGAGTGGAAAGGTAAAAAATAAGTAGGGTAGGGTTTGGAGTGGAAATAAAAATAGATCAAAGGAAAAATAAATACAATAAAGATGGAAAATATCAAATGAATGTATTTATAAGCTACACACAAAATAGATGTGGAAATGCATGAAAATTAGGTTTACCAAATGAAAGGATCTAAATTAACTATCATGTGTATTTATTAGGGTTTAAGATATATTCTTTCTATTGTACAAACTAACTCTAAATTATATACAAATCAAGCATTCAAACATAAAATAATCTAGCAATATGAATGAAGTCAAATGGAGCTAATTTTGAGCTACACACAAATTAGAAGTGGAAATGCAAAAAATAGGTACACAAAAACCTAAATTAACTATCTTATGTGTTTATTGGAGCTTAAAATTGATTCTTTATTTTGCTCAAATTAACTCTAAATTATATACAATTCAAGCATTTAAGAACATACATTTAGATCTAATATAAAGTAAGAAAATACAAGGAGCTAGGATTGGCAACATACTAGAGAGGCAATTTGGAAATACACATTTTCTAATGAAAGGTCAAGCAAATGAAAAATAGAACTAGAAAAACCACAATAGTTCAAATTAGAGGAATAAAATAAAATTGAATAGTGAACGCCAATGATTGTATAAGCTTAAGAGATTATCACGAAGTCCTAGTTCAAATTTGGGAGCTATAGGAGCTATTTTCTAGCAAAGGGGTATTAGTAGTGGTACCTTTATCCAAACAAGGGTGCTATATGTATGAAGTAGTACCTTTATCTTATAGGAAAGGGATAAATCCACCTCCTATGTGTAAATGAGTTCCAAATGACATTAAAATTTCATATAATCTACCTCATTAAGGTGTGCAATATGTATAATTAGAATAGGGTTCTAGTGACACATAGAGAGAGAAATAAATATAAAAAATAGTGTATTAAGTTTATGGAAGGAGAGAGAAAATAAAATAAAAGGAACTCAATCCCCCAATGAAAATTGAATGCGATGACTTATACAGGGCTTCAAAGAATTGGAACTTGAAACTTTTGTTTCTCAGCCAAGGAATTATAAGTAGTGGGATTGTCTTGTAGGTTAGGAGTGATAGATAGGCATATTTATGCCTCTATCTAGTGCTCTAAAATACTTCAAATATTCAAGGAAGTTTTTCCTTAAGCTCTCCTTCACTTCTATGGTCAGATCCATCTACTAGAAATGCATAGGTTGTCTCATTATTCATCTACAAGAAAACTTTGAAAGGAACCTTACAAAATGGAAATATTTAAAGGTTTCTATGTGTTATCCTTACTTTTTACCTTGATTTTTTTTAAAACATTTTGCATTCATCATAAATATACATGTTTTGTTGAGTTGATCTCTTGAATGATAAATCAGAAATGCAAACATTTTATACATGAATGCAAATATTAATTTTCAGCCACCTTAATGTAATTTGTAAAAAAAAAAAAAACTTATCAAGCATATAGGAATATGTCAACATTCTTGTGGGCTTCAAAATACCGCATTCTCACAAGGGAATGAAGGAAAAGGTGAAATTTTTAAATAAAAAAAACCTTTGTAAAGGAAGGAAATTGGAAACTAGTAGTCCAAAATAAAACAACACTTGAACCCTCCTTTCCTTGCACAAGTGAAAGTTTTGTAGCATTTACATAAATGGAAACAAAAATTAAAGTTCAGAATGTGTGGACTTTGAGTCCATGGGTGGATATTCTAGCAAACTATTCCAAACTCCACAAAACCTCCAAGAGTGGAAACCTCATGAACACCAAGATTGTAGGATATGCACAAAATGGATTCCTTGAAAAAATTTTAACCCTATGTAGCCACAATGTTTCACCATATACAAAAAGCATGTGTAAAGTGAAATTCCATGACTCTATCTATGGCATTCATGCCCTTGAATATTTAAAACTTATGATCTTTATAAGTATACTGATAAACTTAGAAAATAAAAAACCAAGGAACAATAGATCTACTCAAAACACTGAGCGAACAACAGAGCTGGAAACTGAAAACTATATTATTCAACTGTCTTACAAAACCAATGTCTTCATATTCATATAGTTGCAATTACAAAAAAAGACTCTAAAACTAACAGTTCTAAAAAAGAATAAAACGTAAACTATTGCATCAAGTTTAACATGTAGCAAGTGAGGCTATGATCCTACAAAGAACTGAAAGCTAAAACATAGTCTAAACTAAGCACTAAAAGATACTACATGTGTGTTCTACAGTTTATTATGCATTGAAAAATTAAAGAATCTATTTAAATAAAGTAAAGTAGTGATTGCATGTTGTTGTTTTGAATGCATGTATTCAATATCCCCCTGCATGATCAATGAGGATGAGTCCCAATTGATTTCTCAAAGCAACAAAACTAGCTATAGGTAGTGCTTTGGTAAAAATATCAACAACTTGTTCAGATGTAGAGAAAAACTATAATTCCACTATCCCATCTTCAACTAAGTCACAGATGAAGTGATGTCTAATCTCAATGTGCTTTGATATAGCATGAAGCATAATATTTTTGTTCATTGCAATGGTACTATTTTTATCACAATAAATAGAGGTTGGATGTTCCTGAACCAATTGCAAATCTTCCAAAATCCATCAAATATGTATGGCTTGACAACTGGTTGTTGATGCTACAATATACTCTGCTTTTGCGAAAGAGAGAGCTACAGTTTCTTTCCTTTTACTACTCCACGAGACAACCCCAAAACCAAGTGAGAAAATATAACCAGATGTTGATTTTCTATCATCCGTTGAACCAATCCAATCAGAATTTGTGTAACCAACTAGCTCAAACGTATGTGTGGGAGAATATTGAATGCCAAAATTGTGTGTACCACTCACATACCTTAAGATTCTTTTTACGATACCCCAATGAGACTCATGTGGATCCTACATGAACTGAGAGATGAGGCTCACAACATACATAATATCAGGTCTCATTGTAGTGAGGCACATGAGGATCCCAACCAAACTTCTATATAAAGTAGCATCCACTTTGGAACTTACATCTTTCTTGGTTAATTTTCACCAAGGGCTATAAGAGTTGCAATGGCATTGCATGACATCATTCTAAACCGCTTCAATAAATCAGCCACATACTTGGTTTGAGAAATAGATATACCTTCAAATTGTTGTTACACCTCCACTCCAAGAAAATAATGCATGAGTCCTAGATATGACATCGCAAATTCTTGTTTCATTTCTGTTAGAAATTTATCCATGAGAGATGGGCTATTACCGGTCTAAATGAGATCATCAACATAAATGCAAACAATTAGAATATCAATACCAACATGTTGGATATATAGGGTTGGCTCGAAGGGACTTTGAATGAATCCCTTCTTCAAGAAATAACTATCAATCCTTGCATACCAGGCACGAGGAGCTTGCTTCAACCCATAAAGAGATTTTTCAAACTTGCAAACCAAATATTGTTTTCCTAGAATTTCATAACCCATAGTTTGTTCCACATAGAATTCCTCATCAATATAACCATTTAGGAAGGCTGATTTTACATCCATCCAATACATTGGACACTTGTGTTTTGCAACAGTAGCCAATATAGCCCTTACTATATTAAATCTTACAACTAGAGTGAAAGTCTCTAAATAATCTACTCCAAGTGTTTCTGCAAATCCCTTGGCAACTAATCTTTCCTTGTGTCTATTCACATAACCATTAGCATGATATTTCACCTTATAAATCCATTTGACATCAATCACCCATTTGTTTTTAAGAAGTTGCACTAATTCCCATGTATTGTTTTTATCAATTGATTGCATCTCTTCATTCATAACATCAATCTATACTTGTTCTTTCACAGCTTCTTCATACACAAAAGGTTCAACTTGAATGGTACACTAAACAAAGCAAAATTGGCAACTAGATTCACATTATAACTTCTTTGATATATTTCATTTAAACTTTGTAACTTTCATACAGAGCTTGGACTTGATTGTGGACTGAAACTATCACCTGAAGAGGAACTTGGTGAACATGGTGGACTTTATCTTGAATCCACTTGAGCTTGTAGGGAGAGGAAGTGTAATAACCCATTCCTAATTATTACTAAATTATTACTATTGTAAATGACACATGAATATACTCCAAATTAAAAGACATAACTAGTGGCTAAATTCAATCATAGCTATACATGTCCATTTAAAATGAGTCAAAGATTCTTATATTCACTTCAAAAGTCAAATTACAATATCAAGATTAAGTTGACACCTAAGGCCACAATGTCATTACATAGTACATTTCTCATCAAGTACATGAGTGAATAAGATCAAGATACATCATAGACTATGATAGTCTGGGAACAACTAAGATTCTTCTTCAATGCTCGCCTCCATTGGTGGACGAGAACATGGTTGAAGCACTTTACTACCCAACCATGTAGCTTCAGCTTCCCTGGCATTCTTCTAACTTGAAGAATGCCTGAACCTAGACATGAAAGACTTAGCAAGAGAACAACCTACAAGGCATAATTTGGTGTGTGCACATACATCAACATACAATTTCTATCTACAATTTAGAAAAGAAAGTGCAAGATTTATGCAAGGAATGGAAGAGAGTGAAATCACAGAGTTCATTCATACATACATAATGAACCATATTGCTTGGCCAAGCATAATAAGTGTGTTGCAACAATAGAAAATGATAGGTTCTAGTAAAGCAAACCTATGCTCTCTGAACCCATTTTGGCACCTATCTTGGAAGGTAATTTTCTACTATAACAACTATCTACCCTCTAGCAACAAATAACCATAGATGCTCTAGTCAACTAAGGTATCACTATTCTATTCAAGTATCAAATGTCCATTCACAAATGTCTTCAAAGAAGAGACAAAATATAGATTTATACTCAAAATAGAAAATCAGAATTGATGTTTCACAAAGTATTTCAAAAAAAAGTCATCATTCTTATGACTAGTTTCTACTTAACAACTTAAGCATTTTTCTTTAAAATGTACTAAAAACAAAGAAGGTGTGTCACAAGTATGTGTATACACATATATGTGCCTACTAATGTTAAAATTTGTGCATACATTTTGAAATAATCATTATTTAGATTGCAATCTTTCAATAGTATTCTAATTGACATTTCATTGTCAAAATAAATGTTCTAAGCAAGTCTTATACTAACAATTTCTCACATATTGTTATATTGTAACATTTGTTGTTTCCATAAGAACATTCATCGTTTAAACAAAATGAGTACTATTTCCTACTAAACAGCCATAAAATAAGTTGTTTACATACTAATAGTCATAAAGTCATTTGTTTTTACATGAACATTCATTGTTTTAACAACACAGGGACTGTTTCCTACAAAATAGTCATAAAGTAAGTTGTTTACATACTAAACAGTCATAAAATAAGTTGTTTATACATGAATATTCATTTTTCTAACAACACAAGTACTGTTTCCTACTAAACAGTCATAAAGTAAGTTATTTACATACTAAACAGTCATAAAATAAGTTGTTTATACATGAATATTCATTTTTCTAACAACACAAGTACTGTTTCCTACTAAACAGTCATAAAATAAGTTGTTTCCAGCTATAAAGACAATTTTGGATTAAACATAGTTGTTTGCTAAAGAATAACTTATGTTTATATCATTACATTTCTGTTTAAAACTAAAACAATATATTTGATGACAATTAATTTCATTTACTCATTTTGTTGATCTTAGGTTGTTTACAAGCAATTGTTCACCGTTTAATACATAACGGATTTTTCCATCATGAACAAAATTTAAACAAATCAAAATGCATAGTTTCAACCTTAAGAACAAAATGTCTTTAATCTAGATCTTGAACTCTTTCAACACTGGAATCACTATGAGCATCTTTAATATTTTAAGGGAACCAAATTTGACATGCTTTTTGAAGTGAGTTTCTTAAGAAAAAATTTTAGTTAAGAAAATAAAGAGGTTTTAGGGCCTATGGTACTTTTTCCTACACAGGTTGCATCAAAAGACTAGGATTTTTTCTAGATTTTGACCCATTTCTATGGTCGGGTATTTCTAGATCTTAACCTCAAGTTTCATTCAAAGTTACCCTTTCGGGTATTCTGGTGTATACCTTAATGCATGCTGCTCTATACTTCATGTAGATTCATATTTGCTTCTAAAACAACAATTTACACTATCGATCTTTACAAGTTTTCGAAGAAACTCTTCATTAACAGCCATCGATTCTTCAAATCAATGCTTCTTTTATACACATATGATTACCACTAACCTACATGAAAGAATGATTTACCCTTTCGCCATTATTAGCTAGGATGATAATGGGAAATATTTGCTTCAAAATATAACTCTGTCAACACATATTGAAGGTAGCATAGAGGTTTATTTCCTCTTTACACAAGCTCGATAAGTGAACCCTTACACAGTCAACACCAAATGGTACACAATGAATTGGATTATAATATCTAATAGCCATTATATGGCTTGCTCTATAGAGCGAACATTCTCAATAGTTGCTTTTAGGATTTCAATGCCTCATACTAGCATAGCTAGCTGAATGGATCCATCCAAAAAAAAGACTAACATGAGTAGGCCATAGGCCATGTGAATCCCTTGAGGGTGATCACCAAAACTATTCTTTTGGCTCAAGCCAACACACACAGGCAAGTACATTGCATGCCTCTATACTATCGTTTCTACCAACATATGCAATGATAAACATAAACAAGGAAGAGATATGATAGTGATATCGAGACTAATTCATGGATAGAATTACCTCAATGGATGAGCCTATTGAATTGAAGATTTCCTCAGATTTTTCCTATAACTTCAATCTCTTTTTTTTTTTTTGGGTGCTTGTCAATTTTCTTCCTTATCAATCTCCTGTCATTTTTTTTCACCACCTTCATTCAAAACAATGGTAAAAACCCTCACAATTTGCATGTAGTTGGGTGCTATATTATGGTAGTTTCCTGCCATAGCCACCCTCCAATTTTGAATAATTCCATTATTATTAGGCAGGACACAACCATCGTGGGTCTGCCTTGTAATCTTCATTACTTTTACCACAGTCTCATTCTTAAAGCATCGTTTATCAACTTAATTTCCATTCAAATTCGAACATGGATATGTATGTATATGTATGTGTATATTTATATATATGTACATATATATATACTTACTTATTTGTATCTCTATGCATTTAAATAATTTCATTTATATCTTACCATGGATTTGAATAATGTATATATATGGGCAAGTGCACCAATCTATGACACAATTTTGGTGCCAAATTGGAAAAATTCGCAAAAAAAAAGGCCAAAATTCACCATTTGGTGTGCACCAAATGTAAAATTCAAATAAAACCAAACAATTCCTTTTAAACCCTCATTTCACTTCAACCCATGGTTTGGCTTGGAGGATTTGAGGTTTGCAACTCACACTCATGAAATATCATCCATTATTTGCATCCTTAGCTTGCGATTTTTCATGAGGATTCCGCCAACACGTCAGAGAGGTTGAAGATTGCAAAGAGGTATGTATTTTTATTCTATTTATTTTGAATTTGATTTAGAATGCATATTGAAATAGGTTTTTATAATAAAAATTTGTTCTAATTCTCAGGGAATGAATCTCCACCTGAAAACATTGAGTATTCACAATCACCCCCTCACAAAGAGCCTCCTATACAAGACAACTTGAAACCCCTCCATCAATTCATAGGCATCCTCAAGGAACACAAGAAAATATTCTAAATCAAATTGGAAACAATAAAAGAGACATTGAACAATTAATTGGAAGATTAACCGAGCATGCCGAAACCCACCCTTATAGGAGAGGGATTGTTGCATCATTGAAGTCAATTGTAACTCATGTAGGAGAAATGAGCCAAAAAATAATTTTTTGGTCAAATAAGAGGCATGAGATGAGACAATTTTATGCTAGTGGTTTGTCATATGCAGATGTCAAAATTTTTTTTTTTAGCAAAGTGGACTTGTGTGACTTATTTATAGACTTGACAACCAATGCACCTTTGTCTCATGCATGCAAGAGGTTCCCCATCCATTGGTGCCACCATGAGTTAATTAAAAATAAATTTTGGGAGTGGTGGTGGATGGTACTTGACCAACCTCCATGCAATAACCATGAGGTACCACAATACTTTTTGAGGAAACTCTATTATGAGTTTTTCCTCAATAAAATGCCAAACTATTTTGACATCTTAGACTTTTAGGGTAGAGGTGGGGGCTCCACACATGATAGACCTGTTGCACGACGTAATCCATAATTGGCACTAAGACCCTTGGCCAAACCCATGGTGGAGCATGTCGATGTTCCTTCCATTATTAAGGATAGTGTAGAGGTGAACACACTGGAGTCAATTGAATCACTCACCCAGACCATTTTATAGTGTGTGAGGCCTCTAGTAGAGCTTGATGTGGAGGAGACATGTAGGCCCCGAGCTCCACCCCACCATTGTGGCGTTTGTGGTATTGTTTGTAGTTACGATTATCAGAGTGCTCGTGATGTAGCTACACAACCTACATCAACTATAGAGGTGATGGCTTTCACAAATGATTTGTTGAATGATACATTCGGCATTGACACTCAAGTAAAATTCAACAAGTTCATTTAATGTTGTTTATTAAATTATATTTTGAAATTTAAGAATAACTAAATTAGTAGAATTTTGATATGATGAAATTTCAGGGTCGGACTATTCATGAGACATGCTCCATTCCTACAGACCCTTATTCATTCTCGACGATGAGTCCATAGGTATGCAACTAGTATTAAAGATATTATTATAGCATTTGAACAATTGAATGTTATATTTGAATGTTTGTCTCATAACATGCTTTGAATTTCAAACAGTTTCCTGGTGGACCTTCAACCTTCACACATCGCAATTCAATTCCTCAAACAACTTTCACTCACGTATCCTTTATTCATTAATGGTGTTGTAAAACAATGTTAGCTAGTTTTCATAATTTTGCATATACAAATCTAAAAAATTGATGAGAAACACAAGCATTGCATTTGCATTCCTTGGTCGTGTCACATTATCTTCCTAATTCACTTTTTGTTCCTTTATTCCTTCATAATCCTATCCCATTAACATTTAATAGTTTGCCCTATTTTCCATGATCCCCTCCTAGCCCATCTCACTAATATCTTCTAGTCCATGCTATGTGTCATTATGCCCTTCTACTCTCATCTTATTGTACCCATTATTATTTCACCCTAGATGTTCCATGATCCCCTATGTTCCACCCTATGTTCCTTTATCCATTCTATGTTATACCATCTTTATCCACATTTCATCATAGATAACTCTTCCCTATTATTGCTACACACATGTCAAGTTTGCACTTCGTGTACTATAGTCAAACCCTAGACACCTCCTAATTCACCCTATGTTGCATTATTCCCTACTAATTGTTTCCCATTAACCTCTAATTGTCCACCCTATAGTTTGTTATCCCATCCTAGCCCATCCAATCAATCTATACTAGTCCATCATATGTTCCATTAATCCCTTCTATTCCCATCCCATTACCCTCTCTTATTTCACCATACGTTCCATTATCCCCTCTTGGTCTTGTCCCATTATCTTTTCCTAATTCACACTATGTTCCTTTATTCCCTCCTAATCCCATCACATTAACCTCTAATAGTTCACGCTCTATTTTTTTATCCCATCCTAGCCCATCCCATTAATCTATTCTAGTCCATCCCATATTCCATTATCGCATTCGACTCCCATCCCATTATACCCTCTATTATTTCACCATATGTTCCATTATCCCTTGTTGGTCTTGTCTCTTTATCCCCTCTATACTACAACACCTCCATCCAAATTTTATCCTATATATCGTTAGAAGAAATAAAATTGCTTCCTCTTAGTATTGACCAAAGTTGTCTTCTCCATTACTATTGCACACCTCAACAACCAACTTCATGTGTTATAGTAAAACCCTAGACATGTCGTAATTCATCATATATTCCATTATCCCTTTGAAATCTTCTAGTAATATAGTAATCCTCACTTCATTCATGTGAGCTTCATTGTGGCATTATCACTATGTTGACAACATGCCCTCATTAACATTATTTCATCAGTATATACAATATGAATCTCAATAAGCACTGAACTTTGGCATTTGCAAGAGTTTGGACTATCCCTGTGGACTTAGTACTTTCACCATTATGTGATCTATAAGCACTATATTGTAGTCTCAACTGAGGCCAACCATTTACTCTTTCATTTATGATAGTTATAAAGGGACTACCTAAACTTCTTTATATTGATGTTAGATATGTTCTTTCATTTGTAGTTGATGACATTAGACAACCCTGGTGATGTTGGTGGCATGATGGACAATGGAGTTGCTGCAGCAATAGCCAGTTCTGATCCATTGAGAGAGGTATGCAACAAATTAGTCGATTTGACATTATATTTACTCTTTTATGGTCTATTATAGAAAATTTTCATGATACTTTTATTTTGTTTAATTTCTAACTTGATGGTTGCTATAGGTGGTTGTCACTCTAGATCGTGGATGTGGTAATGTTGTAAATGTGCATGATGACTATATGTATGTGGTAAGTGATTATATTTTGTTATATGTCATTCCACAATTTAATTTCTATGTATTAACATCTTTAATTTTTATTGTATCAGTTGAAGGTCCAGAGTGAAGAGAGGAGGACTAGCGAGAGTGTTCAAAAGACAAGAGAACCAACATTCACTCCATCCAGCCAAATTTTGAAGGCAACACAGGATCTATTTCCTTCCCCTACAGGGAAATGACTATGTATTAGGGTCATTTTTTGTATTCCTATGTGGCATTTTGGTACATATGTTTTGTACTATTGATATATACGTGACATTTTATGTCCATATGGCTCCTTCGTACTAAGCCTGTATGGATTTTTTGGATATATTGTATATACTTTTATCAATATATAGCATTGTATAGCCATATGGCTTTTTTATTAAAGAAAATCTTATTTTCCTACTGCCATTCTTGAATGATGTTATCATGTATATCATGTAAATTGTATGCTTGAATGTTGTAGGCATGGATTTTGTTTACATCTAATGCTTAATTAATTATTGTTGATTGCTCAATAAGCCCCATCTAAAGCGTATTGTGTAAATAAGCTCCATTCTTGGTGGTTTGTATCCTTTGGAATGCTTCAATTCCTTGTGCCTCACTTATTCACATGTATGCTTCACTTATTCACATGTATACTTCACGTATATTGCATGTATTCACGTGTATGCTTCATGCTTCCAATTTATGGCAGAAAAAATATTTTGGGGAAAATTTTGACAAACAAAAAGTACGAGTTTTTGAAAAATTTGAGAAAAAAGCATATTTAAAAAAACATAAAAAATTGTAGAACAAGAGATAAAAACTATTTTTTTTGAAATTGAAAGGTATTTCCATAGTATATAGAGATATAGAGAGCAAATAAAATAAATATTTTAACTAATGAATTGTAAAAAATAGATTTTTGTAGTTTATATTCAAATCATTAATTACATTGCATTACACATCTTTCAAAGTTAAAGCATTACTTCACATTGCATATCTAATAACTAGATGCTGATAGATGACAAAATTTTAATTACAATGTAGTTTCTACAAAGTCAACCTAAGCAGTTATGCAATTACTTCACATTGCATAACTAATAACTAGGAGCAGCTGCCAATTGCATTTTCTTATCATGGCATTCTATGAGACCAAATTTCTTTGAGGTATTTTTTCAAATAGTTCGCTGCCTTGTCTATGTTACCACATTTTTCATACATGTCTACCAAAGCATCTTATCAAACAGTTCACTGCCTTGTTGCTATGGCTAAAAGTGTAAAACAAGTGCTTTCAAACAAGCTATGGATGGTTGGAAAAAAATATATCAAAAGCATAATAGTAAGCAATAGCATAAACAAGGCAATGAATTGTTTGAAAAAATGCATCAAATAAATGTGGTGATGGAATGTCATGACAATCCATAGACAAGGCAGTGAACTATTTGAAAAGATGCCTCAAAGAAATGTGGTCTCAAGGTGATGGAATGCCATGAAAATAAATTTTATTTTGATTTTCATGGCATTCCATCACCATGAGACCTCATTTTTTCGAGGCATTTTTTCAAAGAGTTCATTGCCTTTTCTATGCTACCACATTTTTTGGTGCAGGAGCACCATTGAATAAAAGTTGTCAATTCAAGGTTTTGAGGAGTAGGCTTTAGGTTTTGAGGTCTTTTGTCTAAAATAAGTTCAATGAGACCATTTTCTATTGTAATGCATCATTTTAGTTGATAGCTAGGTGGCTAGAAGGTCAAGTTTGCAAAAAGTGCAAAATATTGAAAAAAGATGGAAAGTTGCTAAAAAGTTGTAAAATTGCATTTTTAGGGAAGGAAAACGGTCATAGCATTTCAAAAGGAAGTTGTAGGCATTAGGATAGTTATTTTGGAGGGAAAAAACATAAATAAGATGGAAACCATCGATGTAAGTTGGATTTTTGAAGATTTGGAAGATTGGAACATTAATAATACTCTGTTTTTCTCCACTTTTTCTATATTTTCTAAGTTTGTAGTGATTGTATGGCCTATACAATTGCATAATGTTCTAAATCTATTTTGAATTAATTTTAAGGTGTGAGTTGGCCACTTATTGCATTTTATTTGAGCATCCAACAGTGGATTCAGTGTAAGTTTGAGCAAATTCTTTATGACTGGTTTTATACCATGTTTTAAGGGTTTCTAGCCTTTAAAATGTAAACTCGACCCATTCCACATTTTGTGGCTCTTGTAACTTGTGGAATGGGACTACAACATCAATAAAAAAGTGAGGGAATGTTGAGAGAGTGCAGGGGAGGCCTGAAAATGTGTTGGGCATGAAGCCCTAGAGTGGAAAATTGTGTTTTCCAAGTGGAAAAGAGAGGTTTTGATATGGTAATGAGTGAAATAGGTTGGGGCAGCATTGTTTCTTGTTGAATTGAGTATGTGTAGAGGTTCTTAGACTAGTTTGAGGTGGTGGAAAGTTTTATTGAGGTATGGAAATGTGATTTCCATTAAAACCCTTGATTTTTGGCTATAAAAGAGGGTTTTGAGTTTAGGTATATTGGAGGGTGGATGTCTAAGAACAAATTGTGGAATCTTTGGTTTGGTAACTTGTAGAGATCTACCCAATTGAATTTTGAGTGAAAGGGAAAGTTTAAGGTAGAGTCCCTTTGTAAAAGTGACCTAATTTGAGGCCTAATTGGTGTTAAAAGCCTGATTTGAGAGAGTTGTATCAAAGTAATGTATTGAGTGGCTATGGTATGTTGTTGAGTACCTTGATAGGTGTTTGAAACCCTGATGGTCCTTATTTGAAAGGACAACACCAAGGAGATATACTTGACTAGCCAATTAGGCCAAATTTTCAAAGCAAATATACTCCAAACTATCTTCCCATCCCAAATAACTATAGACAGTCATTTACTAGACCACAAAACCTCCAAATCCACAATCTTTAACCTGAGAACCACTCCTTTAAGCCCACTTTTATAAAACCCTTATTTTTAGCAAGTTTAGGGTGGGTTTATTCAAAATACTATTCCCACGACTCATAACACCTTTCCAAAGTATGAAACATGCTTAAAAAAACATGCACATGCTTAAAAGTCCCTCACAAAATGTTTCTCGAAAGCATTTCGACTATTTCCACTCTTAAACCACTCAATTTCACCAAAACTCATCAAATTGCCAACTAGGGCATCACACCAAACCACTCAACTCACCTCCCCTACTCCAGAAACCATGTACATATGTTCCCTACCCATAATTATTCCATTCCACTAAGTTACAATAGGATACAATGGGTGGAATGGCTAAAAAGTCATTTTTACACACTCAACTACTTGCATTTGACCACTTTTTCCCCAACCGATAATTCGCTGCCACAGGAAAAAGCCTCTAAAATAGAAAAAACTGAGAGAGGTTATTGTAGAGGGGCCCAACATAGTCTGATAGGATTAGACAAGAAGTTTCTAAGCATTACGATGTCTGAATACGAGCATGTTGAAGTTTGCGGCCATTTTACACTTTGGACTCTTAAGGAATTATATCAGTTGAATGTAGCTCAAAGCGATTCCACCTGTTTCAGTGTAAAAGAAGACCATTTCTAGCATAAAATTACCCACTCAGATGTGTTGGAACAATCCATTTGGTCACACAAGTTGCAGAATGAAAGTTGCACCACTTTGCAACTTTCAAATACTTACATTTGACAACTTTTTCCCCAAGCGAGAATTCGCCACCATGGAAAAAGGCCTCTAAGATAGTGAAAACTGAGAGAGGTTATTGTATAGGGGTTGAACAAAATACCATAGGCTCAAATGAGAAGTTTCTAAGCATCATGGTGTATGAATATGAGCATCCTAAAGTTTGCAGTCATTTTGCACTTTGGACAATTAAGGGATTCTACTGGTTGAATTTAGCTCAGAGTGATTCCATGTGTTTCGGTGCAAAAGAATAATATTCCTAGCATAAGCATACCAACCCAGATGATTCAGAACTATTTGTTTGGTCACACGAGTTGTAGAACGAAAGTTGTACCACTTTGCAACTTTCAACTACTTGCATTTGACAACTTTTTCCCCAAGCGAAAATTCACCACCATGGGAAAAGGCCTCTGAGATAGTGAAAACCAAGAGAGGTTATTATAGAAGGGCCCAACATGATACCATAGGCTCAAACTAGAAGTTTCTAATCATCACAGTGTCTGAATACGAGCATGTTGAAGTTTGCAGCCATATTGCACTTTGGACTCTTAAGGGATTATGTCGGTTGAATGTAGCTCGAAGCGATTCCGCTTGTTTTGATGCAAAATAGGACCATTCATAGCATAAATTTACCCATCTAGATGTGTTGTAATATTCTATTTGGTCACACAAGTTGTAGAACGAAATTTGCACCACTTTGCAACTTTCAACTACTTGCATTTGAGAACTTTTTTTCCAAGTGAGAATTCGTCACCACGGGGAAAGGCCTCTAAGATAGCGAAAATAGAGAGAGGTTATTATAGAGGGGCCCAACATGATCCCATAGGCTTAGATAAGAATTTTCCAAGCATCACAATGTCTGAATATGAACATGCTGAAGTTTGCAGCCATTTTGCACTTTGGACTCTTAAGGGATTCTGTCGGTTGAATGTAGCTCAGAACGATTCCACATGTTTTGGTGTGAAAGAGGACTATGCCTAGTGTAAACGTACCCACCCGGATGTGTCAAAATAGTCTATTTGGTCACACGAGTTGCAGAATGAAAGTTACACCACTTTGCAACTTTACACTACTTGCATTTGATAAATTTTTCCACAAGCGAGAATTCACCACCATGGGAAAAGGCCTCCGAGATAGCGAAAACTGAGAGAGGTTATTGTAGAGGGGCCCAACATGATCCCATAGGATTAAACGATAAATTTCTAAGAATCACAGTGTTTGAATACGAGCATGCTAAAGTTTGCAGCCATTTTTCACTTTGGACTCTTAAGGGATTCTACAGGTTGAATATAGCTCGAAGTGATTCCATGTGTTTCAGTGTGAAAGAGGACCATTCCTAGTGTAAACGTACCCACCTAGAGACATTGGAACAGTTTTTTTGGTCACACAAGTTGCAGAACGAAAGTTGCACCACTTTGCAACTTTCAACTACTTGCATTTGACAACTTTTTCCCCAAGTGAGAATTCGCCACCACAAGAAAAGGCCTTCGAGATAGCGAAAAATGAGAGAGGTTATTGTAGAGGGGCCTAATGTGATACCATAGAATTAAATGAGAAGTTTCTAAGCATCACAATTTCTGAATATGAGAATGCTAAAGTTTGTAGCCATTTTGCACTTTGGACTCTTGAGGAATTCTACCGGTTGAATGTAGCTCAGAGTGATTCTATGTGTTTGGTGAAAAAGAGGACCATGCCTAAATATGACTAAACAACTTCCAACTATTTTCCCCATGAACTACAACAAGATGACTCTTGAACTTCCACCATTTGACAATAAGTTGCAATTTTGACAATTTTGACATAATTTTGCAATTTTTGCAATATTTTGCAACTTAGACCTTTCAACCACCTAAAGACCTATAAAAGGACTCCTTACATCATAAAATGGTCTAAATGACCTTATTTTTTGAAAAAAAAGACTCAAATACCCCTAAACAACCAAAAGACCTCAATTGTCAACATTTGCATAAAATGCTCTTGGTGCCCCTACACCAGTTAGTGCTTAGGGTGTCTTAATATTTTTTGTCATGAATAAGGTCCTTTGTGATGCAATGAAAGAGAGGTCCACAACTATCCAAACTAAAATTCACTTGAAGAAATCAAACTTCCAACCTTCAAACCCTAACAAGGGTGACTCTTCTAAACTTCATTGTTTAGTCTTGTAGGTGTGCAACCTAGGTTTTCCTCTCACAACTTTCAAGAGACCACTCAAAGCCACAAAAAAATACCATTTCAGGAATCCATTAGGGTACTTTTAAACATATCATATAATCACATGTACTTACTTTGGAACGATACGATCAAACTGACCTTGAACGCTCCAAAAGGGGCTCCAATTAGCCCACTTTAACAAAGGAACTCTCCTTCAATATTTTTTCCCACTCAAAATACCAGTAGAAAGTCCTCAAACTACCTCCAAAACCATAAATTCTTCAACCACTGAGTCAAAACTCGCTTGCTAAGACCCTCTTTCATGAAAGCCTCATTTTTCACCAAATAAGCAGGTGTTTATTGAAAAACCCATCTCCAGACCTCATTCAACCCAAAATATTTTCAAACACTCTTATTTCACCCTACAAAAACTTAATTCGCCTTAAAATTATGCTTCCCCTAAAGTTCTCACACATTTCCTTCTTAAAACCTCTCAATTTCACCCATTTTCACTCTTTGTTCAATTAGGGCTTCAAGCCCAAACATCCAAATGACCTACCCTACCTTTGCAAACCTTCTATCACATCAAACTCCACCTGATAACATTGAAACAACTAGGTTCTAACCTTCTGCCAAACTATTTCTTTAATCCGCTACTTCAAGTTATGCCTCCTAGGCCTAAATTCATGCTTTTTCCATAGGGGTAGCGTGGAAATTTCCACCAAATGTCTTTTTCACTCATTGTATTCTACTATAACTCAATGGAATGGAATAATTAGGTGTAGTGGGTATGTGTGCATGATTTTAGGAGTAGGGGTGGCCATTTGGGGGTTTGGGCATGATGCTTAGTTGTCAAGAATGTGTGTTTTGAGTGAAATTTGGAGGTTAAGAGTAGGTAGTGATGGAAAACACTCAAAGGGCAGCACTTTGTAAGAGTTAATTAAGCAAGGGCACACATATTTGAAGGTATTAGAGGCATTTAAATAGTGAGGAAAGGTCTGGAGGTGAGGTTTTCAATAAAACCCCTTGAAACTTGTCAAAAGTGAGGGTTTTGAGTTTTGGAGTGTTGGTGAGTGTTTCATTGGAAGATGATTGTTGATTTAGTGCTTATGTACCTTGGTCATGACTGTCCAATGGTGTTTTGTCTCTGGAAGGAAGATTAAAGGGTAGTTGGTTTGTTGAGAGTTTGTCACCCTGCTCTGCATCACTTTGGCATGTTTATCAACATAAAACTATGATATTTTTTGAATTTCAATATGTAATGATAATGCAATATGAAATATGTAGTGTGAGACAATGACATTTATGTATTTAAACTTTAAAGTTAAAATGTTAAACTTTACCATTGTTCTTGTCTTCAAAATTTTTTACACTATATAATTTGACCATAATATAACTAAGCAATATATGATATAATTTAACCATTATTCATTATTTTTTGTTGTCAATTATATAATATAACCATTATTTATTCTATTGTACATTGATATTTAACCATTGCTCAAGATTAAATTTTTGAATAGTTTAAACATGTACATGATGAACAAATTATTTCGATTCTCAACTTCTATATATCAAATTATCCAATAATCAAGTGTATGTCCATATAAAAAATGGCATCAATGCCAACTCAAATAAAGTTTTACAAAATGTGGCATATGCCATCTCGATATCTATTCAAAACATACATGCCAAAATGTTTATATCATCTTAAACTACTGTGGATCATCAAAATGGAGCCTCTTTGAAGCACTCTTTGGTTCTGAAGGTAACTGCACAAGAAAAATTCAAACCACAATTGAGATTAAAGTTATATTATTTAATTTAAAATTGAATAATTAACATCAAAATCAATATACATTGAATTATAATTGAATTCTAAAATTGAAATCTTGATTACCTCATATATATGTCTCTTCAAATCATCATGAGTCCTAGAATATGCCCCTCTCAAAGAGCCAATCATACCAACTTTTTCAATGTCAATCTATATATGTGAACAAAAAAATCAAATTGATACAAGTTAGCATACAATTGTCGGTAATAGGAACATATTTACCAAACACAAAATAAAATAAACACATACCTCTTTAGGCATCTCTTTTTCTTTATCTCCTTCAGGTGTTTCAACACCTCCTCCCTAAGGTGTTTCAACACCTACTCCTTCAAGTGTTCCAACACCTACTCCTACAAGAGGAAAATAAGATAAACATATAAGTTAATATATAATTTCATTAATGACAATTCAAATGACAAGCAAGTATATAATGCATGAATTCAGGCCTAAAAGGCATGGGTTGAAGTAGAAGATTGAAGAATTTGTTTTGAAGAAGGATAGAACCAGTTGCTTTTAGTGAGATTCTGTGGGTTTTGATGTGTATGAAGGTTTGCAAGGACTGGGGAGGTCATGTGTATGTTTGGGCATCAAGCCCTAGTTGAGAGAAGTGCATTTTTTAATGGAAAATTGAGGTTTTAGAGACTAAAAGTGGGTGAAGTTTGGGGGAAGAATAATATTAAGGATTATTAAGCATGTGCAGGCTTAAAAAAGGATGTTTGAAGTGGTGATAAGGTCACATGAGGCCTGGAGATGGGTTTTTCAATGCATTCTCCAAAATCCCACTGTACCGTAGGGGCAACTAGGCAAATTAGGCCTCTTTTCCAAAGAGACACCTTATCAAACACCTACAATCAAGTCAAACACCATGGAAAGTCATTAAATAGGTTACCAACCTTAATATTTCATAATTTTCAGAGCTCTGACCGCTCACCAAGCTACCAATCCACTAAACCCTCACTCTCAAGCCACAAAACCTAGGTTTTCCAAGGAGCCTTATTGAAAATCACTCTTCCCACAATTAAATCTCACATACAACACCAAAAACATACTATATGATGTATGTACATGCTCAAAAGACTCTCACAAATGACTTCCCCAAAGGATTTCATCCATTCACACTCTAAAACCACTCAAAATCACACATTTTTCACACCCAAGGCTACATGCCATGACTCCAAAACAATCTCCCGTGCTCCAAGAATCATCTTCTAACCTATTCCAAACCTAATGAACTCATTCCATTGAGCTAAAATATATACATTAGGTGGAATGAGCCATTAAATCACTTGATGACCTCAAAACTTGAAATTTAGACTTCTAGACCTGCCTATAGTAAAATCCACCCTAAGAGCTCAAAACAAGATGGATTTCAATGCCACAAAAACCAAAACATGGCTAACACATCCCTCTACCCAAATAATTTTTTTTTTATTCAATTCCCTTCAGTACGGGATCATGCAATTGACTACTATAGCAATGAAAAAGAGAAAAACAAACTCAGATTTACAAAGAAAACAAAGCTTTATTGATCAATGCTTGTCCACAATCTTCCACTCTTCTCCACACACTCCTTCGTTCGAGATTCACATACATATATTCAACTCCCTTAATCAAGAATTGATTTAAAACAAATACCACAAGTGACCTTTGGCCTTCCCTGAATATTTAGCTTCCCCACTATGCATTTCTTGCACTTCAAAATTTGAAAAATGACACTTTGCACTAATTTAGCAAATTTGCACCTAAAACCTTCTAACTCACTATTAACCACTAAAATAGACTTATTACATCAATAAATGGTCTATATGACCTTATCCAAGCAAAAAAAAATACTTCATCACCCTAATGAAAACCACCAAAGCTTGGTGCCCCTACACCAAATAGAGAGCAACACATAACCATCAATTTGCATATCTACATTAATGTAATTTTGCAAACCCTTATACAATCAAACTTAAATGCTTGAAATAAAGCAATGATCAATAACATGACTTTACAAATTCAATGTGCATACTTACCAATCAATCCAGCGAACCATCCAGGTCTGCTCTACTCCTTATTGTGTCAAGTATTGCCTCGTGGTCAGACTCACGCACTTTCCACAAGTTCTTGTTCACAGGTCTGCCCTTATATTTTATCAAATGAACATTGGTGGAAAAAACAAGGTTCAAGTAGTGAAGAATCTCCTGATGCATGTCAAAGTCCTCAAACAACCAAACTGCAACATTCTTAACTGGGTACCTTCTAAGCCATGTTCTAGTAACAACCACTAAACTTGTAGGATATTCTATGTTTTCTCCATCTATAACTGGGGCCTCCAATTTCTTTTTGGCCTCGATACAAAGACACAGGTAATAATTTTTACCCTCTTCATTGTCTTCATATGTAATCACTGCATATGCATGCCCTGCATTGATATGTACATCTTGTTAGATGTATTTAATGAAAATCAAAATAAAACCTGGAAGATATTTTACCTGGTTCTACAAGGTCCGATACATGATCAAAGTCAATGGATGATTGCATCTCTATGATTTGTAGAGCCATTGGGAGCTCATAAGTGTCAAGTGGGGTTAGACTTCTTACAGACCATTCATCAACCCAGTCTATTGACTCACAATCATTCCATGCTTGAAGTGTATATGCAAAACATAAGCATGCCATCTTTCACATATGGATAGTCCATGTACCTACATTGGAGTTTCTAAAAGAGTGTAGCTCGCTCAATCCTGTTAGTGTACAACAATCCTCATATTTTTCAATTTTAGTATCATCTACTAAATGAAAAAATCTATGAACTAAAGAATTACTTTGACTACCTAGACCCATTGCATGATTGCACCACTCAACAATTGATCTTGCATATGTCAACTTTACACTGTCTTTGTACTTTAACTCTTCTCGTGCTAGGGATCTTTTAATACATGCACCTACTCCATCATGCTCCCCCTTTCCATGCCCAGCCTCTGAGAAGTTCCACATATGTTGAACACCACTGATCCTATGCATCCTACTCAACCAGTAAAACATTTTTCCATTCTTGAATTGTGATGTATAGTTATCTAACCATATGATATGTTGACTGAATGATATGGCCCTGCTAGCTAGATCAACATAGAACATCTGAAAGAAACCTTGCACAAACTCGGTAGAATGTGTGCAATCATCACTGATGTAAAAGTGATACTCCCTCAATAATTTATCCTATGTACTATCATTTGCATGAATGAATGCTATATGCACAAATATAGAAACCTATGTGGAGTTGTAGTAATGTGATTGCACCTCATTTTGTGGCTGTAGTGTGTAGTTCTCTGTGAATTCAACAACTAAAATGATGCTATGAAGTGGAAATGTGTCCTTGCATAACTTGAACTGTGATTCCAACCATTGAGCTCTATGTGTATGCCTTGCATACTCATACACCACCTGATCACGGGAAATGCCCATAAACTGATATACTGGAATCTTATCACTTACCAATTCACACTTCTTTGCTTCTTTCCCATCTTTTAGATTGTAGGCCATTGTCTTGTATTTTCCAAATTTGACAATTTTGTCTCTAATTGTGTGTGTACTAGCCATGTGTTGGAAAATTGGAAAATGTTGCATGCCACCACAATGATGACATGTGCCATCCAAACATGACTTGTTGTAAAAAATTTGTCCATCCTCTCTTTCACATAAAATGGAAGATAAGAATTCCCTTGAGGATTTAGGTGGAGGCCTTATGTTATATTCCTACAAAACATTGTCATTATGCATATCTACACATATATGTCGATAAACATCATAATGGTTAGAAAACTCAATATGTAATCTACAACAAAAAGTATTGCATGTGTGATTTATTTTAACATAAAAAGGCTTTAGCATTTCAAAATACCTTTGACATATTTTAATTGCAGGAAACTTTTTTACAAAATCAGAAAAAAATTGGGTTTGAGTGGTATCCAAATAATTCTTTTGATGTGGCTCAGATTTTACTACCAATTATCCTTCATAAAACATCTCTTTGATTAGGAGAGGTCCTTGTATTATCCTTCCAATAATCTACTATTAAAGATCTCAAGCCTTGAGCAATTCTTTTATCTTTCTGTGGCACTCTACCCGAGAATTCCCATAACTCATTGCTATTTGGATCCTCCAATCTTTCACGCCTTCCTTTGGATCTCATTAGAGATGATCTACTTATTTTCAAAGACTTACTTGTCTTTGTAAGGTTCACCTTGTTCCTTGTTTGACTGCTTAATAGTGTTGTTGTCATCACATGTCTTGTGGCACAACTATCCTTCGTGTGTGAGGTAGAACCCATTCTCTCATATGCACTCATCAAGTTATTTACAATGGAATTTCCACTTGAGTCATTCAAAACTCTCAGCCCAAGAGCCTTCATGGTGGGCCAAAATTTGAGTTTCCTCATCATTTCAACAAATAGTTGGCATCTTCCACCCTCACTTAACTTCTCAAAAAAGAAACTACATATCCTTTGTGCAGATCTTTGACATGTACATTTTGACATCTCATCAGGAATCCATTTCAAAAAATTGGAGTCAATATCAATAAAAAATATAGGCTTTCTATGCAAAACTCTAGGAGGGGTTCTCAAATGTAAATTTGTGTCAATGTTAGGAATACCAACAACATCAGGGATAGATTGTGTACCTTCAATTAGAGGTGAAATTGATGACATACCTTGAGATTGCATGTAAACAATGTTGTACCTCCAAATTGAGATGTTGTTTGTGGAGTGACTTCAAATAGAGGTGTGTTTGCTGATGTACTTTTGAAACCCAATGTTGTTGATGGCGTGTCTTCAACTGTAGATGTGATTTTGATGTACTTGGAAGACCACATGTTGTTGCTAGTGTGTCTTCAACTGGAGATGTGCATTGAACTTCACCTTTGGTTGATGATGTACCTCCAACTTGGGGATCCATTTGTGTCCTTCCATGAAATTTTTTCACTCGTGCCCTTTTTTTTTCCAATTGTACATCTCTCTTAGATTGCACGGGAATTTCTGGCTGTATGGGTTGCAATTCATTTGCTTTACGAGCTGCAATTTTTTATTCTCTTCTCCTTGCATTTTTTACTACACGTTCTTCTAGTGTTAGAGGCTTTGGTCATTTCCTCAGCATGACGTTGAATGCTACATGTTCACAATCACACATAGAACAAAAGTAAGTAATGCATTTTATGAAACATATTGATAATGTTGATTGCATTGCATGTTATTGAACACACCAAAGCATTTTATGAAAGAAGGTAGCGAGTTGTTTGGAATTATCAAACATGTCTATATGCTACAACATTTTTCATACATACATCTACCTCCATACCACAAGAAAAGTAGTTGTAATGCATTTTTTCAAACGTATCCATACCACTTATTACATTGCATTAATTGCTAAATCTGGTTAGAGTGAATTCCACTAGCCATGCTGGAAGTGGACTACTATAAGCAATGCAAATATAATTCATAAGTAAATTTGTGTTAAGTAAAATTCATGTTTTTCATTATTTTATTCTTCAAACTCATAAAAATTAAACTTTTTTATGCAACTCCCATCTAATTCAATGTTGAATTCTATGTGCAATTGTTATGATTAATAAAATCATTAAAAGAATTTAGTTTATATTGTAAAAAAAACAAATATACTAAATATAAACATTTCAATATTACCAAAATGAATATATTACCTAAGATAATGTAAAATGATGTAGAAACTCCAAAATGTCTTCTTCTACATTGTCTAGCATGCAGATCGGTGGTAAAAAGGTGATGGATCAAGCATAGATTGGTACAACGTGGAGTCAATTGCATAAAAAAAGGTGTTTATGAATCAGATAAAGCGCTAAACCAGAAAAATATAGAAGCATGTGGGCCTGAATCACAGGGTCAACCCTTATTTTATTGTTTGAAGGTAAAATACATTTGGTACTCGCCAAATTTGGTGAGCACAAAATGTGTTGTTTTGAAATCTTCACCTTCCATAAAGACAAAGGGAGTGATACTTGAGATAGAGAGAGAGGTGATAGGAGTGAGAGAGATTAGTCTAGGTAGTGTGGTAGCGACTAAGACCTAAGAGCGATAGAGGCTTGAGAGGGATAAAGAGTTATCCAGTTACAGTGGGGGGAAATACCTAACAAAGAGAGACGGATAAGGAGGGATGAGACCTGAGAGATACAAAAAGACCAAAGGGGGAGAGAGAGAGAGAGGGAGTGCGGGAGAGGGGTTTGGAGTGAAATATATTTGTCTAGGTAGGGTGGGAGGTAAGTGAGACTTGATAGAGAGGGAGTGTGAGAGAGGGCATTGGAGTGACACAAATTAGTCTAGGTAGCATGGGAGGGAGTGAGACCTGAGAGAGAGAGAGAGAGACTTGAGAGGGAGAGATTTATTTAGTTATGGTGGGGGGGAAGACCTGAGAGAGGGAGTATGAGAGAGAGAGGGAGTGGGAGATAGAGGGATGGGATTAGACCTAAACCGTCAACCCTAAACCCTTAAAACCAAATAGAGGGATGGGATTAGACCTAAACCGTCAACCCTAAACCCTTAAAACTGAAACCCTTAAACCCTCTACCCTCAACACAATACCCTCTATCTTTAAACCCAATATCCTCTACCCTCAACCCGTAAACCCTTTTAAAGCCAACTAAACTCTCTACCCTAATCCCTCAACCCTCTACCCTCAACCCTTAAACCCTTTTAAACCCAACTAAACTCTCTACCCTAATCCCTCAACCCCTCAACCCTTAATCCCTCAACCCTTAAACCCTAAACCCTAAACCCCTAAACCCTCTACCCTCTACCCTTAACCCTTAACCCTCTACCCTTAAACCGTAAACCCTGAACCCTAAACCCTTAAACCCTAAACCCTAAACTCCTAAACCCTCTACCCTCAAACCCCCTGTCTCTCTCTCACCCCTACACCCTCTACCCTTAAACCATAAATCATAATCCCTAAACCCTAAACCCTCTACCCTTAACCCTTAATACCTAATACCTAAACCCTAAACCCTCTACTTGAGAGAGAGAGAGGGAGAGGTGGTGGGAGGGAGATACTTGAGAGAGAGGGAGAGGGAGAGGGAGAGAGATAGAGGGAGTGAGAGAGGGATGGAGATAGAGGGATGGGAGAAATACAAGGAGTGAGAGAGAGATACTTGAGAGAGGGAGAGGTGGTGGGAGGGAGAGGGAGTACTCGGGGGAGAGGAAGTAGGAGGGATAGAGGGATGGGAGAGAGATGGAGGATTGAGAGAGAGATAGAGAGAGAGAGGGGGGGTGGGGGGAGATACCTGAGAGGGGGAGAGAGAGAGAGAGTGGGAGGAGGTGGGAGGAGATGCAGGAGAGGGAGGCGGAGGGCGTGGGAGGAAGATAGAGGGGTGAGTGGGAGGAGGACAAAGGGGACACAGCCGGAGGAGGGGTGGGAGGAGATACTTGAGAGAGAGAGGAGGGAGAGGGGTGGGAGGAGACTGAGGAGAGGGAGACCAGTGGGAGAGAGATGGGGAAGTGAGAGAGAGAGAGAGGGGGGGGGATGGGAGGGAGAGACTTGAGAAAGAGAGAGGGTAGGAGGGAGATTATTGAGAGAGGGGGGGAAGGGGTGGCAGGGAGAGACCTAAGAGAGGGAGAGAGAGTGGGAGAGAGATAGGGAATGGGAGAGAGAGGGGGAGTGTGTGTGTGAGAGAGAGGGGGGATGGAGATACCTGAGAGAGAGTGAGAGAGAGAGAGGGAGAGAGATAGAGATAGAAAGATAACGACCTAAGAGAGGGAGATGGAATAAGAGAGACAAAAAGACCAAAGGGGGAGAGAGAGAGGGAGAGTGAGAAAGGGGGTTGGAGTGAGATAGATTTATTTAGGTACCTAGGTGGGAGGGAAAGAGACCCAAGAGAGGGGATTGGACTGAGAGAGAGTAGTCTAGGTCACGTGGGAGGGAGTGAGACCTGAGAGAGAGAGACTTCAGAGGGATAAATAGTTATTTAGTTAGGGTAATGAGTTAGAGAGCGTATGAAAGGTAAAATTTCAACTATCCATCTACAATCATAAACTATGCACTCTAAGCATTATCAAAGTTGTCGACCAAATAGAGGGGAAATTCAGGTTTTATTCAAAGTAGGTCATTTGGCGAGTGCATGCTCGCCAAATGACCTGCTTTGGATGTGTTAATTGACAGGATTTGCCAAATTTCCTCATATTTTTTTCCATGCTCCCCGTCTCATTTGCACGTCTTTCAATGCAAGTTTATAAAAAAAACCATGATAGTGTTAACCTCTCTCTTAGCTATCTAAATATATAATTCTTTTTTTCATTTTGATTTAGTTAAGGTTTTGATCCATGGATTCTATTGTAAATGCCTCCATTTTTGGCCAAAAACCAACATGTGCTAGTTTTAGGATAGATTTTTACTCTTTCATCGAAATGTGAAACAAATTACATTTTTTGAAACTAGACTCCATTCTACACATGATGAAAAAAAAATCAATTTTTGATTAGTTTTCAAAAATTTTAGGGGGAAGCACACTCAAATTTTAGCTTTTTAGGATGTGTCCACTTTGAAAATTCATAAAATATTATATATTCATTAAAAAAAATATCCGAAAGAACAAGGATAAACTACATGGTGTTAGCTAATTTCTCACCATTGGGATTTTTGAAATTCTTAAAAAAGGTTAATCAAAAGGGGGGGAGCCCTCAAGCGCTATGTTGTTTCTTTGATAAAAATAGGACCTATTTCCCCCCCCCCCTTTTTGAGACCCTTAATCTTCATTAATTTAAAAAAAAAAATAGTAGCTTAGAAACTAGACTCAGAGCACTTCAACATTTTTTCTTCCTGCATCTTGAAATTTTGAGCGTAATTATCTTCATTTTCTCGTGCAAATCAGATTTTGCTGATTTCAGAAAAAAAAAGTGGCATCGTAAGAGCCAAAATTGTGTCACAGATCCATGCACTTACCCATATGTATGTATTTATATATATGTTTATGTCTGTGTGTGTGTGTTCGATTTACATACATATATATATGTATATATGTATATATGCATATTTTTGAAATAGGACATTCATAAACAAGTTGCTTGTTTGAAATGACTCAAAGGTTCCATACACTATCATTTTAAGTAAGGAACTATAAATTTTACATTTCAATCTTCTTTACATATATATATTTCTACACCAAAGAAGAGAATTTTCTTTACAATGCTCATTTTAGTTCCTTCAAATCACAAGGCTTGAATAGATAATTAAATCTACTAATCATTCATTTGTAAGCACTGAAAATAGTTCAAATAAAAAAAATCGCTTTCATATATATGTAGATCAATCAAATTCCAGTCATCATGCCATTGTGGCGTGTTCACCCAAATTCCAACTGTCTTATCATTCAATCCAGCTAAACAATCCTACTTCAACCATGTTCTTGTCCTTCAACCTGTCATCGTGTAACTGCACACACTTGCACTTGAAAATTGATTAGTAACGTTCAAATTCTTGATGACAAATAAAAAATAGTTTTCAAAAATCCACAAAGTCAACATCGGTCAACTCCTTATATTCAACATTCGAATATTCCAGAATCTCCATTAAATATTTAATTAAATTTCATTAATAATTCAATTTTCCACATTTAAATAAATATGTAATAAAAGTGGGTTATGACATCCTTCCCCTCTTAGAAGAGACATTGTCATGATGTCTAGTAAGTCAGAGTAAATAACATCATATCAAATCTGAACATTTATGTCTATTTCAACATCTCATCAAAATATATGTCTATTTCAACATCATTTCAAAATATATGTCTATTTCAACATCACGTGAAATATATGTCTATTTCAACATCACGTGAAATATATGTCTATTTCAACATCATTTCAAAATATATGTCTATTTCAACATCATTTGAAATATATGTCTGTTTCAACATCATTTGAAACATATGTCTATTTCAACATCAAAATTTTAAAGCATGAAATATCATAGTATCTCAATCCAAAATTTTCAAACAAAATTATTGAGTTTCTTTTCAAGAAAGCAAGTGCGGAAAGGAGTGTTCTATTTCTGCTGCATCCTCCCAATTAGCAATATCCTTCGAATACTGGTCCCATTAGACCTTATACTGAGCAATATATCTACTCTGCAACTTAATGTTGCATCTATCCAAGAATCTAATGGGCTCCACTAGCACCACTCCTAGATCTTGTACTTGCAAGGATTAGCAATCAAGTACATGAGTCACATCAGGATGATATGTCTTAAGCAAAGTAACATGAAACACATTATGAAGTTGAGCCAAAGTAGGTGGTAGAGATAGTCTATAAGAAACTAGGTTAATCACTTCCAAGACTTCAAACAGTCCCACATATTTTGGGGCCAACTTGGAAGACTTTCCAAAAGCAATAGAGATTTTATGAGGCTTAACTCTTAAGAAAACCTTATCCCCTGTTGCAAACCATCTAAGAGCTTGGTTCTTGTTAGCATAACTCTTATGTTGATATGCTGCTTCTTTCAATCTGCTCTTAATGACCCTCATTTGTTCTTCCATTTCCTTAAGTATTTCAGGTCAGGTACTATGATCCTTTCCTCTAGTTTATCCCAACTGATGGGGCTATGACACTTCTTCCCATATAAGGCTTCAAATGGTGTCATTCCTAAGGATTTGTGATAGGAGTTGTAAGCAAACTCTACCAAAGGAAAATATTATTTCCACCTATACTATTGGTCCATACAATACATTCGGAGGTCTTCAACTACCTAATTCACCCTCTTTGTCTACCCATTAGTCTAAGGATGATAAGTCAAGCTAAAATTCAATTTAATTCCCAATGTTGCATTCAAGGTTGTCCAAATCCTTGAGGTCATTCATGTGTCCCTATCAAAAATGATAGTCTCTAGCACTCCATGCAAATGGAAAATCTCTTGAACAAATTTCTTAGCTAGGATAAACAATCCATCCTTAAGGTTTTCCAAAATGAAGTGCACAAATTTGGTCAACTTATCAGTCATGACCAAGATAGCATCATGCTTATTCTTGCTCAATGACAACCCCTATACAAAATCCATACTAATCTCTTGCCATTTTTACTCAGATATGTCATGTGGATACAATAACTCGGTTGGGTGTGCATGCTTAGCCTTAACTCGCTGGCACTCCAAGCATCTGGCTATGTACTCCACTACATCCTTCTTGAGTTTGGGCCAAAAGTATATTCTTCAATTCCGCAATAATCTTAGATACACTGAGGTGTCTTGAATAAGGTGCATTATAAAATTCTTCTAAAACCAACTTTCTTAGCTCTCTAGAGTTAGGAATATACATTCTCCTCTGGTACCTCAAAATTCCATCTGGTTTGATTTTGTACCCATCAAACCGATGATCCGAAGGGTTTTCTACTAGGGTGCTCTTCACTCTCTTGTAGTGCTCATCCCATGGCAGTTTTTGAATTACCTGCTGCCTCAAGTTAGACCTTGTTGAGATCATGGCTATCATATGTCTTCATCTACTAAGAGCATCAAGCACTCTGTTCTCTTTCCATTTTATGTATTCAATTCCAAATTCATACACTCTAAGGAATTCTAGCCACCTTTTATGTCATGCATTGAGGTTTGGTTGGGTAAATATGTATCTCAACCCCAAGTGGTTTGTCTTGAGTTCAAATGGCTTTCCCAAAAGGTAATGCCTCCACATCTGTAAGGCATGAACTATGGGCGCTAATTCCAAATCATGTGGTGCATAGTTAACTTCGTGTTGCTTAAGCTTTCTTGATTCATATGACACTACTTGTTTGTCTTGCATTAATACTGCTCCCAATCCCTCTTCAGAAGCATTGGTGATTACTGCGAATCTCCCATTAGGATTAGGGATAGTCAACATGGGTGTTGTAGTGATCCTCTCCTTCAGGATTTGGAATGCATGCTCGCATTTCTTAGTCCATTCAAACCGTGTTCCCTTCCTTTGGAGTGAGGTAATAGGAGATGCAATATTGGAGAACCCTTGCAAAAACTTCTTATAATATCCTGCAAGGCCCATGAAGCTACAAATTTCTGACACATTCTAAGGTACTGGCCACTCCACAATCACCTTGATCTTTTTGAGGTCCACAGAGACTCCTTCAGCTGAAATGATGTGGCCCAAATAGTGTACTCGGTCCTGATAGAAGGAACACTTGGATAGCTTTCCAAATAGTTTCCTATCTCTCAAACATTGAAAAACTATCCTCAAATCTCTATCATGTTCTTCAATAGTCCTTGAGTAGACTAGAATTTCGTCAATTAAAATCAAGACAAAGTCATCCAAGCAGTCTCTAAATACAATATTCATAAGGTTCATAAAGGATGCTAGTGCATTAGTTAAACCAAAATGTACCACTGTGAACTCATAATGTCCATACCAAGTTTTGAATGTAGTCTTCGGAATATCTTCTTCCTTAATCCTCAATTGACGGTACCCTAACCTGAGATCAATTTTGGAGAACACCACTTCTCCCTTCATTTGATCAAACAATTAATCAATTCTAAGGAGTGGATACTGGTTCTTGATGGTAACCTTGTTCAACATCCGATAATCTATACATAGACACAAAGTTCCATCTTTCTTTTTCACAAAAATAACTGGCGCTCCCCAAGGAGACACACTGGGTCTTATGAGCCCCTTATCCAACAATTTCGTTAGTTGGGCCTTCAACTCATAGAGTTTTGCGGTGGTCATCTGATAAGGCACCTTGGATTGAGGCTCAACTCCTAGAACTAGGTTGATAGAAAAATCAAATTCCCGCTTCAAAGGTAATTTTGTAAGTTCATTAAGGAATACATCCTAGAACTCCTTGAGAATAGGATAATTATCTAAATATGGCTCCTTGTTGTCTGGATTACTAACATGCATTGCGTAAATCACACACCCTTTCAACAAGCCTTCTTGAGCTACATCACAGAAATATGTCTAAGCTCTAAGGTTCTTTGCATTCCACAAACCTCAACTGGGTTTCCATAATCATCCAAACACTTGACCACCTCATCCTCACTGTTCATTAAATCTTTATGCTCAGTTAACCAATTTATTCCCAAAATTACATCATATGAGCATAAGGGTGCCACATACAAATTGACCTAAGTTTGAAAGGTTGGATGTTCTAACTCACTACAAAAGAGATAGGTATCTACCCTTCACTCTACTCGATTACCATACTAGACTATCCATGAGTTTTCCATGTACCAAGGTCTAATGGGCATCTTGGATATTATTCTAGGATTTATAAAACATTAAGCAACTCTACTATCGATTGAGATGGAGACAGATTGGTGATAAAGCTTACCCATTAGTTGCATTGGTGAAGCCTGGTATTCTTCCTGCTTGTTATCTACTGCAACGTGGATCTGGTGAGTCTACTGGTAGATTCATCCCTTCTGCACCTTCAACTGTTGAGGAAAATTCGAGGCATAATGATCACCTCCACAAGTATAACATCCATCACGAGGCCCTTTGTGACCTCTTGGCGTGTCCTCTCTAAAGCCCTTCTGCTTATGGTCATCCTTGCCCTTACCCTTGCTTGGTTTCTTGTTCTTTCCACCATTACCATCTTCACCCTTCTCCTGTGATTCACTTCCCCTCTTAATATTACGGATCTAATGGCTCTTTTCTCCCTTATGAAATTTCTTCTTCCCATAACGAGACTTAAAACTTGAATCACTACAAATATTTGACAACTGTTGCAGCTTGTGTTCCTGTTTGGTGGATTTTTGGAAGAATTAATTCATGGTTTGAGGTTCATGCATATCCACCTTGGCTCCTATGTGGGGTCTTAGTCCCATTATGAATTTTTGGATACAAAACTATTCATCCCCCTAATATTGAGGCACATAATTCAACAGGTTAGTGAAATTTTCCCGATACTGAATCATAGTCATATTTCCCTGGGTTAAGTTCTGAAATTCTGTCACTTTCTTGTCAAAGAAAAGTTACGGTAACCATCTTTTCCTAAAAGCTTGGAGGAAGAGTCCCCAAGTGATCTCAACAAGTTGTAGGTTTTGTTCCAACTTCTCATCATCCCACCATGTCGTTGCTTTACCTAAGAGTTGATACGTATCCCATGCCACCCTAGTCTATTTAGAAAGGTTACAAAGCCCAAAATATATTTTCATTTCTATAATCCAAGCTTCAACTTTGGTTCTAATATCCTTACCATCGAACTTGGGTAGTGCTACTCTTTTGAGGTCTTTCCCAACTCGTCCTTAATTTGCCCTTATGGACCTGCCTCTGGACCACTGTCTCCTTGATTTCCTTCTGCATTCATGTGGTCCCAGTCCCCACATGCCACTCAGACTTCTTGCTCTATGTGGTCCATTTGAGACTCTTTTTGATTCAGAAGGTCTAGAATTTTCTCCAGTCTCTTGTTCGGTTCATTACTGGGACCACTACCACCCCCATCTAGACTGGTGGTCACCATGATGTCCCACACTTATCCTACATCATAATCACGTTTATCACACCTCAACACAAGGTTCTATGAATAAGCGTTCTTATGCTACATCACAAATTTTCATATGCATACATCCTTAAACATAGAAGACATACACATTCAAGCAAGATACACACATTTTAGAGTCTCTCATTGAACACACCAAAAAAAATTTATCTGATTTTATTTATATTTAGGGTGATTCAATAGACCTTGATTTACAATAGGCTTCAAGTTATATCATTCTAATTTTTCGGTATCAGAAAGAGGTCATTCCTTTGGATCATCATCCAAGTTTACATCAATCTTTATAGAAGAGGATGGTTGAGCATGTAGGCTCTCTTTTTCCTCTTTGATCAACAAGGGTGCATTGGGTCCACACCCTAGAGGCTAGTCTCAGATTACGGAAGGATTTTTGATCTTAGGTTTTTACCTCTCCTCAATCTTCAAGCCTCTTTCTAGCTTTAGTCGCGTAAGGGCTTGAGCTAGAGTTTCATCATCAAGAATTTATGGTTGAACCTCTGTCTTGGCATTTCCTTCCTTAAAGTCATTATTTTGTGAGATTCTAACAATTTTCCCTTTCTTTCGTCCTGCCTTTGACCTTCCTATTCCTGCATTCAATTCAGGTTTGTTCAATTCTCAAGACTTCTACTTTTGGGTCAAGGGTTAACTACCCTAGTCAACTATGGTAGACTCAAAAGGCCTAGAGCTAAACCCTAAGCTTTGATACCAAATGTAATAACCCATTCCTAATTATTATTAAATTATTATTATTGCAAATGATGCATGAATATACTCCAAATTAGAAGACATAAATAGTGGCTAAAGTTAATCATAGATACACATGTCCATTTAAAATGAGTCAAAGATTCTTATATTCACTTCAAAAATCAAATTACAATATCAAGATTTACTTGGCACCTAAGGCCACAATGTCATTACATAGTACATTTTTCATCAAGTACATGAATGAATAATATCAAGATACATCATATACTATGATATCTTGGGAACAACTAAACAACTAAGGTTCTTCTTCAATGCTCGCCTCCACTGGTGGACAAGAACATGGTTGAAGCACTTTACCGCCCAACCACAAAGCTTACAGTTCCTTGGTATTCTTCTGACTTGAAGAACACTCGACCTTGCATGGAAAGTTTAGTAAGAGAACAACCTGCAAGGTGGAATCGAGTGTGTGCCCATACATCAACATGCAATTTCTATCTACAATTTAGAAAATAAAGTGCAAGATCTATGCTAGGAATGGCAAAGAGTGAAATCACGGAGTTCATTCATACATACATAATGAACCATATTGCTTGGCCAAGCATAATAAGTGTGTTGCAACAACAACAAACAATAGGTTCTGGTAAAGCCAAACTATACTCTCTAAACCCATTTTGGCACCCATCTCAGAAGGTAACTTTCTACTATAATTTAGCTATCTACCCTCTAGCAGCAACTACCCATGTAGATGCTCTAGTCAAATAAGGTATCACTATTCTATTCAAGTATCAAATATTCATTCATAAATTTCTTCAAAGAAGAGACGGAATACAAAAATTTATACTCAAAACAAAAAATCAAAATTTATGTTTCATAAAGTATTTTTTTTAAAAAGTCATATCATGGATATGTGCAGGATCATCATGGAAAAAATAGGCCCATAAGTGGCAAAAAATTCAAGAAAATTAGAGTTAGGCAACTTGACATAAAAATTTGAATAGGTTATCTATATTATTTCAAAAATATGTAAGAATAGAATATGTAGCCAATTGAATGAAGTTTCTAAACTACTAGGTTTATTTTATTTTTTTAAATCTATTTGGTAAAAAATTGAAATTTCAATGCAGTAGTACTTAAATTTCAGGGAAAAAATAAGAAGTAGGTGTCTATCTGACCATTAACCACAAAAAAATGATAATATTTTTTTATAATATTTTAGATATAAAGTAGAGGACTCATGTCCGGATGTGATGCATATTTTTTGTTTTTTTCAAGTAAATAATTAATTATGAATTTTTTTTACAATTTTAAAAAATATAAAAACTTGTATGTTTGACCACCTTAACTTGGTCAAAACTTCATGAAATTCATTTTTAATCCTATAGTATCCAGTATAGAATGTGATGCATGTTTGATTCAAAAATGTGATACCATTTGAAAGCTATAGATGTTTTTCAATCACCCTATCAATCGAGACTTTAGTATTCAAATAGAAAATGAATAATAATTATTTATTAAATTCAAAGTAAAGCATAATTTATATTGGTGGAAAGCTGAGAATCTCCTTTAAAAACCCTTTTCTTTTCATCAATTTTGGGTTAAAAAAAGTTGTCAGCCACATACCCTACACATACCCATCATATCGCCACTTTTTGGCCCATCATGATCCTGCACATACCCTCATTCTTATGACTAGTTTCTACTTAACAACTTAAGCCTTTTTCTTTAAAATGTACTAAAAACAAAAGAAGGTATGTCATAAGTATGTGTATGTACATAGACAAGGTCTAAGTGAATACACATATATGTTCCTACTATTGTTAAAATTTGTGCATACACTATGAAATAATCATTATTCAGATTGCAATCTTCCAATAGTATTTTAATTGATGTTTCATTGTCAAAATAAATGTTCCAAGCAAGTCTTATACTAAAATTTTCTCACATATTGTTATATTGTAACATTTGTTGTTGCCATAAGAACATTCATCATTTAAACAGAACGAGTATTGTTTCCTATTAAAAATCATAAAATAAGTTGTTTACATACTAAATAGTCATAAAATCACCTGTTTTTACATGAACATTCATTGTTTTAACAACACAAGTATTGTTTCCTACTAAACAGTCATTTAAAGTAAGTTGTTTACATACTGAACAATCATAAAATAAGCTATTTATACAAGAAAATTCATTGTTCTAATAACATAGGTATTGTTTCCTACTAAACAGTCATAAAGTAAGTTGTTTACATACTAAACAATCATAAAGTAAGTTGTTTCCAAGTATAAACACAATTTTCAATTAAACAGAGTTGTTTGCTAAAGAATAACTTCTATTTAAAAATCATTACATTTCTTTTTAAAACTAACATAATATATTTGATGACAATTAATGTCGTTTACTCATTTTGTTGATCTTAGGTTGTTTACAAGCAATTTTTCATCGTTTAATACTGAACGAATTTTTCCATCATGAACATAATTTAAACAAAATAGAAAGCATAGTTTCAACCTTAAGAACAAAATATCTTTAATCCATATCTTGAACTCTTTCAACACTAGAATCACTATGAGCATCTTTAATATTATAAGGGAATCAACTTCAATATGCTTGTCGAAGTGAGTTTCTTAAGCAAATTTTTCAGTTATGAAAACAAAGAGGTTTTAGGGTCTATGGTACTTTTTCCTACACAGGCTGCATCAAAAGACCAGGGTTTTTTCTAGATTTCGACCCATTTCTATGGTCAAGTATTCCTATCTTAACCTCAAGTTTCATTCAAAGTTACCCTTTCGAGTATTCTAGTGTATACCTTAATGCATGCTACTCTATACTTCATGCACACTCATATCTACTTCTAAAAAAAAAATTATACTATTGATCTTGAGGATCGATCTTTACAAGTTTTTCAAAGAAACCCTTCATTAACAACCATCGATTCTTCAAATCAAGGCTTCTTTTATACACATATGATTACCACTGACCTGCATAAAAGAATGATTTACCCTTTCGCCATTATCGGCTAGGCTGATAATGGGAAGCGTTTGCTTCAAAAGATAACTCTGTCAACACATACTAAAGGTAGCACAAAAGTTTATTTCTTCTTTACATAGGTTTATTTTAAGTGAACCCTTACACAGTCAACACCAAATGGTACACAATGAATCAAATTATGATATTTGATAGCCATGATATGGCTTGCTCTATTGAGTGAATATTCTTAACAGTTGCTTTTAGGATTTCAATGCCTTAGACTAGTATAGCTAGCTGAATGGTTCCATTAAAAAAAAAGACTAACATGAGCAGGTCATAGGCCATGTGAATCCCCTGAGGGAGATCACCAAAAATATTCATTTGAATCAAGCCGAAACACACATGCGAGTACATTGCATGCCTGTACACTATCGGTTCTACCAAGATAAACATAAATAAGGAAGAGATGTGATAGCGATATCGACACTAGTTCATGAATCAAATTACTTCAATGGATGAGCTTGTTGAATTGAAGATTTCCTTGGATTCTTCCGACAATTTCGATCTCTTTTTTGTTTTTTGGGTGCTTGTTGATTTCCTTCCTTATCGATCTCCTGCCTATTTTTTCCCACCACCTTCATTCAAAAGAATGGTAAAAACCCCCACCTTTTGCATGCAGTTGGGTGCTAATATTATGGCAGTTTCTTGCCATAGCCACCCTCCAATTTTGAATAATGTCATTATTACTAGGCATGCCATGACCATCGTGGGTCTTCCTTGTAATCTTCATTGATTTTACCATAGTCTAATTCTTAAAGCATCGATTATCAACTTAATTTCCATTCAAATTTGAACATGAATACGTATGAATATGTACGTATAAACACACACACACACACATATATATATATATGTACGTATATATATATATACTTACTTATTTGTATCTCTATGCATTTAAATGATTTCATTTACATCTTACCATGCATTTGAATAATGTATATATATATATATATATATATATATATATATAGATATATGTATTTATATGTGTGTGTGTGTGTGTGTTCAATTTACATACACATATATATGTATATATGCATATGTTTTAAATAAAACATTCATAGACAAGTTGCTTGTTTGAAATGAATCAAAGGTTCCGTACACTATCATTTTAAGGAACTTTAAATTTTACATTTCAAGCTTCTTTACATATATATTTCTACACTAAAGAAGAGAATTTTATTTACAATGCTCATTTTAGTTCCTTCAAATCACAAGGCTTGAATAGATAATTAAATCTACTAATCATTCATTTGCAAGCACTAAAAACAGTTCAAATAATTTTTTTTTTGCTTTCCATGCAAATCAATCAAATGCTAGTCATTATGCCATTGTAGTGTGTGCACCCAGATTCCAACTGGCTTACCATTCGATTTGGCTAAACAATCCTACTTCAAGAGTGTTCTCATCCTTCAACCTGTCATCCTACAACTACACACACTTGCACTTGCAAATTGATCTGCAAAGTCAACATCAGTCAACTCCTTATATTCAACATTTGAATATTCTCGAATCTCCATTAAATATTTAATTGAATTTCATCAATAATTCAATTTTCCACATTTAAATAAATATACAATAAAATTTGGTTATGTCAAGAGGAACTTGATCATCTTCAATACCCATGATTAGTGGTATAGTTTTTTGAACTCCTTTTTGCCATTACCATACCCCCCCTTCATCAAAAACCACATCTCAACTAACAATCCATTGCTTTGTGTCAGGGTTGTAAAATCTATATCCTTTAGTTGTATCTGAGTATCTCACGAAGATACAAAGTTGGGATTTTGCATCCAACTTCTTTTGCTTCTGAATTGGAACATGAACATATGTGGGACAACCAAATACATGAAGATGAGCCACTGAAGGCTTATGACCACTCTAGGCTTCCTTCAGAGTGATATTTTGAACTACTTTTGTGGGACTTCGATTCAGGATATATATTGTTGTTACAACTGCTTCTTCCCAATAACAATTAGAAACAATTTTGGATTGTAACATACTTTGTGCCATTTCCATAATGGTACAGTTCTTCCTTTTTGCAATACCATTTTGCTAGGGGGTATAGGCTGCAATAAGTTGTCTCTTGATGCCATGAGTGTTACAAAAATCAGCAAACTCTTTATAAGTGAATTCTCCCCCTCTATCTGTTCAAAGTATTTTGAGAGAATACCTACTTTGATTTTCTGCTATAGCCTTAAAGTGCTTGAAGCATTCAAGTGCCTCAAATTTCTGCTTAAGATAATAAGCCCATGTGTGGCATGAGAAATAATCAATAAATGTCAAAAAATAAATATTCTTACCCAAAGATTCCTCTTGCATGTCACCACAAATGTCAGAATGCACAAGCTCTAGAGGAGATTTTTGAACTGCTTTTGTGGGACTTCAATTCAAGAAATATACTATTGTTGCAACTGCTTCTCCCCAATAACAATTAGAAAGAATTTTGGATTGTAACATACTTCGTGCCATTTCCATAATGGTACGGTTCTTCCTTTTTGCAATACCATTTTTCTAGGGGGTATAGGCTACAATAAGTTGTCTCTTGATGCCATGAGTGTTACAAAAAGCAACAAACTCTTTATAAGTGAATTCTCCCCCTCTATCTGTTCAAAGTATTTTGAGAGAATACCTACTTTAATTTTTTGCTATATCCTTAAAGTGCTTGAAGCATTCAAGTGCCTCAAATTTCTGCTTAAGATAATAAGCCCGTGTGTGGCATGAGAAATCATCAATAAATGTCAAAAAATAAACATTCTTACCCAAAGATTCCTCTTGCATGTCACCACAAATGTCAGAATGCACAAGCTCTAGAAGAGATTTTTCCCTCCATGATTTTTTCACCAGAAAACTATCTCAATGCTGCTTGCCAAGTGCACACCCTCAACAAACTTCTTTTTCCTAAATTGTAGGAAGTCCTCTTACCATGTCTTTCTTATGAAGCAAACTTAATCCTTGAAAATTCAAATGACCATGTCGTTGGTGCCATAACCATGAATTATCTGTGGTTTCCTTGAGGGCATGCATCTTAGTGGACACCAGTGTGAGAGGAACTACTTTATTCTCTGTCATACAAGCCTTTGCTACAAGATGATGTTTATTTGATTTATCAAATATTTTGCAGCAGTTATCTTCAAACACAACCTTGTAATTTTTTGCTACAAGCTACCTAATACTTAAAAGATTAAGATGTAATTTGGGCACATGAAAAGTGTCATGAATAAATGTAGTTTCTCCTTGCTTATTTTTCACTACAAGGGTACCTTTTTCTCATTACATCGACCTCTTTATCATCACCAAATTTTACTTGACTTCTCACAGATTCATCTAATTTGACAAAGAGATCAAATTTACCTGTCATATGATTGGAGCAACCACTATCTAGGAACCATACATCCTTTTGAGGCTCTTTTTCCAAATTGCAAGTGAAGAATGTAGATTTATTTCCTTCTTCAAAAGATTCTTCAGTATGGTTGTCTCTTGACTTATTCAAATCATATTTTTTCTTTCTACATTCAAATTCATAGTGTCCATACCTTTCACAATATCAACATTGAATGCTTCTACAATCCACAAAACTTCTTCCTCTTCCTCTATTATTTCCTCTTCCTCTTCCTCTACCCCATCCTTTTGGTGTAGAAGGATCCCCTTGAGATTTATTTGATTGAGAATAAGGGATTGCAGATTTTGAATATTCAATTCTTATAGTAGACTGGAAGGCTTGCACTAGGTTCTCTGTAGATCACCACATACGCTCTTCATGAGATTGCAAAGAACCTATCAACTTTGCAACTTTGAATGGGGTTAAATCTTTACTTTCTTCAATGACTATCACCACTGGATTAAACTTTGGATGAAGGGACCTAAAAAAAAATTCTATAATTTTTTGCTTTGTGAAACTTTTTCCTTGAGTTTTAAGATGATTCACAATACTTTGAGCTCTAGTAATAAACTCTTGAATAGACTCGGCTTCTTTATCCTTAAATTTTTAAAATATCTTCAAAAATTTTGAAGTCTTACCAATCTTATTTTATCAGATCCTTGGTATGTAGTTTGTAGAGCCACCCACGCATCCTTTGACTTTTTCATACTAGTTAAATGAGGAAAAATTGGCATATCCAATGAAGATTGGATGGAAAATAGAGCTCAATTGTCCTTCTTTTTGTCTTCGTTCAACTAAGTTCATTGATTTTTTGTTAAAGCATTTAACACATTTTGATCTGCAGGTTTTGTGTATCCTCCTCCTACTAATTCTCAAATATCTTGGGATAATAATAGGGTGTTCATCTTTATACTCCATTGGTCATAGTTGTCTCTGGTAAATAGCGGAAGCTGGAATGAAAAATTGCCACCATTTGTCATTCTGATAATTCTTGGAGAAAACTGTTAACCTATAGTTGCCTGTAAAAAAAAAAAATCTACAACCTGCTCTGATACCAATTGAAGATTTAAAAATTATTCTCTTATACTACACTGATAAGAAAATAAAAAACCAAGGAGCAATAGATTTTCTCAAAACACTAAGTGAACAACAAAGTGGAAATTGAAAACCATATTATTCAACTCTCTTACAAAACCAATGTCTTCATATTTATATAGCTGCGATTATAGTAGAAGACTCTCCAAAACTAACAGTTCTAAAAAACAAGCAAAAACTTAAACTATTAAGGGAAAGTGGCCTAGAGTGGGTAAGGGTCTAATGGTGGGTATAAAAGTAGGCTTGAGTGGGCCACATAGTGGGTAGGCTTAATATCCAATAAACTTACAATTAATATCCAATTGCAAAACACTTTTATCCATAAATTACACAAACTGACAAATCATGTGATGCCACATTAGCGCACCAATAATATATGACTTAGTGACCCACTATTGGTCCCACCTTTTTTTTTGGGTCGTTTTGGATACCTTGACAAAAAGCATGCTGATGTGGCCTTGAAACCAATTTTTATAAGTAGGGGACTTGCCAAATAAGTTGTACAAATTTGGGAGTCATTTGAAATTTTCACAAAAGAATTTGAGAAGTGTGAAGTTAGGGTGGCCCACTATAGGCCCCTCTCCCTTACATGAAGTTTAACATGAAGCAAGGCTTGAATCCTACAAAGAAATAAAACATAGCCTAAAGTAAGCGCTAAAATATATTGCATGTGTAACTGTAGTTTATTATGAATTGAAAAATTAAAGAATCTATTTAAAGAAAGTAAAGCAGTGATTGCATGCTGCCATTTTGAATGCATGTCTTCAGCCTCGCTCTAGAACAGGGTAGCCATGCATACAGAATGGGGAAGCAAAGACAAGGATGTGAGCTATTGGAAAAACACTACAAAGGGGTACCATCTCATGGAATGCATTGATTGCATGTTAATTTAGCATTGATTTGTTGAGAGGGTGTTAGAAACTTTCAAGCAAATGTTGTTGGTGGCTATAAAGCCATGTTCACAAGTCTTTACCAGCATTCTCTCACGACCTTTGCCAAAATGGTAGCATGGGAAGAGGATATAGACATCGATTAAAACAAAGTGTATGGTGAAATGTAATGCCTTGGAAAAGTTTTGGTGAGTGCTTGTAAAGTATTTTGCCACATTAAAGAATGAGACAGTATCTCATGGAATGGATTATTATAGCTTACATAAGATAGGGTATCCTCCTCAGGCACTCACATTGTCCCACCATATGTGACCAAACAAGTTACTCACTTGATCAGTTTACCTTTTTTAGCTTCCTCCATGTTTGTAGCGAACTGGGAGCTTTGGTACAAGGTATGACATCCATCAAAACATAGAGGATAATGGAATTTTGTCAGATGTTGTATTTGCTATCCCCTGGTAATCTTGTATGTAAAACTATAAAAATAGAGACAGGGTCACATATAACATTCAAGTGCTTTGAGAAGATGGTTCAAGTGCTTTGATAAGATGGTTCAATGGGTTATAAGCCCTAAGAAAGTCACTTATTATATTCTAATTCATAGTCTATAAAATTAGTAGATTAAAGCATAAATCTAGTCTTTGCTCACATTCTCTTTGCTAGTACCAAAATAAATTCTTTAGAACATGGAAAAGAAGTGTGGATGCTTATTTTTCAAAGGGGACATGGTATAATTTGTTCAATATTTCATATTGAATAATACAATTTGGAGAGTAGTGTATATATAAAACTTCAAGCTCCTTTAGATACAATCCATGTTCATGTGTATGTTGATATACTCTTTAAGGAACCATTAACATGGGATGGTAGAAGTCCAACTAATGTGTGTCCATAGATATGTATTCATACTTTAGATTTCTATTGAAATATTCATTCTTACAATATTAAAACTTGGAAAGAGAAGTGAGAGGGGTTGGAAAACCACCTTAAAAAATATAGGATTGTAGACACTGAAAATTGTCCTTCGCCTATGAACCCACCTTTTCATATCAATTCCTCCTACTTGCATAATTAAATAATTTTAATTATTTAATTATCTTTTAAGGTCATATTCCTCTATTAATTAAATGATTCTTAATTATTTAATTAATTCATTTTTTCCTTTATTCTTCCCTTGATTAATTAAATAAATTTTGTTTATTTAATTACGTCACTAATTAGCTCATTCCTTTCTATAATTAAATACATGCTTATTTATTTAATTATTGTCATTTTTCTACTATAACTAAATAATTATTTCAATTATTTAATTATTCATTATCCTCTTCTTCTATAATTAAATAAATTTTATTTATTTAATTATTTACTAATTTGTCATTTTAATCACTTTTGAATTAAATTATTATTTAATTTAAAAGTCAACATGTCACATGTCTTTTATAATTAAATAATGCTTTTATTATTTAATTATTCACCTTCCCTCCCAAATTAAATAATTTTATAATTATTTAATTTTCTCCAACAACCTTTTTTTCTATGTCAAACTCATTATCCGTGCCATTCTTATCTTCTATTGTCTCATTCATTTTCCGCCCTTGATTGAATTATTTTATAATTCAATCTTGGCCATTAATCCTTATCATTGCCCTAATTTTGCCCTAACCCTATTTCATACTACAACTTTCAATCTTGGCCATTGATTAAGACATCTTATTGACATCCAATCTCAACCATCAATCCAAATCAAACCTTGCCTATAAATCAACCCTCTCATAAGCCATTTGGGGGGTTGATTCTTCAAGTATCCTTATGTTGCCAAAAATCATTCTTGAATCATTCATCCATTTCTATCTACCATCATTCATCTATCATCTCCATCTCAATGTTATGTTGCTGAATTGAACAACCAACATATCAAATCAATCGAATAATTCATCCATCATTGTGTCTATTTGAGGTATTTGAAGATTTGGATCAGGTAATATATATTATTGTTTTATCATTTTTTATTTTATCCAAAAAATTTATATACAAAGATATTAGATTTCTATTTATGACTTCAATTTAGTATTGATATTTTAAGATACATAAATTCATATTTAAAGTAGAATTGTAGTAAACAGTATGTGTCTTATACCAGAAAAGTAGATCTATTTTAAACCTTGCCTCAAGTAAAGCTATATGTGCAAGACCTCTTCCTTTGTTTCCCCAATTCAAATTTAAAAATGTAAAAGACTAGATTCCCCTCCTCTTTATGGGTATATACGATCATGCTTCATTACAGAGGAAATACGATCAGGCCGTCCATCTTCAACGGTTACCTAGCAACGGATCCACCTTATAACTTTTTGGAAGCTCACATATTTTTTAAATCGTTTTATTCTAGGGCTCCATGGAGTATAGTACGTCTTCCTTTACTATGAATTATGTTTATTACTCCATTTCCTGGTATTGATTTTATTGTTCAAATGTTTTAAACACCATTCAGGAATGTCGTTCTTTATATCATTTAGGAATGCTGCTTTTATTTGTTTTGATTTTAAATTATTTTTTATATGCCTGATTTCTTGTGATTGTTGTGCTGTGGTGCAGGGAGTTTCAGGCATGAACTTGTTAGGGATGTGCCATATGGTCTGCAATAAGAAATATCTATATCAGCGAATGTAAGGAGAATGGGAGGCAAATATTATTGCTCAAAGGTAGTTGGACTTCCTTTTCCCTCTTTGATTGAGTCTGTTTTGAGGCAAATATTATTACTAAAGATAATATATAAATGGCTAGCTTGCTTAGAAGTTCGTAAGCGGTGAATGCTGACCATGCAGCTCATGCACTCCCCTGTCTTGCTTACCTTCAGTTTTAATTTATAACTCAGAATATATAGCAATGTTCCCATAGCAAGCACAAATTTAACAGATCTCCATTTTCATTGTAGTGGTATGTTTTTTCTTAACATTTTTAAGGAAGAACTAAATCTTTGAATACCAATCAGATATTATCTCCAGGGCTGATATGGAAATGGATAGCTTTCTTTGAAGATTGTTTGTGCTACTTAAATTCATATCTATTGTTGATTGGTTCTCCTTCCCTATAGACTCTTTTTGAAGTAGATAAACAATCTAAATAAAATTATCTTTAAATATTTCAACGAGGGATTGATTTTATCTTCTTACGTAGAGACCTCTGAATCATGCACCATGCCTAACATATGACAAGTTTTATCATACCGTAAAAATTGCATTCTCACTACCTTCCCTTCTAAGTAAAATTATCAATTCTTTTATTTTGAAATTGAGAATAACTGAAAAGTTAGAATGAAGTTAAGGGTTTTACAAAGTATGGTAGATGTCATTGATTTTATGGAACTAATAGATGAGTACAATATTCTAAAAAAACATCATCCTAATTTTTCTTAGGATACTGCGGTGTACCATGTGACATTTTGCTTCATTTGTAAGAGATTCATGTTGTTGATATAGCCCATGCACTCCCCTATCCTTCTATCATATAGTAATAATTTACAATGCAGAACATACAAGTTCTTCAGATAGAAGAACATGAAGCTTAAATTTAGTAATTGTCAAATTTTGAAAAATAAAAGAAAAATGGCATGCACATGACCTTCATTTGTCTTAATAAATCATAAAAATTCCATTCTTAATTATGCTTCAGTCTAAAAAGATAATTCTTATTATATTTTCATAATCTTCTTATCTAACTTCTTAATCTATTTTCCCCTCTAACTACCCTATGAAATGAATTTATAACAAGTTTTTGGGAGGTTAATTTGAACATGAGATATGGCTCTTATTAAATCCAACAACAATGTAATGCCTTTGCAGAAGTTTGGCGAGTGCCTATAAAGTAAAGGATAATGACACTTTGTTAGATGTATAAAGACAAGACATTTTAACTGTTCATCACATAGAAACACTCAAAGGGTTCGGACAAGATGGTTCAGTGGGGCATAAACCCTAAGGCAGTCACTTATTAATACATTATACTTTAATTTATAGCCTATCTAAAAATGGTAAAGTAAAACCGAAATCTAGCCTTTACACACATTCTCTCCGCTGGTATCAAGGAAAGGAGTGTGGATCCTTATTTTCCAAAGGAGAAATGTATAATTTGTTCAATATTTCACATTGAGTAATAGCACTTACAGAGTAGTGCATATGTAAAACTTCAAACTCCTTTAGATATGGATGTGTATGTTGGTATACTCTTTAAGGTACCATTAGCATAAGACAGTAGAATTCAACAAATGTATGCGTATAGATATGTGTTCATGCTTGGATTTCTATTGAAATATTCACCCTTCCAATATTCAATCTTGAAGAGGGGAGTGAGAGGGTTAGAGATGCATCTTAATAGCATGTGATATTAGATTTCTATTTATGATTGTTTTAGTATTGGTTTTATAAGATACATGAATTCATACTTCAAAGTAGATTTGTGGTAAAGAGTATGTGTCTTATACTAGGAAAGTAGATCCATTTGAAACCTTGCCTTAAGTTAGCCAACATTGCCTCCGCATGGCATAGCTATCTATGGAAGACCTCTTCCTCTGTTTCTCCCAATTCAAATTTAAAGAAATACAATCAGGCCGTCCATCTTCAACGGTTAGCTAGCAAACAGATTCGCCTTATAACTTGGAAACTGATGCAGGAGCATCCGGCAAGAGATAGAGGAGTCTATTTGAGGACTGATGGTCTGGATTTTGGCAGTTTCCTTGTTTTAATTCGCCTGTCCATATTCTTAAATTAGTACAGAAAATTCGTGACTAGAGGCAGCTAATAATTCAATAGCTTGTAACGGCCTTTTATGACGAATTCCCATTTTAGCTTCATTTTCTAACGCCTTTACCAAAGGCGACTTTTCAGTGGAGATTTTTCTAAACTTAGTTTTCTTTTACCTCTTCTTATGCCTTGCAAACAAGAAGTCGGAGATATTGTTTAAAATGAGGAAGCTTGGAGGGAGAAGGGACAGCCATAGCTTAGAAGTAGTGTTGGGTGTGGCATTTCATTTGTCTTAGTTTATACGTTCTGTTGTAGTGTTGGGACGTGGGGTTGGGCACATGCCTTCGTTTGCTGATGAAATGTTTAAAATCTTGGAGTGGCAATCTGTAGTGAAATCTTGTTTGAATTTTGTAGGTGATTTGTTTATAGATTGTAAAACTGGAAAAATCTCATTAAATCAGTGGCTGTGATTTCGTTCTATATATTGCTGTGTTGGGCATATTGAAGTCTGTTAGTAGGAGTCAATTTAGAGTTAGAAACTAAGCTTGACTCATTACAAACTTATCCTTTCTGTTGGTTAGTATTTAAGCTTTTGATGATGTTAATTCTAATTTTTTTATTTTTAAGAAAAGGTGGCAAAGCCACAAATTTATTGAATTAAAAGAAGTTTACATATGTCCGTAAATTGCAGATGAGAAACAAAATCTGCAGAGTTCAATAGCCAAAAAAGTAACAAGAAAACATATCCCAGATGAGAAAACTCAGGCAAGAGAAATAAAAGCCTGTGTAGTGATCAAAAGCCAGTAAAATGGACAAAATCCACTAAAGCCAAAGAACGAGAGAAAACTGAAATCTCCATAAACGCCAGCTAGAGGAACCAGAGAGACCAAAAGAAGCCAAAGATATCCAGTGCAAGAAGCAGCTGCCCAAAGATATTTAAAGTGCCCAATACATCTGAAACGAAAACCAAAGACATTTAAAATGCCCAATACATCTGAAGCGAAAACTGAAGAAGAAGCAAAATTTGAGAAGAGATTTCAACTTGACATATACCAAAGAAATGAGAGATAAAAGAAGGGAAATAAGAACATCCCTTAAGAGGTACTTCCCTCAGAGGAGACGATGTCTGCAGGCGGAGGGAAGTGAGGCTCTTCATGAGGCTCAATAATGGCATGTTGAATAAGGAGCCGAATTGTCTTGTATAGCATGAGAATTGGATCGCTTTTCGAACACCCATATTGATGCTTGAGGAGATTTAACCGAACTTTGAACTCACTATGGCAATCGTTCAGGAGCCCATAGGCCATTGCATTAAGCAATTTTGAGAGACAAAAATCTGAGAGAAGATGTTGCTTGCTTAAAACTCCACCAACTAAATTCGACCCCTGCAAAATGTTATCTCTCCAAAGCTGGTTGGAGAGTAGAAAGAGGGCACACGTGTGGGGTAATAGGTGGGTGCTGCTAAAAATTTCACCATTTCGACAGAACCCAGTATATCCATTGAGTTTGACACAAATTGTTAAGCCATTTCATAGGGTAAGGCCATTGTGTGCATATCCATCCAATCAAATCCCAAGACAATTTGAATTGAATCCAATACCTGTTTACACTCAAAAGAAAAAGCCCTTCGAATTTTCTCTTCAATGAACATAGAATCAATCCTAATTTCATGAACTCGGGGAGGTATCAAGACTCGGAAAAGATTATCCATTGATGAAGAACAGAGTAACAAGCTACCAAATTTGAATGAACAATAAACTTGATACAGAGTGTATAGAAAAAAGCCACCGCCATTGAAATATAAAAGAAAACTTCATCATGCCCAGATCAAGTACACTCTAAATAAGTTTTCTTTATATTTCAATGGCGGTGGCTTTTTTCTGTACACTCTCTATATCAGGTTTATTGTTCATTCGAATTTGGTGGTTTGTTACTCTGTTCTTCATCAATGGATAATCTTTTTAGAGTTTTGATACCTCCCCGAGTTCATGAAATCAGGATTGATTCTCCGTTCATTGAAGAGAAACTTTGAAGGAAGTTTTCTTTGGTGTCTTCAAAGCAGTGAATGATCAAAATATGAGATTTGACAGATATGCCTAACTACTGCCTTCTAGTGTCCAAACTGTGGATATAATGGGTTCTATCGAAATGGTGAGAGGGCTGTGACACTGCTAAGCCACCATGCTTGGCCTCACTCGGCCAGCTGGAGGAGATGTGTTTGCGGGGTCAGGCAGTTGGTGGAGATTTTAAACAGGCAGCTGTCATTTTCAAATCTCCAGGTTGGCAATGCCGGCCTTCTGACTCCTGGGCTGTGCCAGTGGTGAGATGATTAGGCATCTCCTCAGGCTATCAGCAAGGGTGTTCGATAACGATCAGTTACTCCATATACAACACCAATTCGGCTCATTGGTCGGCGTGCCGTGTGAGCGTGAGCCCCTGCTTCCCTCCGCCTGTTTGTTGCCTCCTCAGGAGGCCTGTAAGGGATGCCTTCCTTCTTCTCATTGCTGGTATATGTGGTTGAGCTCTTCTCAAATTTGCCTGTCTCAGTTTTCACGCTGGTCTGTTAGGGCATTGCAATGTCTTCTGTTTTCGTTTCAGAATTAATTCTAAATTTGGAGTTGATGATAAATGTTATTTGCTGTTATAAAATGAATGGCTTGTATAAGTGAAGAGTTGCTTGGATTGGTTGCCCTTCAATGGGTACCCAGTCCATGACTGCATCAGAAACCCACTTAATTTTTAGATCATTTTAAATTAGGCCTGGAGTACAGTTCATGTTCCATACAATGAATTTTGTGTACTACTCCATTTCCTGGTATGGACTTTAAACACCATTTAGAAATGTCTTTATTCCATTTAGAAATGTTTTTTCTTTTTTTTTGATATTACATTATCTATTATATGCTGATTGCTGATTTCTTGTGATTTTGTGTTGTGGTGCAGGAACTTTCAGGTATGCGATTCTTAGGGATATGCATATGATCTGGAATAAGAAATATCTATATCATTGAGAACATTAATGAATGTAAAGAGAAATATCAACGGTGAGTTGGATTTCCTTTTCCCTTTTTGATTGAATCCATTATTGTATTTATAGAAGGAATAATGCAGGAAGTGATATAGGTATTAGCTTTTTATGGTGTAGTTTTCCAGCAGAAGGGACAGGGGACATTGTAAGAAATATCGAGAAAGATTATTTTATTGCATGTTGTATTTTTTATTATCCCACACTGTTTTGTATTATATGAGCCTAATTATTAAATGTTTCCATTAATGATTTCTTTAATAAGGTCCATTTAAGAAAACACAAAGATGCAAAACATTGTCAACCCCAAACATTATGTCAACCCGTAGGTAGAAATCTCTTTTCTATTGAAAACGGTTGACTGAAATCAAAGCACTTCATCAACATAATCCTTTGTTTATTTTTTTATATTTCAAATTCATTGTTCTTGATTCAAAAAAGTAATTGAGATTTGATTGACTTTTGATTGGAAATGAAGTACTTAGTATTGTGGTGCATTGTCTTCCTTATCCTTCCTTAACAAGGAAGCACAATTTGGTTAAGCTGCAATCAGATTCTGTCACTTTAGATAATATCTAGCTTGCTTAGAAGTTTTGTAACTGGTGAATGTCAGTCATGCAGCACATGCACTCCCCTGTCTTTCTTACCTTAGAACACACATTTTTAATCTGAAACTCAAAATATACAGCAATGTTCCCATAGAAAGCACAAATTTAACAGATCTCCATTATAGTGAACCTTTTTACCAAGGAACTAAATCTTCGTTTAGTACCAATCAGATATTATCTGCATGGAAATGCCTAGCTTGCTTCTAAGTTTGTTTTTACTGCTTAAACTCATATCTATTGCTGATTGGTTCTCATTCCATGTAGTCTCTTCTTGAAGTAGGTAAATAACCTAAAAAAATTGAATAGGTTGTCTGTAAACATTTCAATCAGAATGAAGTCTACCGAATTGGTTCCTATGAAAAGAAGTTAACATGTCTTCTTTTTAACATCTATCTGGGAAATTTACAACATAAAGGGACTGTATGGAAGATGAAAGGAAAAAAGAAATTCAAATTTAACAGGAAGTAATCCAATTTCTTATGTTGAAAATGTAAAAAATTCAATTTAAAATAAAAATGGCCCGCGGTTTGCTAGAAAACCATATATTTAGTTTTTCAAGCATATCCTTACTCTATCTACTATCCGGTAAATGATTTCCAAAACACAATAAACTTCACTTCAATTTCTTTGTAGAATTTGGAGTTTCCTCTACTGTCTGTGTAATTTAAGTTTTCAGTTTGTAATAAAATAAAAAACTTTCATGTTCATTTTCAGTTCCATTACACCTAAAAAATTTGTATAGCTTCTCTGTAATTTAGCTTCGTACAGTAACGCCTCTGATTCATTTCCACCATGCATTCTCACTACCTTTTCTTCTATAATAAAATTATGAATTCTTTTATTTTGAGACTACGCATAACTCAATAATCAGAGTGAAGCTAGGGGTTTTACAGAGCATGATAGGTGTCAGTGCTTTCATGGAACCAGCGATTTCAGTGATATTTGCTTACTTGCATTAACACTCACAGTCGAAACTCTCTGCAGGGGCATGAAGCCCGTGGGCTCAACATCTATTCAATTTCGAGAATGCATTTTTGACTGTATTTATTAATTAATTGAAAATAACAAATCATTTGTATTATGATTTTCAATTAATTAATAAATATGATGAAAGGTACATTGTGGAAACTTAATAGAGAATAGTAGACTTTGAATTGAATCAAGATTTATCTGCTCCAATAAAACTTCACTTTTGTTGAGCTCTGTAATGGTTCATAATCTTGATAGATTCTTCAAAACAGTAAGATCAAGATTCATCCCATTGATTGACACTTCACTTTGCTTCAGTTATCTTTAACTTGCATAGCAGGGCTATGATGGATTTTTTTTTTAGATTCTTCAAAACAGTAAGATCAGATTCATCCCATTGATTGATACTTCACTTTGCTTCAGTTATCTTTAACTTGCATAGCAGGGCTATGATGGATTTTTTTTCTTTTTTTTTTCTTCTTCCTGAAGATAGACATTTTCAAAGAGCAATTGACTTCAGATATTTTCGGTTCTTAACTTCCAATCTAGATTAGTTCAATCCTATTTGATTTTCATGAGGAGCTCCATATGCGATTATGGGCATCCATCCGAGCCACAAAAACTGTTTGACAGAATGTCTGAAAGGAATTCGGTCTCATGGAATGGATTGAGACAAAGTAGGCACAATATGAATTTGTTTGAAAACGTTTAGCAGCATCTAGGAAATACGTTTAGTAGGTCGAAAAAGCCAGTTTCCTAATACCTTCTTGCTTCTACCAAGATCACACCCAACAGACTTGTATGCAAAATGTGGAATCATAAACAAGAGATGTGAACTGTTTGGTCGAATACTTCAAATAATTATGATCACATAGAATTTAGTAATAAATGAATATGCACAAAATGGATTCGTTGGAAAGCTTATAAACCTTTAGCAAATGAAACTATAAAAACTGACAGAACTCTCTTGCTTTTATTTAATTATTGTCTTAGAAATAATGCTCTCGATTAAATTGAGGACTAACTTAGATTGACAGATTTTAGGAAATATATTTTTCAAATTTTGTAGTTTTCGGATTTGATTGTGTACCAATTTTTTAATCAATATTTTGGATCATACTATGTGATCCATCATCTTGATATATAGAGCTCAAGGAGATGTGAAAATTGATTTGTTGTAGATCTAGTTAGCTTAAAAAGAGGAGAGAGGGTGGAAAGAGGAGAGGGTGGAGAAGGGCACACACCACGAGAAAACCAATTAAAAAAGAACAATTACATTAACTAAAAAAGGAAAAGAAAAAACCCAAAGAACGCAACAACATTCAAACACAAGGTGAAAAAATATTGAATAAGAAATAGAACAAAACGCACTCGGATTTACTTAACTAATTAGAGTTGTCATTCATAGTTGGAAGGTATTTATAATTGTTTGATAGTATTGGTTAAGTAGGGCACAACACCAGAGCTTAGATGTCAATACTAGGGGGTTCTTAACTATACCATTCATTGAAGGGTAGGGCCACTTCCAGTTAAGAAGGTGTGTGGGGGACCGTTGGTTTACGGTTTGAGGTAAAACATCTGGATGATGCTCTCCCTCTTGTAGATGTCGAGTCTTGTGAGATAGAAAGTATCCAAATATGGGATCTCTAACCTTGTTCTTTAAAAGTTATATCTTATTTATTTGGGATCATTCATGTTGCGATGAAAAAAAATGTTGTTTATTCTTTTTAGTTCAAAAAGCAAAGTTTGATATGAAATGTTTATATATTTAGTTATGCAATTGCAATTTCAATTATTGAAAAGAAAAAAATTTATATCGTATTTTCATGATGTTAATTTATTGTTGTATGTTAAATAAAAACCAAGTAAATTATTTATAGAAGGAGGTGGTTGTTACATATGGTATCAAAGGTATCGGATTCAACACATGGACCTATGAGCTCACCACTTAAGTTATATTAAACCCAAAGTTTCCAGTTTAAATATTTCAATTAGTTTTCATTTAATGCAGTTATTCATACAAATTCAAATAATTTTCACATGTTCCAATATAAATAAAATAGAGATTTTGGACACATGTTTTTCAAACTTTCTTTTATTATAACAAAAATGGATACATAACATCCTTATTTATTGTAAGATTTTAACATAAGACGACTATTTGTCATAGACAAGAGGAGTATATCCTCTAGATTCATCAGAGCTTATCACTATGATCTTAGATGGTGGATGCATTCATAGGTGCTCTTCCAATCTCAGGTTGTAACACCCCTCTGTTTTGGATATTTGGGTCGGCAATGTTTTCTTGGTAATGTTTGATTATGCTTATGATGTGACTGTGAACTTAGTGATTGTTTGATCATGAACTGTTTAGTGATGCGCATGTTATATCATGATGTGACGATTGTGTCTAAACATGCTTTGACTTTGGAACTTGATTACTTGTGATCGTGATTGATTAAACGATGTGAAGTTATATGTTGACGTGATGTGATCTTATTCTGATGTTATCCTTATGATATGATTTAGAGTAACTTAGAATATATTTGATTTAATGATGTTTATGCTATTGAGCATATCTTTGATGTTAGATGCATCAGTTAATGATATTGTATTGGTGAAAGGGATGAATTATATCACTCGCTTGCGAGCGCCCTACAATTCTGAGATTCCTTCCTCACAGTGTGTTTGATTATATATATATATATATATATATATATATATATATATATATATATATATATTGTTCGACATGTTCTTTGTTGCAGGTTTGCGGTACATGACATCGACTCCACCTGGTTTCACAGGTGTGAGCGTATCCATTTACCAACGGTAATTGATTGGGAGATAGTAGCTAGGTTTTCCGAGCCAAGTCGTCACCCTAGTCATAGCGTGTTGTCGGGTTGTCGTCGGGGTCAGTCGTTTTAACTTGGTCAGTTTCCCCTTGAGTGTTTATTTAATTTCAAGTTTAAAGTTTATTTAATGACTTGCGTAGTTTAATTAATGATTAAATGCATTTAGTTGCAATGTTGAAATGTGATTTATTTTATTGATTTATTTGATGAAATTAATAAAATAATTATTGGGTTATTGTTTGATTTGATTAATTAATAAACTAGATTTAGTTTATTAATTAATTAGATTAATAGTGATATATTAAACGAAATAGTGATTTTGGCGTTATTGTATATCTAGATTCAAATGAAATTGAAAATGGAAGTTATATTGGATATTTAGGATTTAATTAAAATCTTGTCTGAATAGTTACGATTAAATTAAAATAAATAATTAAATGACAATATGTTTTAATTCCACTTTTGAAAAATATTGTTGAGGAAATTATTTATTGGTAATTTTTGAAATGCTTATGTTTTATGAGAAATTTGGAAAATGCATAAGGTTGAAAAAAAAATTCGAATTAGAAATGGGTTTTGAATTTAAAATTAGTGGATTGTGAATTAAAAATTGAAAAATGTTTTTTTTAAATTATATTTTGTGAGTGGGAATTTTAGGGTTTCTTTGACCAAATTGAAGAAAACCCTATTTTGGAGGAAATGAGCTCTCATTAATTTTTAAGCTTGCAATTTGGGGAAAATTTGGTTTTGCTATGGTTTTTGCTTGGAATTTTGAAGGAGATGGAGGTTTTTGTTGGAGTTGGATTCAATGGAAGGATTGGAGAACACCATGGTTGAAGACTTCAAGTCTTGGAGAAAACAAAATCAGGTTCCTTTGCTCTTGCTTTGATCATTTTGAAAATAGTTAAATCTTTGTGATGAATGTTTGAAAAATCTTTGTTGGTTGTGTGAAAATCCTTGAAATCTTGCTTGGATTCAATTTAAGTCCATGAAAATTCGTTTTATACTAGCAATAGAAAAACCCAAAAAGAAATTCATCTTATTTGTGCTTTAAATCTTGATTCTTGATCTTTCCTCACAGAAAATTTGCCCAATTTGGGCTGTGCAATGATATAGTCATTTAAATCTATCCTTTTACATTTTACAGACTGAATTTTTTTTTTTCAAAAATCTAGCTGAGTAAAATTCGTTCAGGGGTTTTAATTTCCCGTTTTTCGTTTTGAATGAAATTATGCAAAAAAATTTAAAAAAAAAAAAAATCATTTTAATTTGTGTGGGGCTGCCCACAACCACCCCCCATCCATGTGGGCGCTGGTTGTGCAGTGCTCCCCATGAATGGAGAGGGCGCTGTAAGCAGCCACCACAGGGGCTGCGCCCCTATGTGAGGCTGCATAGCAGCCACACAGGGGTGCGTCCCCTGTTGGGGCTGCAACACAGCCAAGGCCTTTGGCCTTAAAAGTTTATTTTAATTTTTAAATTTTGTTTTATTAAAAATGTTAAGTTTTATTAAGTTTCACTTTATAATTTATATTTATTATAATGTATATATATATATATATATATTCATTTAATATTATATATATATATATATATTGTATATTTATTATAATATATATATATTATATTTATTAAAATATAAATTTTCTTAAGGAGTTGATTTTACCGTCAATAGAAATAAACGAGGTTCTTTTAATTAACCAATGTTATTTAACTTTTGCCTTAATGGGGAAATCATGGAATTGTAAAATGGGAGTTTAAAATTTATATTTAAATAATTTATTTATATGCAGATAAAATGATATTGTATTTGACATATTAAGTAATGTTAAATAGTAAATAGAAATTTTAAAATGATATTCTAGAGGAAATGTGATTGACAAACGATCAAATGTTTTAATTAAAATATTGATTTGGATTTGATTAAATTATTTATCTTATAATGAAATATAGATTAAGTGACTTGAATAAGTGTTTATTTATTTAAATATCCTGTTTATGAAGATAATTGGTAAATAGAGAGTTAATGATTGACTTAATTCAATCGAATGACCTTATTTATTAAAAACGTTTGAATACGGAATTTAATTATGGAACTAAGAGATAATGAAATATTTATTTTAATCAGATATTTTAATTATCAAAAGCTCGATTTATTTATAATTTAGTTTTGATTATTATGGATAATCATGGCAAATGAAACTAAAGGGATAGATTTAAATATAGATAACTGTAAGATGATTTTGATTCGAAATAGAAGCAAAAGTGGATTTTATATTCAAATGGATTATTTAGAACGTTGAATTTGAATAGTCAATGATTTATTTTAAAGGATAGAGTCTAGATAATCAAATGCTTTTATTTTAAAGATTGATTTTTAATAAGATATGAGATTGGGAAACAAAATATAAAGTATTGTTATAGATTCTTAAATGTCAACAGTGTGATTTAAGTATTTAGTATATAACAAGATATACATCGAGTATGCACTATTAAGTATATTTGTTGGAATGTATTCGTATTCAAGTAGATATGAGATTTAGTTGAAGATTTAGTTGATTTATTAATGCGAATTGAAAGAAAGACTAATTTATTTGATCTAAACGTTTTCTTATCAAAATGTTCTAAATATAGAATACAAATGAGAAAACTTAGAAGTAACGAATGATTTAATGAATCATATGAGATTGAGTTGTTGATTTATTGCTAGGTTGAAATAAAGAGTAATTTATTTAATCCAAATGCTTTATAAAAAAAGTGGATTTAATTACATTATATGATTGTGGGACGTAGAGTTATTAATTGGATTGATTTTGATTCAATGATGTTATTTATTGAAATGTCTAGATTTAGAATATGGTTGTGTAATTTAGAGTAAATGATCTATTCTTTGAATATTTCTATGTCATGAAAAGAGATGGGATCAATTGATTGGATAAATGCAAGTCATGAATACTGTGTTTGATTGGATTTAGGAAATCCGAACAGTAGTTCACTTCATTGTCTGAAATGTTCTCAGTGGTTAATTGTTCGTCTTTGTTGTGTTGTGGAATTAGTGTGAATGTATTGAAAGTCTTCCATATAGGAGTTTTTTTATTGATATCAGTTGTGGCATGTGAGTCAACCTTTGATGTGTTATGGAAAATATGTATAGTTACACCATGTCGTTTCACCCGGTTTTCACGTACGGGTTTTGTAATTTGTGCCTCCTTGGGAATAGGAGAAGGTTTTGTAATATGCGCCTCCTTGGATGGAGTGGTTTTGTTTTGTTGTTTTCCTCTAGTGTTTGGAGAGGGCTTAACCTTGTTGCCTCCAGTGTTTGGAGAGGGTTTAACCTTGTTGCCTCTAGTGTTTGGAGAGGGTCTTAACCTTGTTGCCTCCAATGTTGGTGTGAGTTCTTGATTGTTACCTCCTTGAATGGAGAGGTTGTGTTTATCTAGATGCCTATTCTGGTTATTACCATGCGTGTTGTCTTAGGAGAGTGGCTTGTAATGGGTGTTGGCGCACAAAGTGGTGCCAGGATAACCCTTTGTAAGTTGGTTAATTCAGTGATAACTAAATAAACTTTTAGAAGTTTAGGATGCATCAAACATTAAATAAGATTAAGTATGCCTCGCTCATGGACCCAAGGGCTTGTTGTAGACTTAGGATGAGACGGGAAGGCCTGGAATGGCAAGATCATCTATCTCGTCTTCACGAGAGGTATTTGGTTCCACATGAGTAAGCATGGGTGCCGGGAATACGGTAGAGGCTACTAGGATAACCCGTGGAGTGGGGGCCAGGGCCTAGGAAGATTCCTAGAGGATATCCCTTGACGAACTATGCGATGACACTCTTCCTAAGTCAGCAGTTTGTATTTGATATTTGTGACACTCTTGATCTATTATATGTTTGGAAGCAATGTAACCTATGACAGTGTTGTGTGAGTTGTACCTAGAGTTATACGTATGACTGTTCAGTCATGTGATGAGGTCTTTTATTTATTTTGTATTAGTTTTGTGGGGCCCGTGCCTAGTGGTAGATGGTCTTGTGTAGGAATTCCTAGTTACTATCTCCTAGCACGGAGGGAGTGGAACCTTTTGGATTCCCCGTGGTCGGGTGGCGTGCTTCTTAAATCTGTTGGTTCTTCTTCTTGTTCGTGTGATCGTGATATCCAGTGGAGAGCTCGTGGGATGCAGTGTCTTCTCACGCTTCACTCTTTCTGTCCTTATTGTATTTTGTTACCCCTCATGTTATCAAGGTGGAATTTGTAATATGTAATCATACTTGTTGGATGTACCTCATTCAGGGAATGAGTATTGTAATCATGTTGTAAATTATATTGTGGAATCATGTGGTATTTCATATTCCTAGATGTAAACTTATTATGAATGGAATGTATGTGAACTTTATTTGTGAAGTAAGTTTATGAGATGGTTTTAATCCATGTTCTGTGTTTGGTTTAAGTAACATAGTCCCGCAACCTTAGGGGATTAGTTGGCTTTGGTTAGTGAACTTGTATGTATATGTTCTAACTTATATGTTAATTGTTCTTATTAAAAAAAAAAGAAAGTTTGTTTGTTTAGTAATTTACAACTTTCCCTAAGGTTGCATGGCGGGGTGTTACACAGGTTTTCACAAAGGGGTACTCCAAAACCTTTAATGAAGTTGTAAAACATATTAAACAAGAGGAGCTAGAGGAGGCAGCCAAGGCCATAGCACACATACCACCAATCGAATCAGAAAAGCCATCTTCTTCTAGGCCCTAAAGGGTTTGGAGAGCAACTGCAAGTGCATCCACCACCTGAGATCATAGTGATAAGCTCTGATTAATTCGAGGGATATACTCCTCTTGTCGATAATGAATAGTAATCTTAAATGTTAAAATCTTACAATAAATAAGGATGTTATGTATCCATTTTTGTTATAATAGAAGAAAGTTTGAAAAACATGCGTCCAAAATCTTTATTTTACTTATAGTGGAATGTGTGGAAATTATTTGAATTTGTATGAATAAATGCATTAAACCAGAACTAATTAAAACATTTAAATTGGAAACTTTAGGTGTAGTAGAACTCCAAAATGGTTTGAACTAGGCTTGTATTCAAGAAAGAAGGCAAGAAGTGAGGCAACCTTCTAGGAATTTAGATGCCAAACTAGACCAAATTCTCACCATGCTGAATGAAACAAGGGAAAGAATAAAAAACCTTGAGGGAGAAGTTAAGGTAGACTTGGAAAAGAATCCAACATTAAGGGTGAAAATAAGAATTTTCATGGGCACACTACTCAAAGTGAGCATGGTGAAACCCACTTAAAGTCCAAGTCGAATTGTGCTAAAAGAGGCCAATTGGCCAAGGAGTTATCAAGGGATATGAAGAAAATTACTCCCCAAAATTTTGATGGTATGGTGAGCGGAGATGTCATAGAGACATGGTTCACTAAAATGGAGAAATATTTTAAAATTAGAAATTACTCTAAAGCGACTAGAGTAGTTTGGGGAGCTTATCAATTAGTTGGAGAAGCATCCACATGGTGGATGAACAATAATATGGAGTTGTGTTTGAGTTCTTTGAAGTTAACCTAGGACGAGTTTGTAGCCATCTTTAGGCAAAGGTGGTTTCCCCGACTCTACTTTGACCAAAAACTCATGGACTTTCAAAATTTGAGGCAAGGAGATTCTTCTATGAATGAATAGAAGAAAGAAGGAAAAAAATGATGCAACCTTCTAGGAATTTAGATGCCAAACTAGACCAAATTCTCACCATGTTGAATGAAACAAGGGAAAGAGTAAAAAACCTTGAGGGAGAAGTTAGGGTAGACCTGGAAAAGAATCCAACATTAAGGGTGAAAATAAGAATTGTCATGGGCACACTACCCAAAGCGAGCATGGTGAAACCCACTCAAAGTCTAGGTCGAATTGTGCTAAAAGAGGCCAATTGGCCAAGGATTTATCAAGGGATATGAAGAAAATTACTCCCCCAAAGTTTGACGGTATGGTGAGCGGAGATGTCGTAGAGGCATGGTTCACTAAAATGGAGAAATATTTTAAAATTAGAAATTACTCTAAAGTGACTAGAGTAGTTTGGGGAGCATATCAATTAGTTAGAGAAGCATCCACATGGTGGATGAACAAGAAGATGGAGTTGGGTTTGAGCTCTTTGAATTTAACCTAGGGCGAGTTTGTAGCCATCTTTAGGCAAAGGTGGTTTCCCTGACTCTACTTTGACCAAAAACTCATAGACTTTCAAAATTTGAGGCAAGGAGATTCTTCTATGAATGAATATTGGGAAAAGTTCATTATGGGATTAAATAACCAAATTGGTGGAGAGGTGGATGTGCATGGTCCCACCACAATGGACTAGGTATATGAGAAGGCCATTAAGCAAGAGCAAAGGCCCAAGTACATGTTAGAAATATAATTGGTCCCAATTTTCTTAGCCTTTCAAGAGAAGGAATGACAAGAAGGATCACCATAAGAGAGGTGATAGGGGTTCTCACAGAAACTAAAAAAATTCTAGAGGGGACAAAAGAAATGGAAATAATAATAATGGAAAGAAAAATGGGGACAACACAAGGAAGCCTTCAAAAAGGAAAGGTCCTCCAGGAGGATTTTTTTCTTGTGGCAGCAACCACTATGCAAATCAGTGCCCTAATAAGGCACAAGGCCCTCAACCATGAGGGAATCCCTTGCCATTGCAACAATATGCCATCCAACAAAGAATTCATGCAGCTTTAGACAATTGTCAAGTTAAATACCAAATCACACCATTGAGACTCCAAGTATTTTGTTTGAAGTACCCATTTTAGTTTTAATTGATATAGGTGCTACATAATATTTTGTTTCTCCTAGATTATTAAGTAAATATCTAGAAAAGCTAGGTACATGGAAAATACATGGCCAATCTAATATGCAAACTAGTCGAGCTCAAGTAGAGCAGTGCCTGTTTGAATCTAGGGTGATTTTCCAAGTTTTTTCAATAGAGGTTAACTTATATGTAGCCCCCTTAGGGTCATATGATGTCATCCTAGGGATCAGATGGTTATGTAGACATAGAGCTAAGGTCGATTCTTTTTCCAAGACAATAGAATGTTTAGATGGCCTAGGAAACAAAGTATTCCTACAAGGAACTTCTAAAGAGGTCAATAGGAAAAATATTCGCCATACAGTTAAAAAGGTTTAAGCAAAGAGGATGATAGCTCTTTGCAATTAAAATGGAGGAGTAGAAGAACCAAAGGATAATAGCGAGTTCATCTTCTAGGATGATTTAATGTTCTTTGAGTCCTAGAAGTTCCAAGAAGTGGGAGGTGGAGAATTCATGAATCATGAGAGATCAGACATGGAAAAGTACCCATTTTTTGAAACTTTGAGGATGTATTTCTAGACAAATTTCCTGGGTTACCTCCCAAAAGAGCCTTAGATTTCTCTATTGATTTTATACCCAACTCAAAGTCAATATCCAAGGCTCCTTACCAAATGATTACGACAGAGTTGATGGAATTGAAAGCTTAGTTGCAAGAACTACTAGAAAAAGGTTCGATAAGACCTAGTGTTTCATCTTGGGGAGCATCGATGATCTTTATTAAGAATAAAGATGACACACTATATTTGTGCATAGATTATTGCATGCTCACAATAAAGCAACAGTCAAAAAATGAGTATCTATTGCCACGTACAGAAGATCTCTTCAATCAAATATGGGGCAATATTTTTCTCTAAGATCGATTTACGATCTGGGTATCATCATTTGAAGCTCAAAGATGAGGAAATTCACAAAATAACTTTAAGAAGTAGATGTAAGCATTGGGTGGGTGCATGAAGTTGGTTTCACTTTTGTGGCCAAATGGGAAAAAAATTTGGAAAGACAACGCGAGCGCGTTATGTGATTTTAAAAGAAAAAAAAGGTCAAATGTGTATCATTTTCTCTTTACTGTTTCTCAGCTCTACCTGCAGCCAAAAATCCTCACTTTCGCGCTCGCGTTCTAGGAGGAAGGATTTCTACAAATTTCATCAAGAATAGTTGGATTTTGTTTGCAAATATGGCGCCATGACGACGAAGAGATGCGGGAGGTAAATATTGTTTGCTATTTGTTTTGAATTTGTTAGTTTGAAATTGATTTTGTTTGTTTTAGGTTAGATTTGATTTTTTAAAAAAAAATTGTAGGAAATCCTGCAAATCCTCAACAACAAGAAGAGGTAAATCCTCAACAAAATCAACCTCCCCCACCATTCTCTCAATTCCCTCCTGGCACTCAAGAAAATTTGAGGAGTGAAATTGAGAACAATAGAAAACAACTTGAGGATCTTATTAATAGGTTGAGTGATCCAAATGCTTCAACCACAAAAAGAATGCTTCTAGCAAATTCATTGAAAGACATGTTAAAAAAAGTAGATGCAATCACCCAACAAATATCTGGATGGCAAGATAGGAGGCAAACAGCTAGGGCATATTATGCAGACAAATTATCATATAAAAAAGTAAAAGATTTAAAAATTACTAAAGGTGATTTGTGATCTCTATTCACTGACCCTAAAACAAATCAAAATCTTACCCTCAATGCAAAGAGGTTTCCTATTCATTGGTGCCACCACCAAGAGATTAAGAACCATTTTTATGAAAGATGGTAAATGGTCTTTGATTACCCACCATGCAATAATTGTGAAGTTCCCCAATATTTTCTTAGGAAACTATACAGTGAATTTGTATTGAACCAAATCCCAAATTATTTTGATATGAGGGAGTTCCAGGGGAGAGGTGGGGGGTCAGCTCAGGATAGGCCCGGTGCATAGCCAGATCCTACGTGGCAAGGGAGATGACCTCTTACTAGGCTGCCTCGTGAGTAGATTGTGATGCCTACCATTACGAATGAGAGTGCCAACATAGAGACATTGCAGGCGATCACAACTTTGACCCTGAGTGTCAACCATCACACTAACCCTATTGTACAGCGCCATCCAGGGGAGTCTTCAGGTGGTGGCCTTCGAACCCATGTGTGTCAATCTTGCAGGGAAACTTGTTCATATGACCCTACCGACACTCAGGAGGGTGCTACACAGGATCCATATGCTACTACGCAGCCTAATCCGTATGCATCTATGGGGATGGAGAGGACGGATGACATTTTGCATGATGCATATGGCATTGACATTCAGGTAAAATTCAGCATGTTCATTGAATTTAATTTATTAAATTTCAATTGTGAAATGCAAGATTAACTAATTTAGTTTAACTATTTTAATAAAATTGCAGGGTCACAGTGTAGAGACTAGATACACTAGTCATCCACCTACTTATTTTTGTAGTACATCTATTGGTGGGGTATGTAAAGTTAGTAAACAATTATAAATTTATTACATGTGTTAATAGCATTGTTTTACGAATGGTATTTTAATATGTGATTTTGGATGTTGAACAGGGTATTGTTGGAGGTTTCAAGGAAACACCTCCGAGTGCCAGTAGATTTGATCAAATGTTCACAAAGGTAATATAGAATTTAAAGAGAACTTAAGTAATAAATTCTAAGTTTAATAGATTTGTGTAGTTTATATTCATATTGTTGGTTACGTTGCATTACACATCATTCAAACTCAAACCATTACTTCAAATTTGATAACTAATAATTAGAAATATATCTGTTTAATACTTGTACTCAAAATTTTGTTCATTAGATCTCATACGTTATAAGTCATCACATGGATCACTATTGTAACTTTTTTGTGATTGAATAATTTGTTGTTTTATTTTCAGATGTTGGTGACAGAAACACCATCAAACATTACGAGGGAAACGGATATTAGTGTTTCATCCGCTATACAATCCTTGATGGCTCTGATAGGGGAGGTATGAGGCAAATTACTAAATTTCAATTTACATTCATTGTTATAGATGAACTAGTTCTAGTGAAAAATCAAACCATTATTGATTCGTAGTTTAATTCCTATTTAGATAGTTTAATTCCTATTTGGATGGTTTATACAGGGCTTGAGCATGCCTGAGCATCGGCGTGCAAATATTTCCATCGAGGAGAGTGATTGTCAGATGGTCGTAAGTGATTATTTTGTTAAATATATTAATTTTATAATGTAATTTCTATATATTAATGTTTTTACTTCTTATTTGTAGTTGAAACTTCACAGAGCACTCCTCGAGCCGCCAGAAGCAGTGACAAAATTATCGTCGGATCGCCCAAAAGGAAAGAAATTATTTGAACTGAGATGGAAATAATTTTGTTGAAGCCCTTTGTTGTATGCCTACATGGCAATTTTGTACATATTTTTGTTGGATATATTTGACATTGTATGCCTATATGGCATTCTTGTCGCCTATATGGCTATTTTGTAACTATATTTTATACTTATATCGACATATATTGATGTATGTGTACATGGCTATTTGCTTAATACAAATCTTTTTTATCGATGGTGTCCATATTTGCAAATTATAAATTCATGGTTCAATAGATATGAGTTACGTGTATTCAAGTGTATACTTTACAACTTACGCACATATACTTTTTGACTTACGTGTGAACATCGAAAAGTGTGAAAATTTATGTGTTTGGAAGTCAAATGTAAGCCAATTTTGCAATTCTCAATTCTTGCATACTCGATCTTATGGACTTATATTCCTTCCTAGCACATATTGTGAATATTTCTCATTTGGTGCAGAAGATAGATTCCTCATTTTTGAACCACTCATAGCAAAGAGATTCACAATAAGACTTTAGCATTGGAACAAAACTCCATACTTCTCTTGTCTAGACCATAAAGGATTGAAAATTCTTAATTTGATGCAATGATAGTCGTGAGATGAGAATTTATATAACCATGCCTATTTTGAAACTTTGCATCTAATACTGCATCAACAAGAACTTAAGAAGTGTTGCATAAGAGTGTTAGGTTTGATAGGCCTTCTCTTCCCTAAGGGAGGAGAGGCACATCTTGAATTTTGAACAAAATTTTAGAAGCAAACATTTTACCTAAAAGCTTCAAACCTAGATGACATATTTGGCTAAGTCTATCTTGAAAATCATCAATGCTCGTTCAAACTCTAAAGGAGATTCTCCCTGAAAAGAAAACTTTACCCTTTTTCCCAAGGAAAGAAATTGCAACAAGTTGCATGTGATTTATCTTATTTATTTCTCACAGTTCCTGGTCAATCATTCATGGCTTAGAATAGTTTTGTTCCAAGGCAAGGACACCCAAAAAATCACTGAGATTCTTCTACGATCTGCAAGAAAAAGGTTTTGGCTCTTTCACAATGTAAATAATTATGTAATACTATTTTCTTGTTTTCCTTCCACACAGAAAAATGTTCACACTTTTCAGATTGATCAATGATCAATAATGGCTAATTGTAAACACTTGACATTTTTATTTTTGAACTTTAATTTATAATTTTGTATCATGACATTCAAGTAGATCACTAATATTTTATATTTCACTATGAAAGTGGTGGTGTATTTTTGCTATGTTATAATGACTATTAATATGGTGGTGTATTCTAAACTTGATTATTGCTGCAAATATGCCTATATTTCTAATTTTTATATGTTTTTGTCTTATCGAACCCAAAATGAACCCAACCCCCAAAAAAAAAAATTCCAAACCGGAAAACCGGGTTCTTGAACCCGATCCCGAACCCAAAACTGAACCGGTAACTTAGTAAAAAATAGATTTTTGTAGTTTATATTCATAACGTTGATTACATTGCATTGCACATCTTTCAAACTGAAAGCATTACTTCACATTTTCTAATAACTAGATTTCATAACTAATAACTAGATGCAATTACTTCACTGACTAAGCTGCCAATTGCATTTGGTTTTCATGGAATTCTATGAGACCACATTTCTTTGAGGCATTTTTTCAAACAGTTCACTCTTGTCTATACTACCACATTTTTCATACATGTCTACCAAAGAATTTTGTCAAATAGTTCAAGTGTTACCTTGTTGCTATGGTTGAAAGCCTAAAACAAGTTCTTTTCGAACAAGCTATGGATGCTTGGAAAAAATCTATCAAAAGCATAATAGTAGCAATATCATAGACAAGGCAATGAACTGTTTGAAAAATCGCCTCAGAAATGTGGTCTCATTGTGATGGAATGCCATGACAATCCACAACAATTTGCTTGTCATGGCATTCATCATGCCATTCCATCACCATGAGATTCACATTTCTTTGAGGCATTTTTCTCAAAGAGTTCATCGCCTTTGTCTATGCTAACACATTTTTCATACATGTCTATCAAAGCATTTTATCAAACAGTTCATTGCCTTCTTTGCTATAGCTAAAAGCCTAAAACAGGTGCTTTAACAAGCTATGGATGCTTAGAAAAAATCTATCATAGCATAATAGTAAGCAACAAGCTGATGCAATACAAAGATTTCCAAACCAATCAACAACTCAGGGGACTCTTGTCCCAAACTAATCTTGGAGAAGATCAAACAAAATTTCAACATTTCATCAGAAATCTACTTTTCATCCACTCAAATTCTCTTATCATTCATCATTCATCCCTCCACAAATCTGTATTCCAATTGGCTCATTCAAAGCAAAAAACCATTTTAGAAAACTTTGATTCAATCAATTAGATCAACATGCATTTAAAAAACACCATTTTCAACAAGGCACTCTTCCATTCAATCAATTCATTCAACTTGTCCCAAATAGTCAATCCATCATTACAATTGGCTTTCGTACTTTTACCAGACCATCAAGCACCGTGAACATCATTATTACAACTGATACAAATCAGGAACTTGCTCTCTTTTAACTTTGTTCTGACTGAACTTACAATTTCATGTATTATTTTACACCAAATCTCCTCACTGTCCAACTGTCAAAACAACATATCTCACTTCTAAACCTTGTTCAAGACTCCATACATTCCTAACACCATCACTTAGACAACATTATCTCAAAATCAACTCACCGATCACTGTTAGGTCAGACTTATATTCTCTGAGCAGTCAAGGCACTACTTCTCAATGAGACATTCATGCCCTAAATCAGGTAAACCAAACACACATGTTTCAAAACCCAAGATCCAAAACACTTTTAGAGACCTCTTAATGCCCATGTCCTCATATCAAAAACTCAGAATAACTTATATTGAAGAAATAAGCAATTTTTAGTCTAAATGCTATAAAAAAGGCTACTAAAATAGGCCTGATTTTCAAAGAAGACCCCCTTCAAACATTCCCAAAACACTTAAAACATCAAAATAGTCATTATACATAACACAAAACTCCCAATTTATCCATTTTCAGGGATTAAAAGACTCCTTTTTACAGTATATTGACAAACCCTTGTTTATAGGGTGAAAAACTCAAAAATCAATGAGGGTTTCCTATATAGGCTACATGAAAACCTCAAAACCTCCAGCCAACCATTGGAACATGTCAAAATACATCTGAAAAGGCATTTGGAAACATCTTCTAACCCATGCACTTTTTTCTTTCTCCACTATAATGCTGGAAACTATTCATTTTGACTGGAAAACTCAGAATTTCCTGTGTAGCAACAACTCCTTCAAGGTATTCTTGCTTTTTCCTTCACTCACAAACATCAAAACATAACAAATAACCTATCCCTAACCTACTCGACCAATCTACCTAACCTACATTGGTGGAGTAGTGTGGAAATGCCTTATAAGACTCAAAACTCAATGCACATGATTTCAGACCGAGCCATAAGAAGAATGCTCAAAAAAACATTAAATTTAATGGATTCCTTCCCAAATGGATGCAAAAAAATGATGATTCCCCAACCTACTGGAAACAATCTAAATTTGAACCCTAAACTCTTTCACAATCCGTAGAAGTTAAGAAACAACTGAAAAACACAAAAAATAAGCTAAAACATGGAACTCTTTGTTAATTTAATTCTTCCAAAATACAATGATCTCTTTGCTCGGCCTTTACAATGCTTTTAAAGAAGTTTCCAACCATCAAATACCTCTTCATATTCCTTGAATGACCTATGACTCGTCCTCTTCCTTGATTTTCTTGATTTTCTTGTTTTGTCTCTTCACATTCTTTCTTTTTCTCTCTTTTACATATTTAGCATTTTGACAATATTACACTTTGTACTTATTCATGCCTTGATTACATTTAATTTTGGCATTACATGGACTTAAATACACTTTTGACAACTTGGCATTTTGAAGGCATTACATGACCTAGGTGTTCTTGCACCACAAGCTATGGTCTCATGGTTTTTTTTCACATCAACGTGATTTGATTCACATTTTTTTCATGTGAAAATAAGCTTGAACCATATTTTGTATTATGGAGCTATATTAAATTGCTACTTCAAAAATTGATGTAAGAATGATACAAAATAATGTTTAAGAGTACAAGAAGGCATCAAAATGGATAGTGTACTAAACAAATTATTATGATTTACGAATAATGTTGATAACTCTACTCTATTGGTAACTCTACTCAGTTGGCTTCTTTTTTCAAAATCATACAAATTGAACCCTAGCATCAATAGACTCTAAATATCAAGCTACCACAATTCAAGTTACATCAGGCGCATATCAACGAGACACAACCTGAACAATAGGAAGAATGGCCTATTTCAACATACTACACTCAAACCCTTAAGGGATCGATCCAGTTGAACGTAGCTCAGAGCGATTCCGCGTGTTTGGGTGCAAAAGAGGACCATTCATAGTGTAAAAATGCCTATTCAAATGCGTTGGAATAGTCCGTTTGGTCACACGAGTTGCAGAATGAAAGTTGCACCACTTTGCAACTTTCCACAGCTTCCATTTGACACTTTTTCCATCAACTAAAAACTGGAGATTACGGGAAAACCACTTTGAGATAATGAAAACCGAGAGAGGTTATTGTAGAGGGGCCCAACATGATCTCATAGGATCATATGAGAATTTTATAAGCATCACGGTGTCCGAGTAACCTCATGCTGAAATTTGCAGCCATTTTGCCCTTTGGACCCTTAAGGGATCGATTCGATTGAATGTAGCTCAGAGCGATTCCGCATGTTTGGGTGTGAAAGAGTACCATTCCTAGCGTAAACATTCATATTCAAACACGTTGGAATAGTCCATTTGGTCACATGAGTTGCAGAACAAAAAGTGCACCACTTTGCAACTTTCCACTACTTCCATTTGACATTTTTTCCATCAACTAAAAACTGGAGACTACGAGAAAACCACTCTAAGATAACAAAAAATGAGAGAGGTTATTGTAAAGGGGCCCAACATGATCCCATAGGATTAGACGAGAAGTTTCTAAGGGTCACAATGTCTGAGTAACCTCATGCTGAAGTTTGTAGCCATTTTTCCCTTTGGACCCTTAAGGGATCGATCCAGTTGAACGTAGCTCGAAGTGATTCCATGTGTTTGGGTGCAAAAAAGGACCATTCCTAGTGTAAAAATTCCTATTCAGATGCTTTGGAATAGTCCGTTTAGTCACACGAGTTGCAAAATGAAAATTGCACCACTTTGCAACTTTCCACTGCTTCCATTTGACACTTTTCCATCAACTAAAAAATGGAGACTACGGGAAAACCACTCTAAGATAACGAAAACTGAGGGAGGTTATTGTAGAGGGGCCCAACGTGATCCCATAGGATTAGATGAGAAATTACTAAGCATCACGGTGTCCGAGTAACCTCATGCTAAAGTTTGCAGCCATTTTTCCCTTTGGACCCTTAAGGGATCGATCTGATTGAATGTAGCTCGAAGCAATTCTGCGTGTTTGGGTATGAAAGAGGACCATTCCTAGTGTAAAAATTTCTATTCAGATGCGTTGGAATAGTCCATTTGGTCAGACGAGTTAGAGAACGAAAGTTGCATGACTTTGCAACTTTTCACAAGGCAAAAAGACACCTAACCTTCAAATCTTACTTCCAAAATTTTACTAGACCTTGGTACACTTTATTCATCTTTATTTTGACATGAAAAAAGATAAAACACCTTCTTACAACACTGTTTAATCAGATTTCACAATTGCTTGCACTAGAAGACCAAATTTGCTTATAAGTGCTAAAACACTAAATCGGGTGTAACATGCAAACCACAATGAATCTTTACAAGATAACTACATTTTAGCGTACCCATTTTGGCCATTAAAAACATATATCATTTTTAGATACAATTATTTTGGAACACATGCCTGTTGTCCCAACTTCTTTGCTTCTAAAGAGATAAAAACGTTAGAAAATAGAGCCTTTTGGTATTTTTTCAAAAGTATGATTGCCAACAACATACAACGTTCACAAGGAATTTTTGAAGGCATATCAACTGATGCAAAGTAGGGTGGAGGAATAAAAATTCAGACTTAAGAACCAAGAAACCAACTCGGGTTCATATATCTAATCTAGCTTCCATAAGGTCAGCACTATAGTCTTCCAATTCACCACTGAACAACTAAAAGACCAATTCCTTAAAGAGAATTGTAAAAACATCCATTGATCATCCAAATAACATGAAAACATGAATGAGAGAGATATCTAAGAATGTACTGGTTCGTACAAGTGAAGGAAACTCTGAAAATATAGTAAAATCAGGAAATACAATGAAAAATCAGAAATAAAGCGTTGAAAACTCTGAATCAAACATTAACCAAACTTTCTATATTGAATAATGAGCCTTGAATGGACTTAAAATAGCAATTACAATGACTCCATACCTAAACTAGTGACCTTATGATGGCCTCATTACATCATCTTGACCCTTACATTATGAATTTACATGCATTTTCACATTTAGGCCATTCAAGGCTTCATTACACCAAATTGACAACATGCTAACATGACATTGCAACCTCATATCCTACCAACCCAGATCGACTTAAAACACTTCCTAATGGTCCTTGTGACCTTATTACAACATTCTTCATGGACTACAAATCAAAATTTACCACTTGACCACCTTGTGGTCCTGACTGTCCTTGGTGCTCCTGCACCATAAACACCCTACTATAACCCTACTCCACTGATCTACAAGCTTAATTTAGTGGAGTATGCTTTATTTATTTACTTGACTCTCAAAACCTCAAATTGAAGGTTCCAAACTAAATTTCAGAAAATGTGCTCTAACAGTAGAAAAACTCAATGGATTTTCTTTTAGATGGACTCAAAAGAAACCTAATTCTCTATATTATCTTAATCTACAAAGGACAAGGCCTAAATCAATTTTTACTAGTTTAGTTATAGATACACAAAGGAAAAGAATAAAAAGAAATAGCTCATCTAAAATAGATGGAAGGAACTTACAGATAGGCATGGTAGTCTCTCAACTTAGTCAGTCTTGGTCATACATCTTCACTAAAGATACCTATTGCACACAACACCTCTCATGAATAGAATTTCTTGAAATTCAAGATGCTCTTATAATGTCTACATCATAGGTGGTGGTCATGATAAGGTTAAATTCAAATGAATAACTTGAAATTGCCTCATCAAGCTTCGCACGCACTTTTGTAATGGCTTAAAATCATAATTGAGATTTGTCAAGATCATCAAAATAAGGATGTTGCATTGCTTTTCTGCTTGAGATTCTCTTGGATGGCTCATAAATCTGCATTTTATGCAAGGGGATACTAATCAATGTTTTCCTAGTTACATACAGATACACAAAGTAAAATAAGATGATAGCATTGGCATCAACCAAATTGGCGTGGATACAAGTATAAATTAATAAGAACCGTTGTGCATATACTTACAAATTAATCCAATGAGCCATGCGAGTCTGCTCTACTCTTTATTGTCTCAAGTATTGCCTCATGGTCAGACTCACGGACCTTCCACAAGGTCTTGTTCAAAGGTCTACCCCCATATTTGCTCAAACAAACATTGGATGCCACGACAAGGTTTGAGTAATGAAGAATCTTATGATGCGTGTCAAATTCCTCAAACAACCAATGTTTAACACTCTTATGTGGGTACTTTCTCAGCCCCGTTCCAGTAACAACAACTGAGCCTGTAGGGTATTCAATGTTTTCTCCATCTATAATTGGGGCTTCCAATTTCTTTTTTGCCTTAACACAATGACACAAGTAATAGTCTGTACCCTCTTCATTGTCTTCATCTGCAATAACTGCATAAACATGCCCTACATTTATATGTGCAGCATATCTCTTGAAATTAGTCAACATTATGAATACAGTACAAAGTAAGATAACAATATGAAATTTCAAATACTAAGCAAATAGATATATTACCTAGTTGAACTAGATCTGATACATGGTCAAAGTCCATTGATGATTCCATCTGTGTTAGTTCCAATGCCATCGGAGGGCGATATGTGTGAAGTGGGCTAAGATAACTTGTCAACCATTTGTCAACCCAATCCCCTAACTCACAATCATTCTAGGCTTGCATTGTACATGAACAACAAAAGCATGCCATCTTACGTGTATCGATACTCCATGAACCTACATTTGAGCTAAGGAAAGAGTGCAACTCACTCGATCTTGTTAGTGTACAACAATCCTCATATGGTGCAATGTTAGTATCATCCATCAACCAAAAAAATCTACGAACTGAAGACGTACCTTCATTACCTGGACCCATCAAAGAATTACACCACTGGACGATTGATCTTGCATCTGTCAACTATGCACTATCTTGATACTTTAACTCTTCTC
>VDFB02168118.1:194542842-194656484 GCA_007258455.2 Sequoia sempervirens | reverse complement strand
CTCATGCACTCCCCTGTCTTGCTTACCTTCAGTTTTAGTTTATAACTCAGAATATATAGCAATGTTCCCATAGCAAGCACAAATTTAACATATCTCCATTTTCATTGTAGTGGTATGTTTTTTCTTCACATTTTTAAGGAAGAACTAAATCTTTGAATACCAATCAGATATTATCTCCAGGGCTGATATGGAAATGGATAGCTTTCTTTGAAGATTGTTTGTACTACTTAAATTCATATCTATTGTTAATTGGTTCTTCTTCCGTATAGACTCTTTTTGAAGTACGTAAACAATCTAAATAAAATTATTTTTAAATATTTCAACGAGGGATTGATTTTATCTTCCCACGTAGAGACCTCTGAATCATCCACCATGCCTAACATATGACAAGTTTTATGATACCGTAAAAATTGCATTCTCACTACCTTCCCTTCTATAGTAAAATTATGAATTCTTTTATTTTGAAATTGCGAATAACTGAAAAGTTAGAATGAAGTTAAGGGTTTTACAGAGTATGGTAGATGTCATTGATTTTATGGAACTAATAGATGAGTACAATATCCTTAAAAAAACATCATCCTAATTTTTCTTAGGATACTGCGGTGTACCATGTGACATTTTGCTTCATTTGTAAGAGATTCATGTTGTTGATATAGCCCATGCACTCCCCTATCCTTCTATCATAGAGTAATAACTTACAATGCAGAACATACAAGTTCTTTAGATAGAAGAACATGAAGCTTAAATTTAGTAATTGTCAAATGTTGAAAAATAAAAGAAGAATGGCATGCACATGACCTTCATTTGTCTTAATAAATCATAAAAATTCCATTCTTAATTATGTTTCAGTCTAAAAAAATAATTCTTATTATATTTTCATAATGTTCTTATCTAACTTCTTATTCTAATTTTCCCTCTAACTACCCTATGAAATGAGTTTATAACAAGTTTTTGGGAGGTTAATTTGAACATGAGATATGGCTCTTATTAAATCCAACAACAATGTAATGCCTTTGTAGAAGTTCGGTAAGTGCCTATAAAGTAAAGGATAATGGCACTTTGTTAGAACAAGGTATGGAACAAGGTATGGCATCCATTGAAACGTAAAGGATAATGACACTTTGTTAGATGTATAGAGACAAGACATGTTAACTGTTCATCACATAGAAACACTCAAAGGGCTTTGACAAGATGGTTCAGTGGGGCATAAGCCCTAAGGCAGTCACTTATTAATAAATTATACTTTAATTTATAGCCTATCTAAAAATAGTAGAGTAAAACTGAAATCTACACACATTCCCTCTGCTGTTATCAAGGAAAGGAGTGTAGATCCTTACAGAGTAGTGCATATGTAAAACTTCAAACTCCTTTAGATATGGATGTGTATGTTGGTATACTCTTTAAGGTACCATTAGCATAAGACAGTAGAATTCAACAAATGTATGCGTATAGATATGTGTTCATGCTTGGATTTCTATTGAAATATTCACCCTTCCAATATTCGATCTTGAAGAGGGGAGTGAGCGGGTTAGAGATGCATCTTAAAAGCATGTGATATTAGATTTCTATTTATGATTGTTTTAGTATTGGTTTTATAAGATACATGAATTCATACTTCAAAGTAGATTTGTGGTAAAGGTATGTGTCTTATACTAGGAAAGTAGATCCATTTGAAACCTTGCCTTAAGTTAGCCAACATTGCCTCCGCATGGCATAGCTATCTATGGAAGACCTCTTCCTCTGTTTCTCCCAATTCAAATTTAAAGAAATACAATCAGGCCGTCCATCTTCAACGGTTAGCTAGCAAACAGATTCGCCTTATAACTTGGAAACTGATGCAGGAGCATCCGGCAAGAGATAGAGGAGTCTATTTGAGGACTGATGGTCTGGATTTTGGCAGTTTCCTTGTTTTAATTCGCCTGTCCATATTCTTAAATTAGTACAGAAAATTCGTGACTAGAGGCAGCTAATAATTCAATAGCTTGTAACGGCCTTTTATGATGAATTCCCATTTTAGCTTCATTTTCTAACGCCTTTACCAAAGGCGACTTTTCAGTGGAGATTTTTCTAAACTTAGTTTTCTTTTACCTCTTCTTATGCCTTGCAAACAAGAAGTCAGAGATATTGTTTAAAATGAGGAAGCTTGGAGGGAGAAGGGACAGCCATAGCTTAGAAGTAGTGTTGGGTGTGGCATTTCATTTGTCTTAGTTTATACGTTCTGTTGTAGTGTTGGGACGTGGGGTTGGGCACATGCCTTCGTTTGCTGATGAAATGTTTAAAATCTTGGAGTGGCAATCTGTAGTGAAATCTTGTTTGAATTTTGTAGGTGATTTGTTTATAGATTGTAAAACTGGAAAAATCTCATTAAATCAGTGGCTGTGATTTCGTTCTATATATTGCTGTGTTGGGCATATTGAAGTCTGTTAGTAGGAGTCAATTTAGAGTTAGAAACTAAGCTTGACTCATTACAAACTTATCCTTTCTGTTGGTTAGTATTTAAGCTTTTGATGATGTTAATTCTAATTTTTTTATTTTTAAGAAAAGGTGGCAAAGCCACAAATTTATTGAATTAAAAGAAGTTTACATATGTCCGTAAATTGCAGATGAGAAACAAAATCTGCAGAGTTCAATAGCCAAAAAAGTAACAAGAAAACATATCCCAGATGAGAAAACTCAGGCAAGAGAAATAAAAGCCTGTGTAGTGATCAAAAGCCAGTAAAATGGACAAAATCCACTAAAGCCAAAGAACGAGAGAAAACTGAAATCTCCTTAAACGCCAGCTAGAGGAACCAGAGAGACCAAAAGAAGCCAAAGATATCCAGTGCAAGAAGCAGCTGCCCAAAGATATTTAAAGTGCCCAATACATCTGAAACGAAAACCAAAGACATTTAAAATGCCCAATACATCTGAAGCGAAAACTGAAGAAGAAGCAAAATTTGAGAAGAGATTTCAACTTGACATATACCAAAGAAATGAGAGATAAAAGAAGGGAAATAAGAACATCCCTTAAGAGGTACTTCCCTCAGAGGAGACGATGTCTGCAGGCGGAGGGAAGTGAGGCTCTTCATGAGGCTCAATAATGGCATGTTGAATAAGGAGCCGAATTGTCTTGTATAGCATGAGAATTGGATCGCTTTTCGAACACCCATATTGATGCTTGAGGAGATTTAACCGAACTTTGAACTCACTATGGCAATCGTTCAGGAGCCCATAGGCCATTGCATTAAGCAATTTTGAGAGACAAAAATCTGAGAGAAGATGTTGCTTGCTTAAAACTCCACCAACTAAATTCGACCCCTGCAAAATGTTATCTCTCCAAAGCTGGTTGGAGAGTAGAAAGAGGGCACACGTGTGGGGTAATAGGTGGGTGCTGCTAAAAATTTCACCATTTCGACAGAACCCAGTATATCCATTGAGTTTGACACAAATTGTTAAGCCATTTCATAGGGTAAGGCCATTGTGTGCATATCCATCCAATCAAATCCCAAGACAATTTGAATTGAATCCAATACCTGTTTACACTCAAAAGAAAAAGCCCTTCGAATTTTCTCTTCAATGAACATAGAATCAATCCTAATTTCATGAACTCGGGGAGGTATCAAGACTCGGAAAAGATTATCCATTGATGAAGAACAGAGTAACAAGCTACCAAATTTGAATGAACAATAAACTTGATACAGAGTGTATAGAAAAAAGCCACCGCCATTGAAATATAAAAGAAAACTTCATCATGCCCAGATCAAGTACACTCTAAATAAGTTTTCTTTATATTTCAATGGCGGTGGCTTTTTTCTGTACACTCTCTATATCAGGTTTATTGTTCATTCGAATTTGGTGGTTTGTTACTCTGTTCTTCATCAATGGATAATCTTTTTAGAGTTTTGATACCTCCCCGAGTTCATGAAATCAGGATTGATTCTCCGTTCATTGAAAGCTTTGAAGGGATGCACGGTGTAAACAGCTGTTAGTTCTCAAGCCTTGAAGTTTGACTGAATGAATGCCGGCAACACTGCTGGCAATGACTTCCTGGTATCGTCCGGCACAATAATTTCATCGGGTTCTATCGAAAATGGTGAAATTATTACCCTGTGCCTTCTTTCTCAAAGCAGCCTCTGAATGAACCTGTTTTGCGGGGTCGATAGTAGTGGAGAATGCAACCATGGCATCTTCTCAGACTGATTTGGCAGTAAAACTGTGACTTTCTGGGCAGTGCCATGGTGAGACCGATTAAATCTCAGGCCAGCTCAGCTGTGGATGATGGCGGTCAGTTCTCATGCTTCGCTGCTGGCTCATTCGGCGCGCGGTGGTGAAACGCAGGCGCCTCACGTTGCCTCCTCTGAGGCTGGGGATGTTCTTATTTCCCTTCTTTTACCTCTCATTTCTTTGGTATATGTCAAGTTGAAACCTCTTCTCAAATTTTGCCTCTTCTTCAGTTTTCGCTTTAGATGTATTGGGCATTTTAAATGTCTTCTGTTTTCGTTTCAGAATTAATTCTAAATTTGGAGTTGATGATAAATGTTATTTGCTGTTATAAAATGAATGGCTTGTATAAGTGAAGAGTTGCTTGGATTGGTTGCCCTTCAATGGGTACCCAGTCCATGACTGCATCAGAAACCCACTTAATTTTTAGATCATTTTAAATTAGGCCTGGAGTACAGTTCATGTTCCATACAATGAATTTTGTGTACTACTTTAGAAATGTTTTTTCTTTTTTTTTGATATTACATTATCTATTATATGCTGATTGCTGATTTCTTGTGATTTTGTGTTGTGGTGCAGGAACTTTCAGGTATGCGATTCTTAGGGATATGCATATGATCTGGAATAAGAAATATCTATATCATTGAGAACATTAATGAATGTAAAGAGAAATATCAACGGTGAGTTGGATTTCCTTTTCCCTTTTTGATTGAATCCATTATTGTATTTATAGAAGGAATAATGCAGGAAGTGATATAGGTATTAGCTTTTTATGGTGTAGTTTTCCAGCAGAAGGGACAGGGGACATTGTAAGAAATATCGAGAAAGATTATTTTATTGCATGTTGTATTTTTTATTATCCCACACTGTTTTGTATTATATGAGCCTAATTATTAAATGTTTCCATTAATGATTTCTTTAATAAGGTCCATTTAAGAAAACACAAAGATGCAAAACATTGTCAACCCCAAACATTATGTCAACCCGTAGGTAGAAATCTCTTTTCTATTGAAAACGGTTGACTGAAATCAAAGCACTTCATCAACATAATCCTTTGTTTATTTTTTTATATTTCAAATTCATTGTTCTTGATTCAAAAAAGTAATTGAGATTTGATTGACTTTTGATTGGAAATGATGTACTTAGTATTGTGGTGCATTGTCTTCCTTATCCTTCCTTAACAAGGAAACACAATTTGGCTAAGCTGCAATCAGATTCTGTCACTTTAGATAATATCTAGCTTCCTTAGAAGTTTTGTAACTGGTGAATGTCAGTCATGCAGCACATGCACTCCCCTGTCTTTCTTACCTTAGAACACACATTTTTAATCTGAAACTCAAAATATACAGCAATGTTCCCATAGAAAGCACAAATTTAACAGATCTCCATTTTTATTATAGTGAACCTTTTTACCAAGGAACTAAATCTTCGTTGAGTACCAATCAGATATTATCTGCATGGAAATGCCTAGCTTGCTTCTAAGTTAGTTTTTACTGCTTAAACTCATATCTATTGCTGATTGGTTCTCATTCCATGTAGTATCTTCTTGAAGTAGGTAAATAACCTTAAAAAAATGAATAGGAAGTCTGTAAACATTTCAATCAGAATAAAGTCTACCGAATTGGTTCCTATGAAAGGAAGTTAACATGTCTTCTTTTTAACATCAATCTGGGAAATTTACAACATAAAGGGACTGTATGGAAGATGAAAGGAAAAAAGAAATTCAGATTTAACAGGAAGTAATCCAATTTCTTATGTTGAAAATGTAAAAATTTCAATTTAAAATAAAAATAGCCCGCGGTTTGCTAGAAAAACATATATTTAGTTTTTCAAAGCATATCCTTACTCTATTTGCTATCTGGTAAATGATTTCCAGAATACAATAAACTTCACCTCAATTTCTTTGTAGAATTTGGTGTTTCCTCTACTGTCTGTGTAATTTAAGTTTTCAGTTTGTAATAAAATAAAAAACTTTCATGTTCATTTTCAGTTCCATTACACCTAAAAAATTTGTATAGCTTCTCTGTAATTTAGCTTCGTACAGTAGAGGCCTCTGATTCATTTCCACCATGCATTCTCACTACCTTTTCTTCTATAATAAAATTATGAATTCTTTTATTTTGAAACTACGCATAACTCAATAATCAGAGTGAAGCTAGGGGTTTTACAGAGCATGATAGGTGTCAGTGCTTTCATGGAACGAGTGATTTCAGTGATATTTACTTACTTGCATTAACACTCACAGTCCAAACTCTCTGCAGGGGCATGAAGCCCGTGGGCTCAACATCTATTCAATTTCGAGAATGCATTTTTGACTGTATTTATTAATTAATTGAAAATAACAAATCATTTGTATTATGATTTTCAATTAATTAATAAATATGATGAAAGGTACATTGTGGAAACTTAATAGAGAATAGTAGACTTTGAATTGAATCAAGATTTATCTGCTCCAATAAAACTTCAACAAACTTCACTTTTGTTGAGCTCTGTAATTGTTCATAATCTTGATAGATTCTTCAAAACAGTAAGATCAAGATTCATCCCATTGATTGACACTTCACTTTGCTTCAGTTATCTTTAACTTGCATAGCAGGGCTATGATGGATTTTTTTTTTAGATTCTTCAAAACAGTAAGATCAGATTCATCCCATTGATTGATACTTCACTTTGCTTCAGTTATCTTTAACTTGCATAGCAGGGCTATGATGGATTTTTTTTCTTTTTTTTTCTTCTTCCTGAAGATAGACATTTTCAAAGAGCAATTGACTTCAGATATTTTCGGTTCTTAACTTCCAATCTAGATTAGTTCAATCCTATTTGATTTTCATGAGGAGCTCCATATGCGATTATGGGCATCCATCCGAGCCACAAAAACTGTTTGACCGAATGTCTGAAAGGAATTCGGTCTCATGGAATGGATTGAGACAAAGTAGGCACAATATGAATTTGTTTGAAAACGTTTAGCAACATCTAGGAAATACGTTTAGTAGGTCTAAAACGCCAGTTTCCTAATACCTTCTTGCTTCTACCAAGATCACACCCAACATACTTGTATGCAAAATGTGGAATCATAGACAAGAGATGTGAACTGTTTGGTCGAATACTCCAAATAATTATGATCACATAGAATTTAGTAATAAATGAATATGCACAAAATGGATTCGTTGGAAAGCTTATAAACCTTTAGCAAATGAAACTATAAAAACTGACAGAACTCTCTTGCTTTTATTTAATCATTGTCTTAGAAATAATGCTCTCGATTAAATTGAGGACTAATTTAGATTGACAGATTTTAGGAAATATATTTTTCAAATTTTGTAGTTTTCGGATTTGATTGTGTATCAATTTTTTAATCAATGTTTTGGATCATACTATGTGATCCATCATCTTGATATAGAGTTCAAGGAGATGTGAAAATTGATTTGTTGTAGATCTAGTTAGCTTAAAAAGAGGAGAGAGGGTGGAAAGAGGGTAGGGTGGAGGAGGGCACACACCACGAGAAAACCAATTAAAAAAGAACAATTACATTAAGTAAAAAAGGAAAAGAAAAAACTCAAAGAAGGCAACAACATTCAAACACAAGGTGAAAAAATATTGAATAAGAAATAGAACAAAAGGCACTCAGATTTACTTAACTAATCAGAGTTGTCATTCATAGTTGGAAGGTATTTATAGTTGTTTGATAGTATTGGTTAAGTAGGGCACAACACCAGAGCTTAGATGCCAATACTAGGGGGTTCTTAACTATACCATTCATTGAAGGGTAGGGCCACTTCCAGTTAAGACGGTGTGTGGGGGACCGTCGGTTTACGGTTCAAGGTAAAACATTTGGATGATGCTCTTCCTCTTGTAGATGTCGAGTCTTGTGAGACATAAAGTATCCAAATATGGGATCTCTAACCTTGTTCTTTAAAAGTTATATCTTATTTATTTGTGATCATTCATGTTGCGATGAAAAAAAAAGTTTATTCTTTTTAGTTCGAAAAGCAAAGTTTGATATGAAATGTATATATATTTAGTTATGCAATTGCAATTTCAATTATTGCAAAGAAAAAATTTATATCGTATTTTCATGATGTTAATTTATTGTTGTATGTTAAATAAAAACCAAGTAAATTATTTATAGAAGGAGGTGGTTGTTACATATGGTATCAAAGGTAGCAGGTTCAACACATGGACCTATGAGCTCACCACTTAAGTTATACTAAACCCGAAGTTTCCAGTTTAAATATTTCAATTAGTTTTCATTTAATGCAGTTATTCATACAAATTCAAATAATTTTCACACATTCCAATATAAATAAAAGAGAGATTTTGGACACATGTTTTTCAAACTTTCTTTTATTATAACAAAAATGGATACATAACATCCTTATTTATTGTAAGATTTTAACATAAGATGACTATTTGTCGTAGACACTGAGAGGAGTATATCCTCCAGATTCATCATAGCTTATCACTATGATCTTGGATGGTGGATGCACTCACAGGTGCTCTTCCAAGGGATATGCATATGATCTTGGATGGTGGATGCACTCACAGGTGCTCTTCCAATCTTAGGTTTGTTCAGAGGGGTACTCCAAAACCTTCAATGAAGTTGTAAAACGTATTAAACAAGAGGAGCTAGAGGAGGCAACCAAGGCCATAGCACACATACCACCAATCGAATCAAAAAAGCCATCTTCTTCTAGGCCCTGAGGGGTTTGGAGAGCACCTGCAAGTGCATCCACCACCTGAGATCATAGCGATAAGCTCTGATGAATTCGAGGGATATATATACTCCTCTTGTCAATAATGAATAGTAATCTTATGTTAAAATCTTACAATAAATAAGGATGTTATGTATCCATTTTTGTTATAATAAAAGAAAGTTTGAAAAACATGCGTACAAAATCTTTATTTTACTTATAGTGGAATGTGTGGAAATTATTTGAATTTGTATGAATAAATGCATTAAACCAGAACTAATTAAAACATTTAAATTGGAAACTTCAGGTGTAGTAGAACTCCAAAATGGTTTGAACTAGGCTTGTAGTCAAGAAAGAAGGCAAGAAGTGAGGCAACCTTCTAGGAATTTAGATGCCAAACTAGACCAAATTCTCACCATGCTGAATGAAACAAGGGAAAGAATAAAAAACCTTGAGGGAGAAGTTAGGGTAGACCTGGAAAAGAATCCAACATTAAGGGTGAAAATAAGAATTGTCATGGGCACACTACCTAAAGCGAGCATGGTGAAACCCACTCAAAGTCCAAGTCAAATTGTGCTAAAAGAGGCCAATTGGCCAAGGAGTTATCAAGGGATATGAAGAAAATTACTCCCCTAAAGTTTGACGATATGGTGAACGGATATGTCATAGAGGCATGGTTCACTAAAATGGAGAAATATTTTAAAATTAGAAATTACTCTAAAGTGACCAGAGCAGTTTGGGGAGCTTATCAATTAGTTGGAGAAGAATCCACATGGTGGATGAACAAGAAGATGGAGTTGGGTTTGAGCTCTTTGAAGTTAACCTAGGACGAGTTTGTAGCCATCTTTAGGCAAAGGTGGTTTCCCCAGTTCTACTTTGACCAAAAACTCATGGACTTTCAAAATTTGAGGCAAGGAGATTCTTCTATGAACGGATATTGGGAAAAGTTCATTATGGGATTAAATAACCAAATTGGTGGAGAGGTGGATGTGCATAGTCCCACCATAATGGACTAGGTATATGAGGCCATTAAGCAAGAGCAAAGGCTCAAGTACATGTTAGAAATATAATTGGTCCCAATTTTCGTAGCCTTTCAAGAGAAGGAACGACAAGAAGGATCACCATAAGAGAGATGATAAGGGTTCTCATGGAAACTAAAACAAGTCTAGAGGGGACAAAAGAAATGACAATAATAATAATGGAAAGAAAAATGGGGATGATACAAGGAAGCCTTCAAAAAGGAAAGGTCCTCCAAGAGGATGTTTTTCTTGTGGCAGCAACCACTATGCAAATCAGTGCCCTAATAAGGCACAAGGCCCTCAACCACGAGGGAATCCCTTGCCATTGCAACAAGCTTCCATCCAACAAAGGATTCATGCGGCTTTAGACAATTGTCAAGTTAAATACCAGATCACACCCATTGAGACTCCAAGTATTTTGTTTGAAGTACCCATTTTAGTTTTAATTGATATAGGTGCTACATAATATTTTGTTTCTCCTAGATTATTAAGTAAATATCTAGAAAAGTTGGGTACATGGAAAATACATGTCCAATCTAATATGCCAACCAGTCGAACTTAGGTAGAGCAGTGCCTGTTTGAATCTAGGATTGATTTGCCAAGTTTTTCAATAGAGGTTAACTTATATGTAGCCCCCTTAGTATCGTATGATGTCATCCTAGGGATCAGATGGTTATGGAGACATAGAGCTAAGGTGGATTATTTTTCCAAGACAGTAGAATGTTTAGATGACCTAGGAAACAAAGTATTCCTACAAGGAACTTCTAAAGAGGTCAATAGGAAAAATATTCGCCATGCAGTTAAAAAGGGTTAAGCAAAGAGGATGATAGCTCTTTGCAATTAAAATGGAGGAGTAGAAGAACCAAAGGATAATAGCGAGTTCATATTCTAGGATGATTTAATGTTCTATGAGTCATGAGTCCTAGAAGTTCCAAGAAGTGGGAGGTGGAGAATTCATGAATCATGAGAGATCAGACATGGAAAAGTACCCATTTTTTTAAAACTTTGAGGATGCATTTCTAGACAAATTGCCTGGGTTACCTCCCAAAAGAGCCTTAGATTTCTCTATTGATATTATACCCAACTCAAAGCCAATATCCAAAGCTCCTTACCAGATGATTACGATGGAGTTGATGGAATTGAAAGCTTAGTTGCAAGAACTACTAGAAAAAGGTTCGATAAGACCTAGTGTTTCATCTTGGGGAGCGTCGATGATCTTTATTAAGAATAAAGATGACACGCTATGTTTGTGCACAGATTATCGCATGCTCACAATAAAGCAACAGTTAAAAAATGAGTATTTGTTGCCATGAATAAAAGATCTCTTCAATCAAATATGGGGCAACAGTTTTCTCTAAGATTGATTTACGATCTGGGTATCATCATCTGAAGCTCAAAGATGAGGACATTAACAAAACAACTTTCAGAAGTAGATATAGGCATTATGAGTTCACAGTTCCACCATTTGGACTGACAAATGCACTTGCAACATCCATGAACTTGATGAACAATGTATTCAGAGATTGTTTGCATAAGTTTGTTCTCGTCTTCCTTAATGACATAATGATATATTCCAAGAATGAGGAAGAGCACCTTCAACATTTGTATTTTTTTCTTCAATGGTTAAGGGAACATAAGCTATATGGGAAGCTTTCTAAATGTATGTTCTTCCAAAAGGAAGTACAATACTTGGGCCATATAATCTCGGTTGAGGGAATTGTGGTGGATCCTACAAAGGTTAGAGCTATTTTAGAGTGGCATACAACAAAAAACATGCATGAAGTTCGCAGTTTTATGGGACTAGCAAGGTATATTACAAGTTCTTTGTGGTTAATTTCTCAAGAATTTCCCATCCCATCACTTCTCTACAAAGAAAGGTAAAAGATTTGAATGGTTAGGAAAATGTCAGGAGGCATTTGATCTATTAAAGGAAAAGTTGACTTTAGCACCAATTTTGAAAGTGCCCGACCTAGAAGGGCAATTTGTGGTCATCATTGATGCCTTAGGAGAGGGATTAGGTGGTGTACTTATGCAAGATGGGTGGGTTATTGCCTATGAGTTAGCAACAATCGTGCACGCATTGCAAATGTGGTGACATTATTTATTGGGGAAACCTTTAGAGCTAAGGTCAAACCATCAAGGTCTCAAGTATTTGTTTACCCAACCCCACCCAAATGCTCGATAGAGGAGATGACTAGAGCTAATATTAGATTATGACTTCAAGATTAGCTACATCAAGGGAAAGGAAAACTGAGTTGCACAAATGTCCTAAGTCGAAGGAGGCATATCTCCTCAATGATCTCTGTGCAAACTAATTTTAGGAGCCAAGTGTTGCAAAAGTCTAGAGGAGACAAATATATTAGTAGGTAAGGAAAGCTCTAATGAATAACCCCCAAGATCCAAGGTATGATGGGTTTCATTTTGAGTCAAATGGACTATTGAGGTTCAAGGGAAGAATGCACGTTCTGAACTAATAAGAGTTCAAGAACATGGTATGGAAAGAGATTCATTCACACCTTACTTAGGACATCTGGGGGTGACGAAGCTTTTAGATGATGTTAAACCACTATATTTTTGAAGGGAATGAAGAGGAATGCTGCAAGGTATATAGAAAAGTGTTTAGAATGCTAGTGGGTGAAAGCAAAACATCATCACCCTATAGGACTTTTATACCCTTGTGAAATTCCAGAGTGAAAATGATAGATTATTAGCATGGATTTTGTGCAGGGTCTTCCTATGTCTAGAAATAATCATAATGCAATTTTGGTAGTGGTGGATAAACTCACCAAGGTAGCCCATTTCATACCCAGGAATTTGATAGATGGAGCACTAGTTATAGCCCACAAGTTTGTGCAAGAAGTGTTCCAACTGCATGGTGTTCATGAGAAGATAATCTCAGATAGGGACGCTCACATGACTTCAAGGTTTTGGAAAACCTTATTCACCTCGCTTGGAACTCAGTTGAACATATGTTCAACATATCATCCAAAGACAGATGGTCAGACAAAGAGAGTGAACCATGTTTTAGAGGATTTACTGAGGATGTATTGTATGGATCAACAATACAAGTGGGAGGACTACTTTCCACTTGTAGAGTTTGCTTGTAATAACTCATATCATTCTGCTATTAAAATGGCTCCATTTGAAGCATTGTATGGAAGAAAGTGTTGAACTCCTATAAGTTGGGATAAGCTAGAAGATAGGGTTAGCTTTGGTCCAAAAATGTTATAAAAAATGGAGGAACAAATCAGGTTGATCAAGAAAAGGCTAGCAAAAGCCAATGATAGACAAAATAGTTATTCTAATGCCAAGCGTGTACCTAGACATTTCTCACTAGGGAATTTTTTTTTTTAAGAGTCAAGCCTTAGAAGAGTTCAATCAAATTTGGGAAGTCTTCAAAGTCAGCTCCTCGTTATGTGGGTCCCTTCAAAGTTCTTGAAGAAATCAACCTAGTTGATTTCAAAATTGTTCTACCCCCAATTCTTCCTAGAATGCATAATATTTTTCATGTTTCATATCTTAAGAAGCATGTACCAGGTAATAATCATATAATTGATTGGAATGCACTTCAGGTTCTAGATCCAGGAGTGGTCATGATCAAGCCTCTCAAAGTGCTCAAAATGCATAAGCTCCACCTATATAATAGAGAGGTAGTGCAATGCAAGGTCTAGTGGGATTAGTATGCTAAGGATGGTGCCACATGGGAAAATTACCATGAGATCAAACAAAAATTTCCCCATCTTTTGTTTGAATTTGAAAATAGGAATTAAAACTTTTCTTTTGTTTTGTTATATGTTATGATACTTTAAATCATTAGGGATGATGATTCTTAAGGGGGGAGATAAGTTACACGCCACCTTTGAATTACTAATTACTTTTTACTTTATGGTAAATGCTATGATGAATTATGTGATTATGAAATTTTGAAAGATAAATGCTATGATGAATTTTACGCGATGAGATGTTTCTACATTTAAATGAATTACTAATTAATATGCAATGATATGATTATGATGTAAATGCTAACGTCTAACTACTCAGTTGTTTCTTGAGTGAAATTGCTAAATCTTTTTTTTCATGCCCTCCAAAGGGAGAGGGAGAGCATCACGCCAAAGAAGGGTAACCAATGCATGTCTAGGGTTGTCAATAACATCTTGAAGGTAAGTAAAACCTTGTTGTTGTTTAGCCTTGTTCTCCTTGCTTAATATGGGTTGCAAATTAATGAGGGTAATTGATATCCATTTTCTTGTATAATATATAAAGATACGTATGTATATATATGTCATAAAAAAGAAATATAAATATATATATATATATATATATATGTATACAATGGGTATTACATCGGTGTTTGTATATATGTGTTCACATGTGTATATATGTACGTATATTAATGAAAATAAAGTAATACATATATATACATATATGTGTGTTATATGTTATACCCTATTATACCATGTTGTCAACATTTAAATGCACTCATGCTAATGAAAGCAGGAAGGGTGTTAGTTGGGAATGATCTTGTTAACGTTCTTTGTTAAATGGAAATAATGCCAATATATAGTGGCGTGATATATCCATCACCTTTATACTATCAATACCACTTTGTGACATAAATTTTTTAATACTTTGAATGTATTTTAATTGCATTTAAATGTTTTGAGCAGTTGTTTAAGCCATGGAAAGTGATAAAATCTCGACCCAATAAATGGGGAGACTAAGGCTTATGCTTTACTTCTTGAAAACCATAGATTATCATGTTCTATCGCGCCAGCTTTATAGCAGACTGGCTGTGTGGTATAGCCACAAAAGTGGTAGCATAAGTAAAGTTTTTAATTATCTTTTAATTTGCATTCCAATGTGGTAGCATGCTACGTGAAAGTAGGGGGCAATATCAGTAATTTGCATACTATCTTTGTGTTGGGCATGGTATTGGTTTCTTGGCAGCTTTGTAAGCATTTAAAAAGCTATTTTAACCCCCCTCCATCATGGCAAGCTGAGCGTGAGTTTAGACTCACAAAGCTATCGTTAACTAGCTTAAAATATTTTTATTCTGTTGTAGTTTACCTTGTGGTGGAGGCTGCATGAGTCTTGGCTTGTGCTTCTATTTTTAAACCTGCCTAAAATCTGGGAAGGATCGTGGCAAGGGTAGTATATAAAATATTTGATAACTGTCTTCAACTATTTCTTGTCTCGGAAAGGTTAGGCGCCAAAAGAAGAATGAGAATTCAGTTAGGGTTTTTATCCATCAAATCCAAGATAGGTATAATGTAATGCTAGAGGTGGAGAAAGTTATGAGTTTTGGTAAAAGCTTGTAAAGTCTATGTGAAGCATCATTATTTTATTTATTCTTCAATTTGGAAAAGAAACATGGGGCTTATTTATCTATCAAAGAACTGAATTGAGAATTAATTCTTTTGCAATTGCCTCGTACTGTAATTAGAACAACAAGCCAATGTGCAGAAGACAGTCTTAGATTGCATAAGAAAGAGCTTGGTTGGTGCACCAATTTTAGCTATGTAAATAGTAAAGAAGTTGTTCTTTCCACACCATTGGAGGATCGCATCCACAACTGTATTTCTAAGTTGTAGTTGAGCTATGGGTTGAGCTAGCATAAAAAACTAGTGTCTCATCCCAACTAGCTGAGAAGGAAAGTATTGTTCTTATTTTTAATTTTTCTTGCTGAAATAGTTTCCTCTTGGTTTAATGGAAATAACTAGATTCCTTAAATCAATAATGGGGTATTCCTACTTTTAAAATCCACTATTGCAAAGAAATGTTTGTGTTATGAGTTTGTAATCTGCGACATAGTATACAAGAGTTTTATTTTGTCTATTCTTGAAAGAAAATTGTTTCCCTTCTTTCCATTTTGTATGTTCTTGGAAAGAATACAATTATTTTGTAAATTAAGTTTTATTTCTTTAAAAAAAGTAAAATCTGGGTGGTCAAGAGTTGAACCATATATTCTTTGTTTACACTTTGAACCAAAGATTAGTTGGTTGATAATTGAAGTAATTTGAAGAGTCCATAGTACACTCAATGATAGACCATATTTAAAAGAAGCTTAGCTGGAACCTTACATTAGTTATTCATCTCGTAACCTATTTTTGACATTTTATCGAAAATGTATGTATTTTTAAGAAGAAACTATAAAAAGCAAGACCACACACTATTTTTCTTAGAGAAACTAAACCCTAAAGGTGGGCTATGTTCATGAATGGAAAACACTCATCAAAATGAGGTATTTTATATACATTTTTTTATTCTATAGTATGACTAGGAAGGTCAAAATATTATCTTTTGTTGTCAAGTTTTGCCAAAAAAAGTTTATTTTCAAGAGTAATTAATCTCATGAGTTTGGCAAGCTTTGAACTTGTGGTAGTTGTCAAGACCTTGATAGTTATGTGATGTAATTTGAATTTAGTAATAACAAATCGACTCAATTGAGTATTGACTTAAGGAGTGAATGTGTGTTAAATAAAAGCTTCAATATGATTAACCTTTGGTCAAACAACAAGTTTGAGTCAACCTAGGTTAGTTATGGTTCTCCAAGTCGAGTAAAGGTGGGTGAACAAATGACTCCACTCATAAGTAGTGGTTGAACATAGTTCAAATACTTTGGCCAAAGTGAGTGCAATGGTCTATGCTTGCACTTGTCAGTTCATTGTGTCCTGAATTTAATTAACTAATTAGAGTTGTCATTCATAGTTGGAAGGTATCCATAGTTGTTTGACGATATTGGTTAAGTAGGGCACAACACCAAAGCTCAAATGGAAATACTAGGGGGTTCTTAACTATATCCTTCATTGAAGGGTAGGGCCACTTCCAGTTAGGAAGGTGTGTGGGGGGCCACCTATCTACAATTGGAGGTAAAGCTTGTGGGTGATGCTCTCCCTCCTGTAGATGACATGTCGAGTCTTGTGAGACAAAAAGTATCCAATTATGGGATCTCTAACCTTTTTCCTTAAAAGATAATGTTACATCTTATTTATTTGCAATCATTCATGTTGAAATGAAAAAAAAAAGAAAAATTCGTTTATTATTTTCAAATTAAAAAGAAAAGTAAGTTTGATATGAAATGTTTATATATTTAGTTATGTAGTTCCAATTTCAATGATTGAAAAGGAAAAAAATTATATCCTATTTTCATGGTGTTAAGTTATTAACTATGTGGTAAATAAAAACCAAGCAAATTCTTTATAGAAGGAGGTGGTTGTTACATATATTTTCAGCTATGGTGATTTTATCTTGACAACTACTGATACATACTTGCTACCTTTGGATTGAGTGTTTGTGTATTGGGATATTGGTTGGAGGTAGGTTTTATTCTTCTTTGTGATAGATAGTGTGGCATCTCTTTGGATGGCTTTTTATCTTTATATGTTGGCATGACGGAGGATGAGAGAATTCATGCTTGCGATGATAGTCACCTTGATTCTTGTTGTAAGTATCTTGATAGAGCACATGGAGAATTTTGATTCCTTGTTGTAAGTATCTTGATGGGATATGTGGCTAGAGGGATTTTTCCCTTGTTCATGTTTGAGTTTACTTGTTTACCTCTTATGCAATATGTACAACAAGTGGGAGAATGTTAGGAAAAGGTGTGACCTAGCATAATGTTATAATATAATTATTTATTTATTATGTGGTGCACCTAGGGAATCTAGGGGTATGTGCATCACATGGGTCTAGTATTCTTGGGGCCACTTTATGTGTTGCATGTAATATTAGTTTAAATATTTAATGTGGCGTTACACATGGGATAATATTTAATATTGGGAAAACTTAGTACCGATATTACATGAGAGGTTAATGGTTTTGTAAGCTCATCGTATTAGTTACATGGTTCTATGTAATACCACTTGGTGGTTTGTGTGAGCTTGCTTCTATCAAAGCTAACACATGGGTAGTTGTCTAAGGTTGGCTAGCTTGGCTTTTTGGCTAAGTGTTTGAGAGCATCTCTTGTAGGTATTTGTGAGGGTTGAAGTATGGCATGGGATGTGTGGTTACATGCTTGTTCACAGATTGATTGTAGCGGGCTTGATGTTTCAAAGGTATTCATGGAGGACTTTGAAGATGTATTGTAATCTTTATTGTTGAATAATACATGAGTGATGGATGCTTTTGGATGTTGGGTTTTTCCCTCTTGAATATTTTCCTAGGGCATATCTTGTGTCATCTTTGATGGTGTGTTGTCTATTATTTTGCATATGGATTCTAAATACTTGTTTGGATAGATTTATCTATTTGTGTTATGTGGTAATTATCTTGGGTGGGTGTATATTTCCTTTCACTTATTTAATTAAATTATAAGTTAATATTAACAAAGACCAATTCATTTTAGATGATGTTCTATTGAACAAATGAAAAAAATATTTTACATGTTTATTTACTTGTAACCCTAAACCTAATATTAAAATTAACCATAACCTTAATCCTATCCTTTTTTTAACCCTAAACCTAAACCTAAATGTGACTCAAATATTAAATATAAATTTAATTCTAATCTTAATCTTATATCTAAAAATAACATTAATTTAATTGTAACCCTAGCCCTTATCCTAAAGTTATCTCTCAATCCTATGGATATTGTTAAAGAGTGTGCAATTATGAAAATGCATGACAATCTTAATGCTCACATGAACCCCATGTCTAATCCTTGACTATGCCTAATATGCATAAGATTCAAATTAATGGGAATGTCTTGGGACTTATCAATTAAGACAAGTGCTTTATTTTCTTGGCATTCTGCATAATTGGCTTGGCTCATTCCTTGAAACATGATTTTTCCTTCTTTTCTCATAGAGCTAATAGAAAAGAATACTATTGCAATTCTATTTTGGTTTATCTCATCTAGAGTGGAGAGTTACCTAGTTTTCAAAGTCCTTAATGGGAGGTGGTGGAAGAGTTTTGGGTAGATGATGGGTGGGCCAAGGAAGCACTCAAAACCCCTTTCATGTATTCCCCTAAAGCAAAATGTGGATATTTGGAGGATTTTTGAGGAAGTCAACATCATGTCTTTCTTCCTTGCCATGCATGACAATAATAATGCCCATTGCAATAGCCTTTTTTGACTTTATAGTCTATCATAAATAATGTTTTGTGCATAATAAATATTGTAGTTGGATTATTGGTGAATATGGTTGTGTTCCATGCCACCTCTTTTTTGAATATCTATATAATAGATGCCCTGCCTCTTATTTCATTAAGAAAATTTGACGATTTTTCATATTTGTTTGTTTTCTAATCAACATATCACTATTCTTGTTTATTTTCCTTCATCTGGTATTAGAGCCAGTTCAAGAAAAATCCATCAGTTAACGTAAGAGTTCTAGAAGAGATCAAATAGTTGCATAAAGGAAGATCGTTGGAGGGAAGTGTTGATCGAAGACTGCAGTCAAAGGAAACTCTTGTGTTTGTGTTTTTTGTTTTTGTAGGTTGAAAGGAGATGTGCAAGAGAAAATCAAAATGACTGTTTGATAGAGGCAGTTTTTGAAATTAGTTTGAAAGAAGCAACGTTTGAAATCTCTTCATGTGAAGAGACATGAAGATTGCATACTGCAGTCTGGAGAAGGAGAAACTTGCTTATTACCATTGTCATGGAAGGAGGCGTGTAGGTTGTTGAAAAGAGATTGTTGTGTGTAATTTATGTCATTAGTTTGAAGAGGCGTGCAGTGTAGAAGGAGAAAGTTTCATGTGAGATTTTCTTTTCTTTAGATTCCACACAAGGCTTTAACTTTAAAGTCTTTGAAAGTATTATTTTTTTTAAAAGTTACTTTTTAGAGTTTTAAAGAGCACATAAAACTTTTTTTAAGTTTGACTTGAATTAAGTTATAAAGTGAAACTCTTTTCACTTTTTAAATAAATATATATTTAAACTTGTGAAATTTTATTTTTGAAAGTAAAGGGTAATAAGATCAAACTGTTTCAAACTTTTTCTTTTGTAAAGTGAATATTGTGTAATTAAGTGTATTATCGGTTGCAACTGACACTTAATCTCGAAAAATTAATATAATATTATAAAAATCTTTTTATGTGTGGGTCCTATTTGAAGGGACAAGGGGAGTATTTGTTTTCAAAGATCTCTCTAAAAATTGTGTTGAACTTTTGGGTTATTGTGCACATTTTTCATGGCAAACATGACAGGAAATGTAATGTCAGGCATTTTAATTCCTGTCTTTGAAGGAGTTAATTTTGCATATTGGTGTACAAGAATGCAAACCCTACTCAAATCCAAAGATTTGTGGGATATTATTCAACAAGGCTATGTAGAACTAGTGGAACTAGAAGATATAAATGTGTTTAGTGCATCAAATGATCAACATAAAAGGGAGTATAAAGCAAATATCAAGAAAGACAATGAGGTCCTATTTCTAATTCAAGGTGCAATTACTCAAGCAATTTTTCCTAGGATAATTGGTGCTATTCATTCTAAGAAAGCTTGGAAAATACCAAATAATACATATCAAGGTGCACAAACTACCAAATTACAAATAATCAAATTTTTTTTTGAAAATGTAAAGATGACTACTAGTGAATCTGTGAATGATTTTCTAACAAAGGTAGAAGGTCTATTAAGTCAAATGAAAGTTATAGGAGAAGATGTAGATGACAAGCATGTCATTGAGAAAATCCTAGGAAGTTTGATTCCTAAATTTGATGGTGTGGTCTGTACAATTGAGATTTCTAAAGATCTCACAAGTATGAAAATAAATGAGATAAGTGGAATTTTATTAATTGCTAAAGAAAGAATGAAAAGTAATGTATGAATCTTAGAACAAGAATTTTCCACCAAAGCAAAATATAAGAGGAAAAAGAAACACATTATTCAAAAATTAGAACAAAGGTGACTATAGCCATAAAAATGAATATAAAGGTGAATCTAGTAATTTTAGAGGAAGAGGTAATAATTTTAGAGGAAGAAGTAGCAACTTCAAAGGTATAGGAAGAGGAAGAGGTAGAAACAATTGGGGAGACTACGATAAAAGGAATGTCCAATGATTTCATTGCAATAAGTTTGGACACTATGCATCAGAATGCTTAGATTAAACAAGGTGAAATAGAAAAAAGAAATGCTCATTTGTTGAAAATAAACAAAAAAAAATTAATTCTTGCTTTAGTGCAAATACTAGTGAAAATAATGTATGGTATATATTGCTTCTTGATGTTCTTCAATATGACATTTAATGAGAATTTATTTGTCAAATTGGATGAAAATCATCAAAGTACAATAGTATTAGGAGATAAATAATCTCATGGATGAAAAGGTAAAGCTACAATTGTAGTTACAACAAAATATGGTGAAGTTAAGCATATCAATGAAACACTATTGGTTCCAACACTAAAAAATAATTTTTGTCTGTTGGACAAATGCTAGAACAAAATTATCAAGTGACTTTTGATGAGAATGAGTGCATAATAAGAGACAAGTTAAAAAGGAATGTGGTTGTTGTAAGAGAAAGGATGACAAGTGATAGGATCTTTCATCTTCATTTACTCATGGAAAGCAAGCATTGAGGTCTAGTGAAATGAATGAAAGTAAAATTTGGCATCGAAGATATATAGTCACCTCAGTTTTAATGGGTTGATTTTACTCAAGAGATTAAAAATGGTTGAAGGTCTACCTTTTATTTAAAATACAAAACAAGTTTGTGAAGAATGTGTTATTGGAAAACAACACAGGGCTAGCTTTCAAATTGACAAATCTAGTAGAGCTAAGCATCATCTTGAGATAATTCATACAAATTTGTGTGGTCCTATGGAAACACCTTCTGCGTGGTCCTATGGAAACACCTTCTTTGAATAAATCTAAGTATTTTCTAACCTTCATTGATGATTACTCAAGAAAAAATTGGGTATATCATTTGGCTACAAAATTAGAAGTGTTTGAAAAATTTGTAGAATTCAAGAATTTGGTTGAGAAACAAAGTGGTAAGTACACCAAAGTGATAAGGTCGGACAATGGAGGTGAGTACAAATCAAATCAGTTTCTAGATTTTTGCAAAAATCATGGAATCAAGAGAGAGTTCACTACTTCCTACACTCCACAAAAAAATGGAGTTGCTTAAAGGAAGAATAGGACAATTGTTGAAATGGCAAGAAGTATGATGAAAGTGAAGAATTTAGATAAAAGTTATTGGGAAGAAGCAGTATGCACAATAGTGTATCTTCTAAATAGAATTCCTACAAAAGCAGTTAAAGGAATGACTCCTGAACAAGCATGGTTTGGGATAAAGCCAAGTGGTGATCACTTAAGAGTATTTGGTTGTGTTGCTTATTCATACATACCAAAAGGGAAAAGATCTAAGTCAGATGATAAAGGCCTAAAATGCATTTTTATTGGTTATGGATATGAAAATAAAGCATGTAGATAATATGATCTAGTTGGAAAAAAGCTTGTGATAAGCAAAGATGTTATATTTAATGAAGTAGCAGAATATACCAAAGACAATGAAACAACGAGAAAAGAAATAGTGATTGATGAAGTTGAGGAAGAGGCAAAAGAAGACAATCAACCTAACTCATCTAATGCAAGAATAAGACAATATGAAAAATATCAAAGAAGGATAGAAAAGAATCATCCATCAACTCTTATGTTAGATTCAAATTTTGAGAAAATGACAACAAGGTCACAAGCAAAAGTGAATTATGAGTTAATGACTTAAATAATGGAAAATAATGAGCCACAAAGATTTGAACAAGCTCAAGAAAAATAAGAGTGGATTAAAGCCATGAATAAATGAAATAAAAATAATTGAAAGGAATGACACATGGGATTTAGTTCAACTACCTCTTGGTAAGGAAATTATTAGTACAAGGTGGGTGTACAAAACTAAGTATAAATCTGATGGAAGCGTTGATAAGCATAAGGCTATATTAGTAGCCAAATGGTACACTCAACAAGAAGGTATTGATTATACAAAAACATTGGCTCTTGTAGCATGCATGGATACTATCAAATTGGTTTTGGATTTGGTAGCTCAATAGAGTTGGACAATTTATCAAATGGATGTAAAGAGTGCATTTTTGAATGGATATATTGATGAGGAAGTGTATGTTTCACAACCCAAAGGTTTTGAAATATCATCTAAAGCACATTATTTTTTAGATTAAAGAAGGTCTTGTATGGTCTTAAGTAGGCACCAAGAGCATGGTATTCAAGGATAGATTCATATCTACAATGTTCAAAAAGATTTTCTAAGAAGTCGGTCAGATCCAAATCTTTATATTAGGAGCTTAGATAAGGATATTTTTATCTTAGTTCTCTATGTTGATGATCTTATCTATACTCAAAAAATTTCAACTTCATTTGTAGAGTTTAGAGTAGCCATGATTGTTGAATTTGAAATGACAGATTTGGGACAAATGCAATACTTTCTTGGTATAGAAGTATGGAAAAATAAAGATGAAATATTCATGTCTCAAAAGAAATATGCACTAGATATCCTACAAAAGTTTTAGGTGAAGAGTTGCAAACCAGTTGCAACACCTATTGAAGTTGGACTTAAGTTGTCTAGCTTAGATGTGTTAGATCTAGTGGAGCCCACTCTATAAAGATAGTTGATTGGAAGTTTGATCTACTTAACTACTACTCAACCAAACATCACATATGCAATGATCTTGGTATCTAGGTTCAAGTTAGATCTTAAGAAAACACATTGGAGTGTAGCTAAAAGGATTCTTTGATATATCAAAGGGACATTGAATTATGGTCTCAAATTTTAGCATTCAGAGGATAATGAGTTGGTTGGCTATATAGATTTAGATTGGGAAAGCTCCACACATAACCAAAAGTCTAATTCTGGGTATGCTTTTAGTCTTGGTTTAGTAGTATTCTATTAGACGTCCAAGAAACAACCAACTATCTCCCTTTCTACAATAGAGGGTGAGCATAAAGATGTAACATCAGTAGCTTGCCAAACTGTGTGGTTGACAAGACTACTAGAGGATTTACACCAAATAAAAAATGGACCTACATTATTATATTGTGAAAACACGAGATCTATACAAATGATGAAGAATCTAGTATTTCATAGCAGGATCAAACATATTGAGATTCAACACCACTATATCAGAGAATTGGTTCAATAGAGATTGATTGAGATTGTGTACTGCAGTATAGAAGATCAACTAGTAGATATTTTCATGAAGTCTTTGGCTTGTTAAAGGTTCCAAAAACTCAGAGATCTACTTCATGTTCTTCCTAATGGTCATTATGGGGGAGAATGACAATAATAATGTCTATTGTAGCAGCCTTTGTTGACTTTATAGTCTATCATAAATAATGTTGTGCATAATAAATATTGTAGTTGGGTTATTGGTGAATATGGTTGTGTTCCATAATATCAACTCTATTTTGAATATCTATATAATAAATGCCCTGCCTCTTATTTCATTAAGGAAATTTGGGGCTTTTGCATATTTTTTTGTTTTGTGATCAACAAATCACCATTCTTGTTTATTTTCCTTTAATTTGCAAGGTTTAATGATGAGGTCACCTCCAAATTTTACAACTCATGAAAGGAGGGAACAATGGAAATTGGTGTTATCCATTTTGAGGTGATCCCTATACTAATTATAGAGGTGATGGGATTACAATGTAAGGGGATAAAAGTGGCCAAAGTGAGCGATGTAAACTATCAAAGATTTATTGATAGTTTCTTTGAAAAAGAGAAGTTGTAGAGATTTGAGAAGGCTATGAAAGGGAGAAGCTATTGGCTCCTTTCAATTTGGTAAGTTTATATTTAATGTGCTATATTACTTTATAGGGAAGATATAAAACCATTCATGGTCACCATTTTCCTTTCTTGAATCACATAAGATGTAAAGAAAAAGTTAACATCCCTTTTTTTCTTCAGTCACCCCTCCATGAATGTATTGCTAAGGGGACCTCCCCCCACTATATCAAGGTCTCTTATTTAAAAAAAATATAATCATGTGTTTTCCATTACTCCTTAGTCATTCCCTATTAAAGTTAAACCTCTGCAAATAAATTCATCGAAAGATAATCCCCTCTTGATTTAGAATAACCATCCTCCTAGAAAAAATTCTAAATGTTGTTTCTCAGACCCCTACTATTGTTGAAATGCAGTCTACCCCTCCCTCTCAAAAAAAAAAATCCATACAAACTTTATTGCTTCAAAAATAAAGTTTTTAGGCCCCTCAAAGAGTAAGGATAAAATGATATTGCTATAGAGATCCTAGATGAAGGTGAAATGGGTTAGCATTGTGATTTGAGCTATGGAATGGATGAGAGAAGTTTGACCTACTTAGCCAAAGTGGGTATTTAGAATAAAAGTATGGATTACAAAGGGAAAAAGTTGGCCTTTGAAGAGGAATTTGTGGAGTCCTCGAATGAGGAGTACTTCCCCTTTGCTGAGGAGGACCAAGATAATGGCTAGTAAAAGGTGGAGGAGATGGAAGAAAAAATGGTTGAGGATGACACGAGTGATGATGAAGAGGTTGAAGACACTAAAATGAATACAATAAATATTGGAATTGGGGAAGAGGAGAACATGATGGAATCTGGTCAAAAGTAGGAAAATATTGAAAAGAATGAAGAAAGGGAGAGCTTAGAGGGAGATGGGGAATTGGGACCTAAGCCCCTTCAAAATTTTAAAAACCATATTAAGGATTTGTATGGAAGTTTTAACCGTATTGAGTTAAATAGTGACAGTGAATTCCTAAAGGATAATATTATCGAGCTACATAATGAAATTAGTTACATTATATCAATCATCAACGAGACTATGAACTGTGCCATATTTGGTATTGTCACAAGGCAGTCTAAAGTGAGGATGCTAAAATGAAAGAAGAAAAAGATCTAGGATGAAGAGGCTCTGAGGAATGACACTATGGATGACACAAAGAACACTTGGAAGAACAACCTCAACAATCCAAAGGAGTAGTTTTCTCAACTAGGAAGATTTTTTTTCTCTTCTCTACTTTTTCTTGAGCGTACGTGCCTATTTCTTATAGGCTTGCATGCCACTTATGGTTTTTTGGTTTTTTGAGGCCAGAGTTCCTTTTCTATTTCTTGTTGCTTGGCTTGGTTGGCCTCTTGTTTATGCTTTAACTTTGTTATATGGGATCAGGGCCCTTACCCTACTTTTTAATAAAAAACACATGCATCATACATTGTGTGTTAAATATATAATATGTTTTAAAAATTTAAATTTAATTTTTGAATCATTACACATATGATTTTGAATGACAATTAAAATATCAAGTAAAATATATTTACTAAAAATAAATATATTTAATTCCATATAATTAATAAATTATGAGGTATCATATAATATTGTATGTTCATTTCTTGCCACATATATACTTGTCTAAAACTAGCAAAATAGAAAACTAAAAATAAGTTCACACTACTAGTATGAAATTTGTAGATAATTTCTCATAATAAAAAGATACCAAATGTAAGGAAATATATTAGTTCCTACATTAGCCAATATACAAAACTATTGTAGATTATCCTAATGAAAAAATGTCATAGTAGTAGTGATGGTCTATACATTCTAATAGTATTTCAACATAAATAATAAATAACAAAAAATGAAATTAGAATAACCACACAAAAGTGAGATATTGATATAAATTGGGTAAACTCCTTTAAGAAAACTGAACCTTAAAAGCATTGAAACCATCCCCTTGTATCAATAAAAATATTCATAATATAATATTATGCTTCAAACATTGAGATAGATATCAACACTCTTAAACAATAATAAATCATATAAAAGTTTAAGAATTTATATAGTGGTGAGAAATAAGTGTTTTTATCCTCATGATACCAAGCTAAGAATACATGAGATTTAAAGATTTCACCACATGCTCCTAAAGATATCTTTAAAAAGTAACCCAAGCAAAGATGATCAAATCATTGATCAATAAGTGATAAATGAGTCCATCACGTACCTCCTACTTATATGAAGGAGAGAAGAAACCAAGAGGAAACCAACTAAAAGCTTCCTCTCCACCTTTACCACCATTAACTAATTCCTCAAGGAAAATTAGTCAATGCACAAATAATTACTTTTCAAGCATCTCCATGGTAGTTACTTTTCTCCCTACAACAAAGCTATCTTGCAATACGTGACCCAAGAATTAATTTTTTTACAATATTGAATGTATTTAAAAATTAACCCAAAATAATAAATTCATTCTTATAATGAGACTAATTTACCATGTTCTCGGTAACCCACCATCATGTCAAAAAAATCTAATGCATTTGTAGTGTGAAATACAACCTCTAGAAAACTATTGCCTAATTAGAAAATAAATATATTTTAATATGAAAGGTGCTTAAAACCTTAATAAATTTATCTTAATTCTTATGTAGGGTCAATTTTTTTTAAGGGATAACCATATGTGAGAATATTCTTATATGTTGGTTGTCATTGATGTCAACATTGATTGTTGGATGGAAACATTGTTTGTTGGTTGTCCTTGAAGATTTTATGATGTTTAGTGTCATTGGTGTTATTACTTGGTGTTATCGCGTTTGCTTGGGAGATTGTTGGCATTAGTTTTCAACACTAGAAGAGATAGTTGATTTCATTAGCATTGGTTTTCATTATTGACAACATTTAATTTGTGCTATCATTGATATATAGGATGTGTTGTTGAAGTTCATGGTTGGATGTCATGCCTTATCTAAGAAGTGTTGTTGAATCTCATGGTTAGATGGCATGCCTTATCTAATAAATGTTGTTGAAGTTCATGGTTGGGTGTCATGCCTTATCTAAGAAGTGTTGCTAAAGTTCTTGGTTGGATGTCATGCCTTATCTAAGAAGAGTTCCTAAAGTTCATAATTGTATGTCATGTCTTGTTTCATGTTAAGGAAAGTTGTATTATGCATTATTGCTATCAACAGAGTAGATTTTATAATGATATATTTAGATGGGGATTACAAGCATTAACATAAGGATTATAAGCATGACTGATAGTGGAGAGATGTTTCTAAATGTTTACAGTATGTCTTATGCTCTCTCCTGATGTCCTTGATGAAGCATGTGTTTTTGAAAGAAAGTTTTGGTCTTTGCAAGTATTGAAAAGGTTTATGTTTTAGGAATTTGTCTTGAAGACTGTTTGGGAGAATGCTCTGCATTCCTTCGATGTTGAAGATTTTGTTGCAGGTATGACTAGTTAGTGTTGTCATTGATGTCAAAAATCCAATGTTGTCATTGATGCCTATTGTTGGGTGAGATTGTTGCAAGAGTGTGAGTAGTTGATGTTATCCATGCTTTGATTAGTTGCATTGTTTTGTCATTAGTAAAGCTACTGGTGTCAACCTCTAATGTTTCTTTGATAATATTTTTTCCATGGATATGTGGTTGAGTTACTATGTTGTAGTTGGCTTGGTAGTGATGAGGATGTGTTTCTGGTGCTTGGTTTCCAAGTGCTTTCGAGAAATTTTGATAAAAAGAGGAAATAATGTGTTACAACAGTGTTCTATGTTGCAGTGATGTGTTCTAGTTTTTCTCTGCATTTCTTCTAGGTTAAAGATCTACTTGTGCATTTTAGATATGTTGATTAGAGATGTTCAAAGGTGCTATATCTAGAATTTGGTGTGTTGGATTGTTGTGCAGAAGAATTTGTGTTCACCAATGTGTTAACTATGTATCTCAAAGATGTCTAGGAGAAATATCTTTGCTCCACATTTCTTTGTAGTTATATTTTAGGTCTCATAGATCTAAAGAAGTATTGATAGTGTTGGTATCTTTCTTCAGTTGAAGTGGCTAAAGGCTTGGAGCTAAGGAAGTATGTTTCTTGAGTAACAATGTATGACAAAGTTGTCTAAGTGTAGTGGGTGTGTACATTCTTTAAGTGGAAGTGGTTGTGAAGGAGTTTGTTGGATTTTAGAGTGCTTTTAGAATATTGTACATCATGTTCAAAATGTGTTGTGTGACTTTCACAAGTTGTCCTTGGATTTAAGGAAGTGTTTACTTAAAATTTTATGGTGTTTACACTACTTTTTATGCATATCTATTATTTGTAGAAGCATGTTGTAGTGTGGTATTGCTGATCTGGGTCCTAGCTAAGGTGTAGTGTGGTTCACTTTCACTTCTATCTGCCACGGAAGTGTTTTGGCATCGACCTAATTTGAATTTGTATGTTTGAGTTGCATAGTCGACCTTGGAGAATATTTCAAGGTTGAAGATGGTATAAATAAGAGTTGAGCTATTGATGGATGATGAGATAGACAAGTATGATGCAAATTGCAGAGTTATAGAGTGCAAAATTAAGAAGTGCAATTGGATCTTCCATGTGTTAGATTACTGGATGTAGTGAGTAGAAGGTGTCTACAATTCTTCAATTAGACTAAAAAGGTGTTGGTGACATTGTGGTGGATTCTCTATTGCATTGGGATAGTTTTCTCTATGTAACATTTCTTCTATGTCATCTTTTCTATTTTAACAGTGAGCCTTTAGTAGCGAGCCTTTCTTTCTTTGGGCAGTGAGCCCTATTGTATTCGGTATTGTTATTACTTATATTGTGAGATAATCCTCACCCTAGCTTTTCCACATAAATCTAGTGTTCTCTTGTGTATGGTTTTTAGTTTTTTTAGTTTCAGTCATTTTATTTTCATGCTAATTCATCATAACAGTATAAGGGTTTATTGAATGGATGTGGATCTAAATGTTTAATGAGGGTTTTAAAGTTTTAAGGTACAACCAATTCACCCCCCTCTTAGTTTTCTTTTGCATTCAACATGTTTGGTCTTATGGTTTGGGATTCAATGTTGGTGCTTTGTGGATGTTGTACTCCTATTTTATAGTTCAATTTGTTGTCGAGGAGGTTTTTGTGAATTGTAGAAGGTTGAAAGTGTTGTTAGTTATCCAGACTTGTCCAAGAAAGGCTCCACATTTCTTTGCATTGATGTCTCTTCTCCTATGGCTTGATGATTTTTTTTCAATCTTTGTGCAGTGTCTTAGGTTCAATTTCAAGTGTTAAAGTGATCCACAAGTTGATTTTCTAATGTCATATATTCTGGTTATGTATTACATGTGCTTCTTGAATAAGGTATTTTATTCCTATTTGATCTACGGTGGCTATTCATGGCATGCTAATATGAAAGATGTAATTCCCCATCTTGTAACCTAAATAATGATGCATTGTCTACGAAAGTGTGACAATTTTTTTATTAAAGTAGAAACACTTACTTAACTAATCGCAAAAATTCCATAAGTAACACGATGACACACTACTTGAAATTCCCATAGATGACTTTAGTATTTAGCATTACATATATATTAATTCACATAACTTAAAAAGCATATATTGTATAACATTTGAATTTCATCATTGAAGGTATAACATACACAAAAGATTCTTTTATACATTGCATTTGAAATAATATTACAATACTCATTCTCCAAATGAGGTAGATCAAATAATAATTTACAATTACATATTACAAATGTTCACCTCATTGACAATTGAGGAAAGTTACAAATATAAGATTTCCAATAATACAAACAAGGAAGTACACATATATCCAAATACGAGCTCTCCATCCATGAAGCACTCATTGCCATGATCAAGAACTGGGGACCCAACAGAGTAAGGTGCACGTTCCACCAAACCATGTGGTACCCTTAGGTCCACCCCCCGTGCTAGGAGACAGTAATAAGGTTCCCTAGACATAACCTACAATCCCTAGAAACAAGTATATACCATGGACAAACTATACAAGATCAACTTAACTTATTGGTTACATTGCTTCCAGAATTAGGACAATCAAATATACTAAGTTACAAAGACACTGTTATTTTAGGTGGAGTGTCATCGTAATGTTGCAAAGCTTACCCTGGTGTTTCTTCCTAGGTTCCGGCCCCCAACTTGGGTTACTCCAGTAACCTCTTACGAAACCTGGCCCCACATGCAAACTTTTGTGGAATCGAATATCCTTTAAAATAATCAAGATACTGATTTTCCATTCCAGGCCTTCTCGACTTATACACAAGACTGAACTAGCTCTTGAGTCTATAAGCGAGGTTTAATAGTCTAATTAAAGATTTTAAACTATCTAATGTATTGTTTAGTTTTCACTGACTTACTAACTCTACATGAGTTACCCAGGCACCACTTTGTGTGTCGGCCCTCACACAGAGCCACTCCCCTAAAAATAACATAAGGAATCTAAGTTCCCTAACTAAGGTAAACAAGGTGCACAAGAATCAACATATAATGCCACACATTTCATATCGGACATCAAGTCTATGTTCATAAAACCAAGTGTCTAAACACCATGCAAAACCATGTACACTACCTTAGTCAACACAAGGATTGTATTTAAACAATTACAATTCCCACATTAAAGATAAACTAATATGGAAGACTTGTACTTCTAATACATTCCCAATTTTCCCAATAAAACAAACACAATTTAAAGCAAATCAAAACAATAGAAATCTACATTTAGACTTACTAAATCCAGTCAATAAAAAAAACATGAAGTAAAAAATTAATCATCTAGGATTTAATTCATCTTCCATTCAATACAAAAATAAAATTTATAATTTTTCCAATTTCATAACCATATATTATAATGAAATCAATATAAGCTCAAGAAATCAATTTAATTTAAGCACAAAATATCCTTGTCATAGTAGATTAATTATTTAAATATGTATATCTAAATATTTAATAAACTATTTTTATTTTTTTTAACACCCCATTAATAACATAAATACACTTTCAAATTTTCTTAACATTTAATAAATATATAATTATAAATATCATATATATATTTTATATATAATATATATTATATTATTAATATATATATATAATAATTATGAACTATATAAATATTAATTCTTAATATTTAAAAATAAAATATATAAAATAAAATGCATAACTTTTTTTTAAAAAAAGGGTTAAGGCTTTTAAAGCCCTAACAGTCTGCAGGTCGCGACTATGGGTAGGGTTGCCTTCGCAGCTCCCCACAGGGCTTGGCCATGGGTGGTTGAGCCGAGCAATGCCTATGAGGGCAGCACTGGGCTCTTCCCTCACTGTCGACTCCCCTACGGGGTCGGCTATTGGGTAGGCCCCCCAGCGCGGCGGATCCAAAATTTTAGTTATATTTTCACACAAAATTAAAATAAATTAAAAACAAATGGCAATTTCTTCTGAATTTTGTCCGTCAAATTTGCATTGTTTATTTTAATTTACCAATTTCACCTGTGCAACGTTTCTCCACAAAATTACACAATCCAATTTATACATGAATGTGTATATATATATCTATATATATTCTCAATTAAATAAATGACAAAATATTTAAATCAGGCAATAGATTTTCAACAGGGTTCTTCAATGGGAAATTGAGAAATTTAATAGTACACACAAAAATTTTCCCCAACAAGTTCTAATTTAATCACAAAGGTTTCAATTTCTTTTCCAAATAAATGATTTCCTTCACAATTTATTTACTCAAATTATTTTCTACAGAGACAATAACAGAGGTATATTTTTCCACAATCTTATCTACAGAGAAGTAACAAATCTACAAAGCATACTTTTGTTTTCCTTTGAATCTCTTCTGCTATTTTCCCTAATTTCACTATATATCCTTGTTTTCTTGCATTTTACACAGAAATCAACAAATCTTTACAGAAAAATTACCAATAAACAATTTACTGAGAAGAACAAGGGTTTTAACAAAATAAAATTTCTTCTACAAGGAATTAAATTTTTTTTTTACATAGACAATCCTTTCCAAAGTAAACAAATTTAAATAAACAAGAAAATACCTGTATCCCTGTAGCTTCAAAACCTTGTCTATAGAAGAAAAGCTTTGTTTTCCTAATGTGTGCAATCTTGAAAGCCCCTCCAGAACATCAATATCCAGGAGAAAACAAGTAAAAAAATAGAAGCAATCTCAATATTTCCTCCAAGAATTTTAAAGTAAAAACCCAAAAGAATTCAGCAAAAGTCCTTTCAATAATTCTTTGTATTTTTTCATTTCCAGTGAAGTAATTTTCTATTTTCCCCAAATCCCATAAAATCTTCCGAGAGAACTTCAACAAGAAAAAAACAATTAATTTTAACTAACATTAATATGTTCGTAAGAAAAATATCTTCCAACTAACTTTACTTCGTGAATCTTTCTTTTTTCCCTCATCAAAAATTGAATGCATTTAAAGAATTAAAGAATTCAAATTTCAAAATACAATTTCCTTTTTTTTTTAATTTAATTATTTATTATTATTTTAAAATTTTATTCCCATAAATATTTAATGGATATAAAAATCTATTCTCACAAATAAAGCAACTTTAATTTAATTAATTAATTAATTTAATTAAATAATTCAAATCTCTATGATTAAATTACTTAATTAAGTAAACTAATTTAATTAATTAAGTAAAACATATATAAAGCTATATGTTCAACATTAAAATTAATTTAAAAATACATTAAATTAAAAGAACATTAATCTTACATTAAATTAACAAAATATTCCTTTCATAAAAATAATACAACAAACATAATCGAGACAACGAAAGACACCAGACTTAAACTGACGACATACTATGACTGGGTTTAAGACTAGACTAGGAAAAAGCTTGTTACTACCTCCCAATAAACAATTCCATTGAGTCTTGACACGCTTAGACCCGAGTAACCAGGTGGAGTCGATGTCATATACCTGCAATCTTGTAATCAAACAAGTAACATACATACATATAATTCCATTATACAAACACACCGTGCAGAAAAAATCATGAAAATCATAGGGCAGTCGCAAGCAAGTGATGCAACTCCGTTCTCCACACTAGTACACATCACATCAAACTGACAAATAAAATAACAGTTAATCTACCATAAACATATATATAGCAATAACATCTGAAGGAAACATCTACGCTAATACAAAGCATGTCAGAAATTAATTATCACCATACAATGTTTCATCATCTCACCAAATAAATCCACCATCACTCTAATGTTAGCTATCTAAATATCCAAAACAAAGTACCAAAATCTATCAATGTGAAAACATGCTAACAAAAAACATAAGCAAAATAGAGGGGTACCACATACTCCCCTCCAGGATCAGGCTTGCTCCTGAAAGCATGTGAACAGATAGGGATAAAGTTCCCTCATGCATGTCGCATCCTCCCAAGTAGCAGAAGCCTCATGAATAGGATCCCATTGGACCCTCACCTAATCAACATCTCGACCCCTGAGACTGAGTGTCTGACGGTGTAGAATGGCCACGGGCTCCAAAGCTAGCTGCTCGTCCTATACCTGTAACACATTCCAATCAAGTAGATGAGAAATGTCAGGATGATATGGTATAAGAACTGATACATGAAAAACATCATGAATACGTGACAAACTGGGTGGTAAGGTGATTCGATATGCCACAAGACTAATCCTCTCTAGGATCTCAAATGACCCAACGAAACGAGGCACAAGCTTAGAGCCTTTTCCATAATGGATTGGACTCTTTCGCAGTCGCACTCAAAGAAACACTCTATCACCAACTGCAAACTGTCGGTCTATTCTATGGGCATCGGGATACTTCTTTTGTCTATCTTGTGCTACCATCAAATGTTCTCTAATACGGTCAACCTGTTGCTCCATGTCTTGAAGCATCTTAGGACCAAGTAGTACTCTATCCTCTAGTCGATCCCAACTCAGTGGAGTTCGACAAGGACGTCTGTTTAATGCCTAAAATGGTAGAATACCTATGGAACTCTGATATCCGTTATTGTAAGAAAATTATACTAAGTATAGATAATCCTCCCAATGTGATTGTTGGTCCATTACATACATTCTAAGCATATCCTCAAGTTTTTAGTTAACTCTCATAGTTTGACCATCTGGTTGAGAGTGATATGCTGAACTGAAGTTCAGCTGTGTACCTAGAGCATGTTGTAGTGAAGTCCATAGGGCTGATCTAGATATGGGATCTCTATCAAATATAATCCTATGAGGAATCCCATGCAATCTAACTATGTTCTCCATGAATATCCTAGCTAGAAATGAAGCATTATAAGCTGATCGTACTGGAAAAAAATGAGCTACCTTAGTCAATCTATCAATAGTTACCATAATGGCATCATGTCGACATGACAACGTAGGTAACCCCACAATAAAATCAAAAAATATAATATCCCATTTCCATTCAGGAATGAGATGTGGCTGCAATAATTCAGTGGGATGTTGATGCTCAGCTTTGACTCACTGGCAGTCAAGACATCTTGATACATAATCAACAATATCACGTTTCATACCAGGCCAAAAATATAATTGTCGAAGATCCGCATGCATTTTTTTAACACTTGGATGAGCTGAGTGTGGAGCTCGATGTGCTTCAGTCATAATTAATGTATGAAGACCCTCAAAATGTGGTACATAGACACAATCTAAATGTCAGAATATACCATCTAGTTCAAGGATATACCCTACAAATTGACCTTCTAAAGGTCTACCGGATTCAATCTCTAACTTCACTTCCTGATACAATCTATCAGTAGGAAGTGTTGCTAAAATTTGACCCCTCAAATCCACTTCAAGAGTAATAGTAGAGATCTCATGTCGACGACGACTAAGAGCATTAGCCACTACGTTCTCTTTTCCTTGAACATATTTCACTTCAATATTGTATTCAAAAAAGAATTCCATCCACTGTCTCTGTCTAGCATTCAAGTTAGGCTACGTCAATATGTATTGTATAGTACAGTGATCAGTGTGAAGTTTGAAACTGTGACCCAATAAGAAATGATTCCATTGAACTAATGAATGCACTACTGCATCAAGCTCTAAATCATGAGTGGGATAATTTAGTTAATGATCTTTGAGTTTATGAGACTCATAAGCAATCACACGCACATCTTGCATCAGAACTTCTCCCAAACCCTCCAAGGATGCATCAGTGCAAACTACAAAATCCTTGGTAGAATCAGGAACAACTAATATAGGCGCATCAGTCAACTTTTCTTTAAGTGTCTGAAAAGCCAACTGACACTATTCTGTCCAAACAAATTTCTTCCCTTTTCTCTGAAGAGAAGTAATAGGATGCCCAATCATAGAAAATCCCTGAACAAACCATCTATAATAACTAGCTAGACCCATGAAAATACGTACTTCACCTACATTAGTAGGCATGGGCCAATCAACAATAGTTTGAATCTTTGAAGGATCCACAACAATACCTTTTCCAGAAATCACATGTCCAAGGTATTTCACCTCAGTTTGAAATAAGTCACACTTCTTCAGGTTCGCATAAAATTGATTTTCCCTTAAGCATTGCAAAACCTATCTCAAGTGTTCTTCATGCTCCTTCATGTTTCTCAAATAGATCAAAATAACATCGACAAATACAAGGACAAAGCGATCAAGGTATGTACGAAAGACACCATTCATTAAACTCATAAATACTGATGGTGCGTTCGTTAACCCAAATGGTACTACTATGAATTTGTAGTGCCCATAACGAGTTTGAAATGCAGTTTTATGAATGTCTGCGATATGTGCAATTGATGGTAATTAGATTTTAGATCAATTTTAGAGAACACGTTAGCTCCCTTGATTTGATCTAAAAGATAATTGATTCTAGGAAATGGATAACGATTCTTAATCATAACCTTGTTCAATTGACGATAGTCAATACACAATCTAAGTGATCCGTCCTTTACAAAGATAACAGGTGCTCCCCAAGGAGAAACACTCAGATGAATAAATCCTTTTTCTAAAAGTTCTTCTAACTGGATACAAAGCTCCTCTAATTCTTGAGTAGTCATTCTAGATGGAGCTCAAGATATAGGCTCTGCTCCAGGAACTAGGTCAACTCTAAAATCAAGATCTCTTTTCGGTGGCATTCCAGATATATATGATTGGGAAACATGTCAGCGAATTCCCTAAGACTAGGGTGATCATCAAGAGATATCTCTTGACTCTCTCCTTCTTCCAAATCAGTAACTGTTGTTACAAACAGTTGACAACCTTGATGAAGACATCTCTTTATTTGCATAGCAGATATCATCCTCAAAGAGATAGGTCTTTGAAGACTTATGATTTCCACTTTCACACCTAAATCATTAATGCAACAAACTGTCTTAAGTCGACAGTCAATCACAACATGTTGAGATTCTAACCAATCCATACCTAAAACTATGTCATACGATCCTAAAGGTGTAGTTACATGAAGATCCACTAATAACATACCAATTCTAAGTTCACAATTATGTAGAAGGTTCTCTACTGCTACTTTCCCCCCAGAGGAAAATTCTACCTACCACTTACTGCCTTGCTTTATCTCCACAAGACCACATCGTTCAATGATGGTAGGTGAAATAAAGGAGTTAGTAGCTTCGGAATCAAAAAGAATAGAAACACTAACAACCTATAACTTACTTGAAGTCTCAACCACTATGTTCTGGTGATCAGCTTGGCGGTTATTAACCGCAGCATAAACTGTATGAGATTGTCCTGCATCACCCACTGTAGGTCATGGCCTGAAACCTGAAGAACCTCTCATAGGACACTACCTAGCAATGTGTCCCTACTGACCACACAAGCAAAAATCAGTGCCTCTATCGAATCCTTTGCCACTCGAAGATGCATTTGATTGCTAAAAGCTACCCCTACTGACAGTAGACTATGCACTCTGAGCAAGCTAATCCTATCTATTGCACTTGTTGTGTCACTAGTTGCGGTTCTTTCCCGTTTGAGGGATATTACCTTGTTGTGGTTGGGGATAATTATTCTTTTGAGGTGTAAGTTGTTGCTGCTACTGCCCACCCTTAGAGGGTGTCTGTTGGTTCCTAGAGGAACCCCCTGTTTGCACCTATGCACCCTGTGGACTAAAACCTACTATAGGAGCACTACCTATCTGTACTCCTGTGTGACCACCCAATGCCATAACGAGATTCTCTTCCATGATACATGCGTTCTCCACAACAACTTCCATAGTCTTTGGCTCAAAGACTCTGACTCCACCACTAGTGCGGGTGTTTAAGCCCCTGATGAAGTGTTGAACCAACATCACCTCATTATCTACAATCCCTGCGTATTGCTTGAGCTCATAAAATCTACGTTCATATTGCTCCACAGATAGAGCCATCTGATGTAAATCATGAAACTCGTCAGCCCTTCGTTTCCTCCAATGTTCAGATAAGAAATGTGCTCTAAACCTCTCCAAATGGAGCTTCTGCTCCTCCAAATTCCACCAAGTAGAGGAAAAGCCTCTCAGATGCATGATGGTGCATCTCGCTCAGGTATTGATACTATAGGGGTGCATAGCAAAACATCTACCCAAGTCTAATAACCAGGTCTCTTCCTCTAATCCACCACCTTTACCATCAAAAGTAGGAGGGCGTGCCCTCAACAAATCCCTCATATGCCCTGCCACTATAGCATCTTGCTCTGCAGCACTAACAATCCTCCTAGGAGATCTATCACACTCCCTAACTACCTCCTGATCAAATTCCTGTCTAGGTCCAAGTCAAGCTAGGACCTCCTCTAATAAAGGGTGTAACTGTGATCCCTATACTCCTGACTGTTCTGGAATCTGTCCCTCATTCCTTTGATCCAGCTATGGACCCAACTATTCTACCTGAACACTCTGATGAGGGCTTGGAGGGGGAGTAACCTAAGGGATTGCTTGCAACCTCGACCTTGACCTCTACCAACACCGCTACCACATCGCCTAGGCATGATCCTACACATAAAACAACAACGAGTCTCATATACTAAACAACCAAGGCTAACAGATAATGATACTACATACTAGGTCAACCTAATGCGCTTGCAATTACCTAGAGCATCCAGTGTTAGAACCTTGGCTCTAATGCCAATCTGTAATGCCCCGTCTTGTAACCTAAAGAATGATGCATTGTCTACGAAAGTGTGATAATTTTTTTTTAAATTATAAACACTTACTTAACTAATCACAAACATTCCCTAAGTAACACGATGACACACTACTTGAAATTCCCATAGACGACTTTAGTATTTAGCATTGCATATATATTAATTCACATAACTTAAAAAGCATACATTGTATAACATTTGAATTTCATCATTGAAGGTATAACATACACAAAAATTATTTTATACATTGCATTTGAAATAATAGTACAATATTCATTCTCCAAATGAGGTAGATAAAATAATAATTTACAATTACATATTAAAAATTTTCACCTCATTGACAATTGAGGAAAGTTACAAATATAAAATTTCCAATAATACAAACAAGGAAGTACACATATATCCAAATACAAGCTCTCCATCCATGAAGCACTCGTTACCACAATCAAGAACTGGGGACCGAACGGAGTAAGGTGCACATTCCACCCAACCATGTAGTACCCTTAAGTCCACCCCCCATGCTAGGAGACAGTAATAAGGTTCCCTAGACATAACCTACAATCCCTAGACACAAGTATATACCATGGACAAACTATACAAGATCAACTTAACTTATTGGTTACATTGCTTCCAGAATTAGGACAATCAAATATACTAAATTCACAAAGAAACTATTATTTTAGGTGGAGTGTCATCGCAATGTTGCAAAGGTTACCCTGGTGTTTCTTCCTAGGTTCCAGCCCCCAACTTGGGTTACCTTGGTAACCTCTTACGAAACCTAGCCCCACATGCAAACTTTTGTGGAATCGAATATCCTTTAAAATAATCAAGATACCGATTTGCCATTCTAGGCCTTCTCAACTTATACACAAGACTAAACTAGTTCTTGAGTCTATAGGCAAGGTTTATTAGTCTAATTAAAGATATTAAACTATCTAATGTATTGTTCAGTTTTCACTAACTTAGTAACTCTACATGAGTTACCTAGGCACCACTTTGTGTACCGGCCCTCACACAGAGCCACTCCCCTAAAAATAACATAAGGAATCTAAGCTCCCTAACTAAGGTAAACAAGGTCCACAAGAATCAACATATAATACCACACATTTCATATCGGACATCAAGTCTATGTTCATAAAACCAGGTGTCTAAACACCATGCAAAACCATGTACACTATCTTAGTCAACACAAGGATTGTATTTAAACAATTACAATTCCCACATTAAAGACAAACTAATTTGGAAGACTTGTACTTGTAATACATTCCCAATTTTCCCAATAAAACGAACACAATTTAAAGCAAATCAAAACAATAGGAATCTACATTAGGATTTACTAAATCCGGTCAATAAAAAAAAAATGAATTACAAAATTAATCATCTAGGATTTAATTCATCTTCCATTCAATATGAAAATCAAATCTATAATTTGCCCAATTTCATAACCATAGATTATAATGAAATCAATATAAGCACAAAACATCCTTGTCATAGTAAATTAATTATTTAAATATTTATATCTAAATATTTAATAAACTTTTTTTTTTTTAACACCCCATTAATAACATAAATACACTTTCAAATTTTCTTCACATTTAATAAATATATAATTATAAATATCATATATATATTTTATATATAATATATATTATATTATTAATATATATATATAATAATTATGAATTATATAAATATTAATTCTTAATATTTAAAAATAAAATATATAAAATAAAATGCATAACATTTTTTAAAAAAAGGGTTAAGGCTTTTAAAGCCATAACAGTCCACAGGTTGTGGTTGTGGGTAGGGCTTCCTTCGCAACCCTCTCCATAGGGCTCGGTCATGGATGGCTGAGCCAAGCGCTGTTTGTGAGGGCAGTGATGGGCTCTTCCCTCACTGTCGACTCCCCTACGGGGTTGGCCGTGGGGTAGCCCCACCAGTGCAGCGGATCCAAAATTTTAGTTATATTTTCACACAAAATTAAAATAAATTAAAAACAATGGCAATTTCTTCCAAATTTCGTCCATTTAATTTTCATTGTTTATTTTAATTTACCAATTTCTCCTGTACGACGTTTCTCCACAAAATTACACAATCCAATTTATATATGACTGTGTATATATATATATCTATATATATTCTCAATTAAATAAATGACAAAATATTTAAATCAGGCAATAGATTTTCAACATGGTTCTTCAATGGGAAATTGAGAAATTTAATAGCACACACAAAAATTTTCCCTAACAAGTTCTAATTTAATCACAGAGGTTTCAATTTCTTTTCCAAATAAATGATTTTCTTCACAATTTATTTACTCAAATTATTTTCTACAGAGACAATAACAGAGGTATATTTTTCCTCAATCTTATCTACAGAGAAGTAACAAATCTACAGAGCATACTTCTGTTTTCCTTTGAATCTCTTCTGTTGTTTTCCCTAATTTCACTATAAATCCTTGTTTTCTTGCATTTTACATATAAATCAATAAATCTTTACAGAAAAATTACCAGTAAACAATTTACTGAGAAGAACAAGGGTTTTAACAAAATAATTTTTTTTCTACAGGGAATTTAAAAATTTATTTACAGAGACAATCCTTTCCAAAGTAAACAAATTTAAATACATAGGAAAATACTTGTATCCCTGTAGCTTCAAAAACTTGTCTGTAGAAGAAAAGCTTTTTTTTCCTGACACGTGCAATCTTCAAAGCCCCTCCAGAACACCAATATCCAGGAGAAAACAAGTACAAAACTAGAAGCAATCTCAATATTTCTTCCAAGAAATTTAAAGTAAAAACCCAAAAGAATTCAGCAAAAATCCTTTCAACAATTCTCTGTATTTTATCATTTCCCGTGAAGTAATTTTCTGTTTTCCCCAAATCCCATAAAATCTTCCTAGAGAATCCTCAACAAGAAAAACAATTAATTTAACTAACACACATGTTTAGAAGAAAATATCTTCCAACTAACTTATGGGCGAATCTTTCTTTTTTCCCTATCAAAAATTGAATGCATTTAAAGAATTAAAGAATTCAAATTTCAAAATACAATTTCCCTTTTTTTAATTTAATTATTATTTTTTTTTAAAATTTTATTCCCACAAATATTTAATGGATATAAAAATCTATTCTCACAAATAAAGCAACTTTAATTTAGTTAATTAATTAATTTAATTAAATAATTTAAATCTCTATGATTAAATTACTTAATCAAATAAACTAATTTAATTAATTAAGTAAAACGTATATAAAGCTTTATTTTCAACATTAAAATTAATTTAAAAATACATTAAATTAAAAAGAACATTAATCTTACATTAAATTAACAAAATTTTCCTTTCATAAAAATAATACAACAAACACAATCGAGACAACCAAAGACACCAGACTTAAACTGACGACATATTGTGACTGGGTTTAAGACTAGACTAAGAAAACCTTGTTACTACCTTCCAATCAACAATTCCGTTGAGTCTTGACATGCTGAGACCTGAGTAACCAGGTAGAGTCGGTGTCATATACCTACAATCCTACAATCAAACAAGTAACATATATACATATAATTCCATTATACAAACACACTGTGCGGAGAAAATCATGGAAATCATAGGGCACTCGCAAGCGAGTGATGCAACTTCGTTCTCCACACCAATACACATCACATCAAACTGACAAATAAAATAACAGTTAATCTACCATAAACATATATATATATAGCAATAACATCTGAAGGAAACATCTACGCTAATACAAAGCATGTCAGAAATTAATTATCACCATACAATGTTTCACCATATCACCAAAAAAATCCACTAGCACTCTAATGTCAGCGATCTAAATATCCAAAACAAAGTACCAAAGTCTATCAATTTGAAAACATGCTAACAAAAGACATAACCAAAATGGAGGGGTACTACAAAAGAAGTGTATGGAAGTGTTGTTGGATATTCAAGGAACATCCCCATATGATCTGCACATTGCTAATTGGCTATTTTGGTGCCACATTGTGTCTTGATTTGGCTTTCTTGGTCTTTTGTGGATATTTGGCTGAAAGGGATTATTCTTTTGTTTACACAATGTTCTTTGGGATTTGTGCCAAAAATTAAGGATGTCTTGTGTTAGATTTGGTTCCTGATCTATCTTGTTTGGGACCACTTCAGGTTAATTCAATTAGAAGAGTGTTTATGGGTTGAGTAGTTGTGTAGTTCATGTTTCATCCATATTTTTCTTGATACCAACTTATGTTGATGTGTGCCAACATGTAAATTGTTTCAGATCACAATGGAAGAAGTACTAAGATTTTTTTTTCATTTATATTTTCTAGATATGACCACATTATTTTTTGATGGCTGACTAGTTGAATTCATTGTTTATCTTCTTCCTGACTGACCTAATTGAAATTTTAAAGTGTTGTGGTGGATTTAAATGCAAGATAATTTCAAATGCAAAAATATAGATTAGTGTACAAGTGCAAATAAGTGTGTGTGTGTGTGAATTGTATTGAATATCTAGCAAAGATAGTGCTAAAGTGTGTGAAAGGAAAAATCAATTATGCTTTAATGCCTCAATCAGTAGAGTGAATTGTTGAAAAATATTGTAATCTCTTTTAAAAATTTTGTATCCTACTCTGAGATTGTGAATCTCATCAAGTCCTCTATATCTTGCTTCTAAAGTTGTGTTGGCTTTAGTTTTGAAAGTTTTGTATCTTTCTCTAAGGCAGTGTGCCTTTTTGTAAGAAGTGAGCCTTTATATTATGAGTTAACCCTCACTGTGGTTTTTATCTCATTGGGTTTTCCACATAAATTTGGTATTCTCTTGTGCATGTGTATTGTTTGATTCATCTTTCTTTGCTATTGAAAGGCTTATTGTATTCTAGTCATAAGGATAGCTCCAAATCAGTTGGAAGGCTTGAAACAAAGGAGGAGAAAGCTTGCATTGAAGATTCTAAGAAGAATGGATCTGGAGATGCAAAGGTTGCTCAAAATGGAAAGAAAGAAAGTGGATCCAATTTAGACTAAAAGAAAAAAGGATTTCAAAGTCCTCCATCTACAAGGCAGCATGTTCCCACCAAGTTCAATCAATCCTTTTAAGGTTACTATTTTTATTGCAATAAAATGGGGCATAAGGCTATTGATTGTATAATTAGACTAAGAAGGAATTATGACATGAGTAGAAGATAATTTATGCCTCAAAGAAACAACACTATCTTACTTCATGGATATTTCTATGCTTGCAAAAACTATGGTCACAAGGATGATGAGTGTAGATCCAAGGTGAAGAGAAACAACCTTATTCCAAAGCAAAACATTGTGTGCTACAAATGCAATAAATTGGGACATAATGAAAATCATTGCAGAAATGGTTTTGTAAAGACACCTGTTCATAAAAAGGATGGAACCTCTAATCAGTAAAGAAAGTATAATGAAAAGGAAGAATAATATCAAGAGAATGAAATGAAGGATGAGTCTACACTTGTACATTCTACATAAGACTCTTAGATAAACTGAGATAGAGTATTGTCTTAGGGGGAGAATTTATTTGTAGAGCTTTTAGCCCCCTAAAAAGAACATGATGCTGAATTTTTCAACATAAAGGGCTAGAGCCATTGGAATATAAAGTTGTTGTGAAGATATGAACCTTTTGATGAAGGTTCTGATAGAAGTAGATGAGTGAAGGATGGTACACTTATTCTAATTGATATCATTTCAATTTAGTGTACCACACATAAATTTAAGCCAAGGCATTCATCGTGCATACTCTTTGGAAAAGTCAAGGTATTTTGGTTCATACCTTATGACAGAAAAGGGTTTTGTCTTATAATGTAGAAGATAAGTGTTAGGGTTAGAAATGGCAGATATCTAACAATTAAATAAAAATTTAATTAATAAACAGAGAAACTAAAACACACATAGAATAAATTATAACATAGAGAATTTAACATGGTTCACCCAATCCGGGCTACATCCACCAAACCGCAGCCATCCAATGATTTTATTATCTAGTGCAAAAACCTATTACAATCTTGTGAATAATCACATTTTTCATCATACTGTAACACCCATCCAAACCCCTTTTTAACAAGCTTAGAAGCTTCTAGATTAGGGTTCTACAAAGTTGGTTTTTTTTTCTTTTTTCATTGATTTTTCCTTTTTCTATGATGACATGAAAAAGTAGGAGGAAATTTTTTTTCGAGGGCTGCCACTTGGGGCCCGACTCGGCCTCGGACCCTAGCAAGGATACATGCTAGGGTGTACAGTATAGCATGATCAATCACCACACACCAACAATATGTTGGTCAAGATGTGATGGTGTTATATCTAAGTTCTCAAGTCCTTACACCTTCTCATGTGAAAGAAATAAGTAATAGAAGTTTTGTCTGTGCTCTAGTAGAATAAAGCATTGATTGAAGACTTGTTGGAATTCTCTGCATTCCTCAAGAAAGGATGATTTGTCCATATAGTCTTATGGAAATATTTAGGAATGTTTAGCACATACATCGTTGGAGTATTAGATGTTCTAGTGTTCTACAAGTCCAGGTTTCAAATGACAAGTATACTACAGGTAGTTTTGGTTGCCTATCTATTCTTCAAAACATATGTTTGGGTACTTGTGTAGATTAGGCTATGTAAAAATTAGTTTTAAAGCTTGTGTGAAAATTCTACATGTCTCAATGTATTTAAATAATAGTATATCATGCACATAGTATGTTTTGATTAAAGGGAAAATTAGGTTTTGAAGGGACCCGAAACCCTTTACAACCGAGGATACAAAACGCTACTAAGGAAAATATTCAAAAGACCACCAGTAGCAACCCAACAACCAAAAAACACAAACGGGCAGGTGCTTAACTAAAAGTAAGACAAAAGACCACCATCAGTACCCAACAACTACACAACAACGAAACAACCTAAAAGAAACCAACCCCCAACAGGAAACAAAAAGAAAGAAAGAAAAGACCACACACTAATTCAAGCCACCTAGAGTGTTGGTGACCTCAATATATTGGTTCTTGTTCCTCTTGACTATGTCCATCAGCTCTTTCTTCTTGGCATCAATTTTTTTCTTCCAATCAGTTGACTCTCTGCCAACAAGACCTTTGTTGTCATCTTTAGCAACTCTTTTTCCCTTTCCTTTGGCCACATGATCTTTCTCCATAAGCTCAGAAAAGTAACCCTGATCCTCCCTGAGCTCACTAATTTTCCTGAATAGGACTTCTAGGGAGTTCACACTATTCTTGACCGAGATATGACACACCTACATTAACTTCTCGATGTTCGTATTTATGCCTAAAATCTTGGCATCCAAAGCTACCAATCTATCCTCACATAGAGACTTAAAATCATGATAAGAACCCTCAAGTTCCACCATTCTATCAATAAGAATGTCCAGAGCAAAACCTTTTAGAACACTCTTCATATTCTCTTTAAGCCTTTGATTTTAATATTGATTTTATTAAACTCTTGAAGAGTCCACTTAGCCAATTTAAAGGTACTAGCGGCCCCAACCCTAGCCATATTGAGTAAATCAAACATGGAATTAGCATCATCATCAAGGTAAGAAAAGTCCTTAGAAAGAGGATTTACCGTCAAAGGCTCCTGTTTGGCTTTGCTCTTCTCTACATTTTGTTTTGTTACATGCAGTATGTTTTGTTTCCATATTTCAAGAAATTCCTAAGCAATCTCATGAGAAAGCTATGAAAAGAATCTTTAGATACTTGAAGGGTACTCCAAATTATGGCCTATGGTATAAAAAGGATAAAAACATTTCCTTGAGTGCCTATATTGATGTTGATTGCCTAGGTTGTGTTGATGACCAAAGAAGTATGAGTGGAAGTGCATTCATTTTGGGAGAAATATTAGTCTCATGGATTAATAAAAAGAAAGATTCAATGTCTTTAACCACAATAGAAGCTAAATATATTGCTGCAACATCTTGTTGTACTCACATGCTTTGGATGAAGCAAACTTTGAAGGATGTGAAGGTGGTTTATAATGAACCTATTCCTATACTATGTGAAAATACAAGTGCTATTAATATCTCCAAGAATCTGGTAATGCATTCAAGAACAAAAAAAAATTCAATCTAATATCACTTTCTGAGAGGGAAAGTTGTAGAACATGAAGTTAAAATAGACTGTGTGCATACCAAGGATTAGATTGTAGACATTTTCACTAAGGCACTTTCAAAGGATACTTTTGAGTATCTCTGGTAGAAGTTAGGGGCGACTGCCCCTCCTTGTTCTAAATATATGTATAGATGGTGTATCTATCTAGAGGGATAAATTCATGTCATAAGCTTTTCTCTTGGATTGATGAGTGCTACCTCTCAGGGGGGGTTGGTAGAAAGGGGGAGTCCTGAAGAAGTTGTGTAGTTTTTGTGCATGTATAACTATTTGAAGATGATGTGCCCTTTGAATGTTCTATTTTTTTGTGTAGATGTGTATGGCCTTTGTCCTTGATGGAAAGGGGGAGAGTGAGTAGTTTGTGTTGCCATCAATGCCAAAGGGGGAGATATTTGGCATTTGTTGTCATTGATGTCAACACCAACTGTTGGTTGGCATTGATGTCAACACTATTTGTTGGTTTTCCTTGAATATTGTTTGATGTTTGGTGTCATTGGTTTCAATACTTGGTGTTGTTGCATTTACTTGTGAGATTGTTTCCATTAGTTTTCAACACTAGAAGAGGTAGTTTCTTTGATCAATATTGGTTATCATTATTGACAATGTTTAGTTTGTGCTATCATTGATATATATGATGTGTTGTTGTACTTTGGATGTCATGCCTTATCTAAAAAGTGTTATTGAAGTTCATGGTTAGATGTCATGCCTTATCTAAGAAATGTTGTTGAATTTCATGGTTGGGTGCCATGCCTTACCTAAGAAGTGTTGCTAAAGTTCATGGTTGGATGCCATGCCTTATCTAAGAAGAGTTGCTAAAGTTCATGGCTAGATGTTATGTCCTGTTTCATGTCAAGGAAAATTGTATTGTGCATTATTGTTGTTAGTAGAGTAGATTTGATAATGATATATTCAGATGAGGATTAGAGGCATTGAGATGAGGATTATAAGCATGAGTGATAGTGGAGAGATATTTCTAAAGGTGTATCATATGTCTTCTGCTCTCTCTTGATGTTCTTGATGAAGCATGTGTTGTTGAAAGAAATTTTTATCCTTCAGAAGTAGTGAAAAGGTTTATGTTTTAATAAGTTTCCTTGAAGACTGTCTAAGAGAATGCTTTGCATTCCTCCAATGTTGAATATTTCATCTTGTAGTTTGGGATTCAATGCTAGTGCTCTATGGATGTTGTACTCCCATCTTTTTAGGTCACCTATGTTGTTGAGGAAGTTTTTGTGAATTGTAGAAGGTTGAGAGTGTTGTTAATTATCTAGACTAGTCTAGGAAATACTCTGCATTTCTTTGTATTGATGTATTCATTCTTGCAGCTTGTTGATTGTACTTTCAATATATGTGCAGTATCTTAGTTCCAATTTCAAGTGTTAAAGTGGTCCGCAAGTTGATCTACCAATGTCATATCTTTTGGTTATGTATTCTATGTTGCACTATATTGTCATTAGTGTTGTTATTGATGTCAAACTTTAGTATGGTATTGATGAGAAGATGTTTTTGTTGTTGAGCATGTTAGAGTAAAGGTTTTAACTTAATTATGTTAATTAAGTTACCTTTATTCCTCTCTTAAGATTTCACTTTAGTTTGTATATTGTGACATTTAATAATTATATTAATTATTAAATGTCTACCTATTAGGGTTACTTTTTAGGTTTTGCATGATCTCCTTTCAAGGATTGATCTTTGTAATTATTTTAATTAAGCTAATGCAATCTCTCTTGAAGCTTGTAGAGCACCCTTTCTTTTTTGTCTCCATCTCTTCCTTTCTATGATAGGTTGGATTTCTCAACTTCTGCATGGTATCAAAACTCCAAACCTACTGCTTCTTGTTCATGTTTTGAAGATTTTTTGGAGCTTCAAGGGTTTGGGGTTTGCCATTTTTGATGCAAGAGGTGGGAATTTTCAGTGCATCTAGGGTCAAATCAAATCTCTCCATTGAATCTAGAGTTGTCAGAATAGTCAAGATTGACCTTTGTTTTTTCAAATTTGGCTTCCATTTGTCAGATCTGTGAGGGTTTGAAAAAAGGGCTTCTTTTGCTAGATCTAAGGGGTGCTTAATTTTTTAAAGCATTTTGAGCCCAAACGAACCTTGCCGTTGCATCCGGAGTGGACAAAAACCTAAAAATTGATTGTAAACTCACCTATATTTGGCTCAGTTGATTTCTGAGGATTTTTTTTACTTGTACCGCCCTTGTACCATTTGTGCACGCAGTCCGAGGTAAAAACAAATTCGTTAAAAAATATATATATTTTTTCTGCAAAAAAAATTGTGTAGTTTTTATTGTAAATTTTAAAAAAAAAAGGCTTTCGAAAAAGCTTTGATCAAAAGTTTTTTGCCTTTTTGAAAAATTGTTTTTTAAAACAAAAATAAAAGAAGGCAGGTACGCCTGTGCAGGGTACTGTGTAGGTCCATACCTGCGCAGCCCTGCATAGGTCAGTACCTGTGTACCTTCCCATGTGAGGCTTGGTGGGGGTGGGCCCACGTGCCCCCCCACCCAAAGTTTTTTATCAATTTTTTTTTAGTAAAAAAAAATTATTTGTAAATTGTTTTTTTTAATGTTTTTTTTAAAAATATATATATTCTTTCATAAGCCCAATTGTGCAGATCCACCAATGGCCATTTGGCCATCAAATTTAGGCCCAGATTTTTGTTGCGACATTTGTACGACCGTCAAATTTAATCCAACAATGTTTTTTTCTTCCTTTGGAGTTGTTTTCTTCTAGAGGCCATAACTTGGGCATACGCTATCATTTTTTGGCAAATGAGATATTGTCGAAAAGCTGATTCCGTCAACTTTCTAGTGGTGTGGGTCTCATTGATTCATTTTTCTGTTGGTGCATTCTATAGCTAGTTGAAGTTAGAGGAGCTATTTTCAGTCCCCAGCTCATAACTTTTGACCAATTTTTCCATTTTTTGTGATCACAGCAGTGATGGAACCATATTTCAAAGCTCTTTAGCTTCATCCATGCAATTTTTCTAGAATTCACTCCAAGTATATTTTATCCAATTTTCTGTGTTTTCACACTCTTGTGAATTACCTAGACATATTCACTCTTGGGAACTTCTCGTTTGCATGGGATGCTTTGTTTTTGGCTGTTCTTCATGTATTTCTAGCCTTGTGTCTTTTTATGACATTTTGAGCATCATTTGTAAGCAATCTTCTATGTAAACGCAATGAGATAAAATGCCACACTATTGTACATGTATTTTGGGGATTTTGCACATAAGGTTGTGCCATATTTTGTACTCGCACTGTAGTATAAAGTGACATGGGGGGGTTGTGTAGTGCCTTTTTTTTTTCCATCACACCTTACATGGTCACTTGGTTTCCAAGTGATTTTGAGAAATTTTTTATAAAGAATGTACAAGGTGTCATGGATGTGTTCTCCACACTTATCCACAAATTTTGAGAATTTTTTTATAAAGAATGTACAAGGTGTCATGGTGTGGTTTGGATGTGATGATAAAAAGTATTTGAAGGTGTTATATCTAGAGTTTCAAGTTCTAGATTGTGTGGTAGTAGAAGCTATGTTTGACAGTGTTTGGATTGTGACAACGGATATCTAGGAGAAATGGAATTGCACCAAATTTCTTTGTGTTGAGGTTTCATGCCTTGTGTATTTGGGAATGTGCTAATAATGTGTGTATCATCTTCCCTTGGTTAGTTTGGTGTTCAAGTGTTCTGCAAGCTTGGTTCATGAGTTGTATATTTGTGGTAGCTTAACAAGTTGCACAAGATGATAAAATGTTTAGTTTCATGTGTTTGTGCCAAAAATTGAATATTTTGTTTATATTGGAATATTCCAAGGTGATCCCACAATACTGGTTTACAATCCTGTTAAGGAAGGAAAATTGCAAAAATGCTCCCATGATTTTTTTTTTTTGGTTTTTAGGGGTTCACAATAACTGGGGTGTTCGTATGGACTCAAAATGGGTTCACTTGAACCCCCCTTCAAGCGAACCCTCTTTATTGATAACACCCACCTTTTGGAGCATTTTTTAAAATGAAGATAAAAGAAAATTCACAAAAAATTGGGGTTTGTATGGACCCCCTTTCGAGCAAACCCCCCTTTGCTCGAAAGGGTAAGAGGGTTTTCTCGAAGGGGGGGTCCATATGAACCCCCATTTTTCCCCCTTCTCCTCCTCTTCTATCAAATCTCTACAAAAATTTTCCTTTCTAATCTTACATTAAGGATGAAAATGGAGGAGACTTCACAGACCCAACTGGATGATGGTAGTCCTCAAAACAAGCTATCCATCGAATATATTTTTAATATGTTTTGGTTTTATTATGTATTTTTTTTAGTTTGATTAAACATATGTTTTTCACCAAAAATCAAGCTCTTTGTTCCACACATGTGGAAAAATAGAAAATTATCAAAAAAAATTGAATTTTGATACATCCAAAAAAATTTATGTTTCAGCTAGTAAATCATGTCTAAATTGTAACTGGTTTGAATTTGAAACTTAATTAAGAAAAAATATTCAATGAAATGCTATGAAACCAATTCCATGCACTATATATCATAGTTATGAATCTAAATTCAAAAAAATTATAATTTTATCCTTCATAGAAAAAAAGTTGTGTTAGCCAGTAGTGCCACTCTTTACAAATGGTGTTTATTGTTAAAAACTAAATTTCAAAGGAGATGGAAAACGAAGTGCAATCTGATTCCAAAAATTTTGAAAAAATATATTTAGAATCTACAGACAAAGTGTCACAAATCACTAGTTTGCATCTTCAAATTCCTCATAGTTTAGCTGCTATAGGTGCTCGAAAGTGAAGATCTAGTTAAATTTTTTTTGTTCAATTTCTAGTTTGGCCAAAAATTATACTCGTATTGTGGGATCACCCTCTAGGATATTGTGTAATGTTTTTACATGGTAACCACAAATTTTCTAGACATGGTGAAGTGTGTATGTGGTTTCTTGATAGTGTTAATATCATTTTGGTTGACCTAGTGTGTTAGCATTGTGATGCAGGAGCATCCAGTGGTGTGAGGGCAATCTTGCATCACCCAAAAAAATGTTTTCCATTTATGTTCCTGTTGTTTTCTTTTTGTAGATGTTTTTGCATTTCTGGATACCCTTTTTGTCGAATAAGATTTTCCAACTTTCAAAACTACTTTTCTGTTTTTTCTGCTCAACTGCTATTTTTAGCAGGTTTGAATTTGAAGGTGTGGGAAGACAAAAATTTATGGGAAGGTTCAGGATGGAAAAATACACAGTTTGGTGAAAGAATCAGGTCAAGATCATTCACGGTCTGAAATTTATTCATGTTCCAGTTTCTGCTTTTTGCCCTAAAAAACCTTTCGAGCTCAGTTTGAGGCACTAAACGGTCCCGGATGGGCCTAAAAATTTGCAAAAAAACCAAAGTAGATCCCATAGGCCCTACTTTGCAAAAAATTGTCTTCTCGAGAGCTTTCCGAAAAGGTATTATCATTGAAGATCCAACAGTTAGATTAAAAGTTATGGCTTCCAAAAGTTGGTGCATATTTTAGAAATGTGCTAATTTTCGACTGTGAATTTGAACTTAAATTTCTAATTGTAATTTTGGTGCCAAACAGCCAAAAATCTTATCTTGAAGGTTGTTTTTGGTTCCAAACCGAAATGGCTCTATTTATGGGATTTTTTTTTTTTGAGTAACTTTTTTTTTGGGGAAAGAGTTTGCATGTTGCGAAAAGAGGTTCTTCTGTAATTTCCTATAACTCCTGTAATTTCTGTAATTTGCATGTATTACAGAGCTTGAGGATTTGTGATCCTCTGTATGTAAGAAGTTCCATTCTCAATAAGAATAAAATTTCTCTAGTTGTTTGTATCATTTTCTGTGTCTCGGGTTTGCTCCCTCGTCACATTGTTTATTAATGTGCTTCGTGGTTTGTGGAAGCTTGGTATAGTGTGTCAATGTAGATTTGGGTCATATAGTGATGGATATTCATATAGTGAGATAATCCTCATCACGGTTTTTACCTTATTGGGTTTTCCACATAACATTTGGTTTACTATTATGTATGGTTGTGGATGTGTTGATGTTTCATTTATTTTATTTCTTTGAAGATTAATAAGTGTTTGAGGATTTTAATATATAGTTGATTCGCCCCCCTCTCAGTTGTCCTCAGTGTCTAACAATTGGTATTAGAGCTGAGGTTATTTGGAAGAAGCTTAACCACCTGAGGTAGATCTAGATGGTGCACAAAAATTGTGTCAAAGCTCCTATGTTTGATGGAACAAATTATTCCTTTTGGAAAGCCAGGATGGAAGCCTTTCTTGTCTCATTGGGGATGAAAGCTCCTATTTTCTTGTGTTAACCCTTGGTGTGGTCTGCCTTCACTTCTTTCCACCAAAGAGGTGTTTGGTGCCGACCTAGTTGGTGGTTGCACATTCAAGGTACATATGTTTCACTGAGGCTAACCTAGAGAAGGATTTTTGAGGTTGCAAAGGACATATATACAAGGTCAATTGTTGGATAAGTGTGTGGTGTGATGTGTGGTGAAAAATGATGAGGATGCGATTATGTGTTGAGATCTAAGCACAAGTAGGAATGCCTAAGACTATTGGAAGCAGTGAGGAGTTTAGGTGTCTACATTTTAGTGTGCCTGAAGTTATTGGAGGCATTGAGCTGAAGTTTGTGGATGGTTATGGTGGTTTCTCCATTTGATATGAGGTGGTGAACCTCCTTGTAACTAATTCTTTTTAATTTAGAAGAAGTGATCTTCTTGGACAGTGAGCCTTTCTTTTTAATAAGTGTTTGAATATTTTGATATATAGTTTATTCACCCCCCTCTCAATTGTCCTCTGTGTCTAACAATCGGTATCATAAATTGAGGTTCCTCGGAAGAAGCTTAACCACTTGAGGTAGATCTAGATGGTGCACATAAATTATGTCAAAGATCCTATGTTTGATGGAACAAATTATGCCTTTTGGAATGCCAGTATGCAAGCCTTTATTGTCTCATTAAGGATGGAAGCTCCTATTTTCTTGTGTTAACCCTTGGTGTGGTTTTCCTTCACTTCTTTCCACCAAAGAGGTATTTGGTGCCGACCTAGTTGTTGTTTTTTACCTTATTGGGTTTTCCACATAACATTTGGTTTTATATTGTGTATGGTTGTGGATGTTTCATTTGTTATCTTTCTAAGGGTTTGAAGATTAATAAGGATCTGAAGATTTTAATATATAGTTGATTCACTCCCCCTCTCAGTTGTCCTTTGTGTCTAACAATTGGTATCAAAGCTAAGGTTCTTTGGAAGAAGCTTAACCACTTGAGGTAGATATGGATGGTGCACAAAAAATTGTATAAATAATGTACAAGGTGTCATGGATGTGTTATGCATTGTTCTCCACACTTCTTCATTGTAAAAAATATTTTATAAAGAATGTACAAGGTGTCATGGATGTGTTCTGCATTGTTCTCCACATTTATCCATAAATTTTGAGAATTTTTTTATAAAGAATGTATAAGGTGTCATTGTGTGGGTTAGATGTGATGATAAAAATTATTTTAAGGTGTTATATCTATAATTTTAGGTTCTTGATTGTGTGGCAGTAGAAGATATGTTTGATAGTGTTTGGCTTGTGAAGATGGATATTTGGGAGAAATGGAATTGCTCTGTATTTCTCTATGTTGAGGTTTCATGTCTTATGTATTTGGGAATATGCTCATAATGCATGTATCATCTTCCATTGGTTGGTTTGGTTTTTAGGTTTTCTACAAGATTGGTTCTTGAGTTGTATCTTTTTGGTAGTTTGACTAGTTACACAAGATGATAGAATCTTTAGTTTCATGTTTCTGTGCCAAAAATTGAATATTTTGTTGATGTTGGAATATTCTAGGATATTGTGTAATGTTTCTACATGGTCCACAAGATGTTTCTGGACATGGTGAAGTGTGTATATGGTTTATTGATAGTTTTAACATCAATTTGGCTAACCTATTATGTTATCATTATTTATAGATTTTCTTCGTGGTTTGTGGAAGCTTGTTGTAGCGTGTTGATGTATATTTGGGTCCTAGTTAACCCTTGGTGTGGCTCACCTTCACTTCTTTCCACAAAAGAGGTGTTTAGCACCAACCTAGTTGGTGGTTGCACATTTGAGGTTGTACCATAGAAAAAAGGCAACTTGCTTGATTTGGGGAATAGTTAATGATAAATTGAACTTAATGAGGCCTTGATTTGGTGTTGCAAGGTGTTTTTCACGTCCACAGTAGGTCTTGGACCTTTTCAAATGCATTTAACGATGTATTGTGAAGGTGTTGTAAAACATTTCTACACTTTTCTAGACTCTTCTTATTATAATTCATCTAAAAATCACCTTTTTATCCCTTTTCAATTCCTATACTAAAGTGTTGTAAAGTATTGTAACAATATTTCACTCTTTTCTAGGCTTGTTATCACTATTTACACCTTTCTTATGCTTTATTTGACCCTTTTATGCACTCATAAGACTTAATTAATTGTATTTTTGAATGTAAACCTCACAAATCTCATTAAATGCAACTTAATTCCTGACACCCACTTACAAGCCTAGAGTGGGACCCATTTGCCATGGGTGTCGAATGAGTCCCTCTTGGCTCCAAATTCAAAATAATTCAAAATTTCTTTCAGGTTTTTATTCAAAAAGACCTTATGCCAGCCTGTGATGATGTATTATTGGGTAATTAGGCATAAGAGTGTATAAATATTTTTTTTTCCATCCATTTCAACCCTCCATCAATCTCTTAACTCATTCACATATCTCTCATCATTCGTTCATCATCTATCTTCTCTATCAAGTCAAGCAAGTTAGGGTTTCATTATTGTACGTCTTAAAGTTAGCTTCATAAGACATTCAAGGACATATTCTTCATGTTTTACTATAGAACTTCAAGATCAAACGTCATGGTAAGGTATTAACTCCATTTTTCCATGTTTCATTACATTCTTTCATAATTTTGGTTTAATTACCTAAAAGGGGTTTGACCAAGGCAAACCCCCATGCCCTAACATCTAACATTTCTTCTTCTCTTGTGTGTTTGCAGATTTAGGCATCTTAGAATCTTGGAAATCATTGAATATTGCATTGAAATTTTTTTCAAGTCATCTCTTCATTGGATAAGGCAAAAGATCAACAAAAAGTCACTTTCAGGCCTGAATCCGACAGTTTTAGAACCAAACACTTGGAGAAGCAAAAAGTGCAAACTGAAAGCTCCTTTTTCCACTTTTGAATCTTCAAAAAATCAAAAGTGGACTAATTCTCCATGGGTAGTGAATGAGTCCCACTTCTAGGATTAATTTTGGTTTTCTGCATTTTTAGATACCCTTTTGTCTGAAACAGATTCTAGAATAGTTTTACAAAACTGGGACTAATTCACCCATAATGGCGAATGAGTCCCACCAGGCCTAAAAGTCAGAATCAATAGCATTTCAAAAGTCATTTCAAGCCTCTAGTAAGTTTATAGGTGCACTTCTTCAATTTCATTCAATTCTATTATAGTTTGCATTCGTTTCTAGGTGTTTTTGCATTGTAACACAATGTGTTTTTAGACAAGTTGTTTTTTTTAGTTTACATTCAATAATCAATCCCTTTTATCAGTTTATTGCATCTAGATCATTGCATTTAGGCATAATTCCATCATGCATACATTATATTGAGTGAAACACCTAGATTTTGGGTGTGGGATCTATCTCTTTTCATTAGGTGAAAGATCCTAATTGAGAAAAAGAGAGTCATAGCATCTTCCACCTTAAAATATTTGGTTCGGAGGTGCATAAATTTCATTGAGGATAACCTAGATAATTTTATTTGAGGTTTTGAAGGATATATATTCAATTTCAATTGTTGGATAAGTGTGTGGTGTGATGTGTGGTGCAAAATTATGAGGATGTGATTATGTGTTGAGATCTAAGTGCAAGAAAGAATTCCTAAGACTATTGGAAGTAGTAAGGAGAAGGTTTCTACATTTTAGTGTGCTTGAAGTTACTGGAGGCAATGAGCCAAAGGTTGTGGATGGTTATGGTGGTTTCTCTAGTTGCTATGAGGTAGTGAACCTCCATGTAGCTAACTATTTTTAGTCTTTTTGTAATTTGGAAGAAGTGATCTTCTTGGGCAATGGGCCCTTGGTCTAGTGAGCCTTTCCTTCTTTTACATAGTGATTCCTTTGGGTAGTGATCCCTTCTAGAAGTGAGCCTCTTGTAATTGGTTTTGATATTCATATAGTGAGATAATCCTCATTGTGGTTTTTACCTTATTGGGTTTTCCACGTAACATTTGGTTTTCTATTGTGTATGGTTGTAGATGTGTTGATGTTTCATTTTTTTTCTTTCTAAGGGTTTCAATATTAATAAGGGTTTGAAGATTTTAATATATAATTTATTTACTCCACCCCTCTCAGTTTTCCTTTATGTCAAACAATTGGTATCGGAGCTGAGGTTCTTTGGAAGAAGCTTGACCACTTGAGGTAGATCTAGATGGTGCACAAAAATTGTGTCAAATCTCCTATGTTCGATAGAAAAAATTATGCCTTTTGGAAAGCCATGATGGAATCCTTTCTTGTCTCATTAGGGTTTGGAGCATGGACATCAGTTGAAGATGGATATACTACTCCTCCAAAAAGTGAAGAGGATATAAAGGAGTATGAAAATAATTGAAAAGTAAGGAATGCTATTTTGAGTGAGATTTATAATTCATAACTTGTGAAGTGATATGCTACAATACTACTAAAGAGGTTTGCAAGAAGTTGAAAATATTTTATGAACTTGGTGATGCTAAGATCAAGCAAGAAAAGATGCAAAATTTCAAGGCCAAATTTGAAACACTAAGGATGTCAGAGGATGAAGATATTGTAGGCTACATGCACAAGGTGGGTGAAATTATCAATGCCATGAATGGTCTTGGTGGAAATTTTGAGGAAAGTGAAATTGTGAAAAAGTAATTGAGATTCCTTCATAAATCTTATAGTGCTAAATTTTTTTCCATTGAGGAAGCTTAGAATCTAGATAAATATACTAGATATAAAATTTTGGTTCTTTAACTACTTTTGAATTAAGAGATTTTGACAAAGATGCTTCAAGGAAATAAACCACTTTTAAAGTTAGCAAGAAAGAGCTGAAATATGAATCTAATCTGGATAATCTTGATAACGTGGAAGAAAATTTTATAAGAAGATTGAAAAAGGGCACTAGAAAATACAAAGGTAAGTTACCCTTCAATTGTTTTAATTGTGGAAAGATAGGTCATTATGCTTCAAAATATCTAGACAAAGTTTCAAATGACAAACAGAAAGATCATAAAGCTAAATATTTCAAGAAGAGTTATTATGTTAAAGAAGATAATGGTACATTTGATGATGGAAGTGAAAAATTCTTGTTCATGTCTTTGAAGGTTGGATCTAATTTAAATAACCCTAAAAATGTGTGAAGGAAATTACTTTGAAAGTAGGTCACAATATTGAAGGACCTATGTTGACTACCTTTCATGCAAGAGAGGAGAGAAACTACTAGATAATTGATAGTAGATGCTCAAATCATATGATAGGTGATAAGAGTAAGTTCATTAATCTTAAGAATTATGATGGTGGTCTTGTTAAGTTTGGTGATGACACATCTGCTAAGATCTGTGGAAAAGGTTCAATTATTTTTGACGGCAAGCATAAGACAAATGATGCTCTTTATGTCAAGGGTCTCTAGCATAATCTTCTCAATGTGGGAAAAATGTGCAGTATAGGATTCAATTTGGTGTATCAAGATGATGGTTGTGAAATCAGAAAAGGAAATTTCATAACTTTGGTTGCAGCAAGAACAAGGACAAGAGGAAATGTTTATCAACTCAAAAGTATTGGCACTGGTAAGTGCTTTATGACACAAATCAATGAAATTTGGCTATGGCATAGAAGAATGGGTCACATCAATTTTGATAGCCTAGTAAAGATCAACTCTACTCATGCTATGAGAGACTTTCAAAGAATTACAAAGCCTATGAATGCAATTTATAAAGAATGTCAATTTGGAAAATAGACAAGGAAGAGGTTCAAAACTAAGGAATATTCTAATGTAGGACCTTTGGAGTTGGCACATACAGACCTATGTGGACCTACCAGAACAAGAAGCTCTCAAGGTGACATGTATTATATGTTCTTAATAGATTATTATTATAGAGTGACTTAGGTAACCTTTTTCAAAGAAAAATAAAAATATCTAGATAAGTTTAACTTGTATTTAAATCTATGGTTGAGGATGAAATAGATTTGAAAAAGAAGTGTTTGATGTCTAACAGAGTTGGTGAGTTCACCTCAAATCAGTTTAATAGTTTTTGTGAAGATCATGGGATAAAAAGACAGTTATCAACTCCTAGGAATCCATAGTAGAATGGAGTTGTGGAAAGGAAGAACAAGATAGTTCATGAAGTAGCAAAAACTATGTTGAAGGAAGCAAGTCTACCAAATGTTTATTGGAGAGAAGCTATTCATACTACAATTTGCATTCTCAATAGAGTTCAAGAAAGAGTAAATAGTTCAAAGACCCCTATGAGCTATGGTATGGAAATTTTTATGCAAGATCATATGAAGGAATTTTCCTTAGATATTCTACAAAGAGCAAGGCATATAAGTGCTACAGAAAAAGGCTAAAAAAGATAGTTGAAAGTGCAAGCATCAAAGTGGACATGAACAATCACACTGGAGCTCAGTGTTGATAAAAGCATATGAATCTGATGAACCTACTTGTAGAGAATAAGAGGAAGAAGAAAAGAAATAAAAAGAGATGCTAGTGGAAGAGGAAGAAGCTTTAGAAAAGAATCACAAGACTCCTAAGTATGTGCAAAAGAATCATTTTGAGGATCAAAGAATTAGAGACAAAAGAAAACATGTGTTGACAATAAGAAAAGTTGTCATGGTAGAGGAACATGTAAACTTTTATTTAATTTTTGAAGTAGAACTTAAAATAGTTATTGAAGTATGTAGGGATGAAAATTGAATCAAAGCTATGCAAGAAGAATTAAGGAAAATTGAGAAGAATCGGACATGGGAATTGGTCCAGAGGCTATCAAACAAGACTGTGCTAGGAACTAAATGGGTTTTTAGAAACAAGTTAAATGAGAATGGAGAAGTTGTCAAAAACAAAGCTAGGCTTGGGTGTAAAGGCTACTCACAAGTGGAAGGAATAGATTTTGAAGAGACTTTTTCTCTTGTAGCAAGAATGGAGGCTATTAGGATGTTTTAAGTTTTTGTGGCACATAAAAATTTCAAGGTATATCAAATGGATGTAAATTCTTCATTTTTGAATGGTGAGTTAGAAGAAGAGGTATATTTTGAACAACCAAAAGGTTTTCAATTATTAGAAGATAATAATATGGCCTATAGATTGAAGAAGGCATTATATGGGATCAAAAAGGCTCCTAGAGCCTAGTATGCAAGATTGGACAAGTAATTATTGCAATAAGGATTCAAAAAGGGTACTGGAGATAGAAATGTTTATTTAAAAGTTGAGAGAGATCAAATCCTGATTATGACCTATATGTTGATGACATAATCTTCCAAGGAAATGAGGAAATGTGTAAAAGGTTTTGTAGAGGAGATGCAAAATGAGTTTGAAATGTCAATGTTTGGGGAGATGAATTTCTTCCTTGGGATACACATTAGTCAATTAGAAAAAGTATGTCTTGTGGCAATATTTCAAGAAGATCATAGAGACTCACATATGGTATAAGTAAAAAGGATATTTAGATATTTGAAGAGCACTCCAGACTATGGTATATGGTATTCTAAGGATAATGAATTCTCTTTGAGTGCTTATATAGATGTTGATTGGGAAGGTTGTGTGGATGAAAAAAGAAGTATGTAAGTGGTGACGCTTTCTTCCTTGGAAATAGACTAGTTTCTTGGTTAATTAAGAAGTGGGATTTAGTGTCATATCTACTATAGAGGCATAATATATTGTTGTAGAATCTTGCTACACATAGGTATTATGGATGAAGTAGACATTGAAAGATATTAGAGTATCATATGATGAGACTATTTCTATCTTGTGTGATAATACAAGTGTTATCAACATTTCAAAAAGTTTGGTAATGAATTCAAGGACAAAGTATATCTCTATCTAGTATTAATTTAAATGGGATAAAGTTGCTAAGAATGAAGTAAATTTGGATTATGTGCCTACAAAGGATGAAATAGGAGACATTTTCACAAAGGCTCTTCTAAAAGATATATTTGAGTGTCTCAGACATAAGCTATGCTAGGTTATTGCCCCTCCTTTTCTCAACTAGATTCATAAGATGGTGCATCTATCTAGGGGAGCAATTCAAGATGTATTTTTTTTCTTGGATTGATGATGGATACCTCTCAGGGGGAGTATGTAGTGGTGTCTTTGGTTGGTGCAATTAGGGGGAGCCTATCTTGTGCCTAAAGAGAGAGAGAAGAGTCTAAAGTGGAGTATGTAGATGTTTCCCTTTGCCATTGATGTTAAAGAAGAGAATTTTCTGTCGATTGGGAGACACCAAATATCATCCCATTTGGGCAAAAAGTTGAGATCAAAGGGGTGTGAATTTAGATTGAAGGGGACCCCTCCATAGGGGAAGAGAGGAGAACCCCGATAGAAGGTTTGGGGGTGACAGGAAAAATCTCTGGAGGTTTTGTTGGAGAATCAAATGAGGGAAGAGGTGATAATTCCCCTGTGGAAGGGGAATCTCTGAAGGATTCGAAAAGGGTATTGGAGATAGAAATATTTATTTCAAAGTTGAGAGAGATCAAATATTGATTATGGTTGTGTATGTTGATGACATAATATTTGGAGGAAATGAGGAAATGTGTAAAAGGTTTTGTAGAGGAGATTCAAAATGAGTTTGAAATGTCAATGTTTGGGGAGATGAATTTCTTCCTTGGGCTACAAATCAGTCAATCAAAAAAAGTATGTCTTATGGAAATATTTCAAGAAGATCCTAGAGAATCACATATGGTAGAAGCAAAAAGGATATTTATATATTTGAAGATCACTTCAGACTATGGTATATGGTATTCTAAGGATAATGACATCTCTTTGAGTGCTTATATAGATGCAGATTGGGCAGATTGTGTGGATGAAAAAAGAAGTATAAGTGGAGGTACTTTCTTCCTTGGAAACAAACTAGTTTCTTGGTTAAGTAAGAAGCGGGATTCAATGTCATTATCTATTGTAGAGGAAAAATATATTCCTATATCATCTTGCTACACACAGGTATTGTGGATGAAGCAGACATTGAAAGATATCATAGTATCATATGATGAGCCTATTTCTATCTCGTGTGATAATACAAGTGCTATCAACATTTCAAAAAATTTGGTAATACATTCAAGGACAAAACATATCTCTATCTGGTATCACTTTCTAATGGATAAATTTTCTAAGAATGAAGTAAATTTGGAGTATGTTCCTACAAAGGATCAAATAGGAGACATTTTCAAAAAGGCTCTTCCAAAAGATACATTTGAGTATCTCAGACATGAGCTATGGGTTGTTGCCCCTCCTTTTCTCAACTAGATGCATAAATGGCACATCTATCTAGGGTCGTAATTCAATATTTTTTCTTCTTGGATTGATGAAGGCTACCTCTCAGAGGGAGTAGGTAGTGGTTTCTTTGGTTGGTGCAGCCAAGGGGAGCATATATTGTGCCTAAAGAGAGAGAGAGAGAGAGAGAGAGAGAGAGAGAGAGAGAGAGAGAGAGAGAGAGAGAGAGATAGTGAAGTATGTAGGTGTTGTGCTTTTCCATTGATGTCAAAGGGAGCATGAAGTCTAGAAAACACAAGAAGGGGGAGATAGAAAGAAGTCTAAAAAAATAGGGAAATAAATATAAGAAATTTCCAAGGGGGAGATTTGCTTGAGTGTTGAAGATACAAAGTTACCTTTGTTGTTGATGGTTTTTTAACAGGTGTTTTCATCAATGAAAAATGGGGAGATTGTTGTACTATTTTTCTTTAGTGTTTTTATTGATGTCAAATTCTAGTGTGGTGTTGATGAGAAGATGTTTTTGGTGTTGAGCAGGTGTTGTAGATGTAGCATGGTCACTTGGTTTCCAAGTACTTTTGAGAAAATTTGCATAAAGAGTGTATAAGGTGTCAGGGATGTATTTTGCATTGTTCTTTGCACTTCTTCATTCTTGAAGATGTGCTTGTGGCATTTGGATGTGAAGATAAGAAGTATTTGAAGGTGTTATATCCATAGTTTCACGTTTTGGATCATGTGGTAGTAGAAGATATGTTTGACAGTGTCTAGCTTATGAAGAGGGATATCTAAGAGAAATGGAATTACTCTACATTTCTCCACATTAAGGTTTCATGTATTGTGGATTTGGAAATGTGCTAATAATTATTGTATTTATCTTCCCTTGTTTGGTTTGGTGTTCAACTATTTCATAAGCTTGGTTCATGAGTTGTATCTCCGTGGCCACAATTTGACTAGTTGTACATGATGATATCATGTTTGGTTTCATGTGTTTGCACTAGTGCTTTTTAATATTTTGTTGATCTTAGAATATTCTAGGATATTGTGTAATGTTGCTACGTGGTCCATAGGATGTTTTTGGACCTGGTGAAGTGTGTATGTGGTTGCTTGATAGTGTTAATGTTGGTTTGGCGAACCTGACATGTTAGCACTATTTGTGGATGTGCTTCATGGTTTATGGAAGCTTGGTGTAGCATGTCAGTGTAGATTTGATCTTAGTTAACCCTTGGCATGGTCTTCCTTCATTTATTTCCATAGAAAATGTGTTTGGTGTTGACCTATTTGGTGGTTGCACATTTAAGGTGCATACATTTCATTGAGGCCAACCTAGAGAAGTTTTTTTAAGTTTGTGGAGGATATATATACAAGGTCAATTATTGGAGAAGTGTGTGGTGTGATCTGTAGTGAGAAATGATGTGGATGTGATTGTGTGTTGAGATATGAGTGAAAGCAAGAATTCCTAAGACTATTGGAAGCAATGAGTAGAAGGTGTCTACATTTTAGTGTGCCTGAAGTTGTTGGAGGTAGTGAGCTGAAGGTTGCAAATGGTTGTGGTTTCTCTAGTTGTTCTAGGATAGTGAACCTCCTTATAACTAATTCTTTGTAATCTCTTTGTAATCATGAAGAAGTGATCTTCTTGGGAAATGAGCCTTTCTTTCTTTTGTATAGTGAGTCCTTTGGAAAGTAAGCCCTTCTAGTAGTGAGCCTCTTGTAATTAGTTTTGATATTCATATAGTGAGCTAATCCTCACCATGGTTTTTACCTTATTAGGGTTTTCACATAAAATCTAGTGTTCTATTGTGTATGGTTGTGGATGTGTTGATGTTTCATTTGTTTGATTTATAAGAGTTTGAAGATTAATAAGGGTTTAAAGGCTTTAATGTAAAACTAATTCAACCTCCCTCTCAGTTGTCCTGTGTGTCTAAGATTTTGTGCTTCCTAAATGAGGTATTTTGTTGCTATTTGATTTGTGGTGGTTGTTGATGGCATGATAGTATGAAATAAGTGTATGGAAGTGTTTTTGGACGTTCAGGGGACATCCCCTTTTGATCCACACATTGCTAATTGGTCTCTTTGGTGTTGTATTGTGTTTTTTTGTTGGCTTTCTTGGTCTTTTTGTGGATATCTGGATAACATGGCTTATTCTTTTTCTTGTATAATGTCCTTGGGGATCTGTGCCAAAAATTAAAGATGTGTTGTGTTAGATTTGGGTCCTAATCTATCCTGTTTGGGACCACATCAATTTAATTCAATTGGAAGAGTGTTTATGGATTGACTAGTTATGTGCTTTATGTTTCATCCACATGTTTCCTTGATGTTAGCTTATGTTGATGTGCGTGAGCATGTAAATTATTTTGGATCACATTGGAAGAAGTGCTAAGATTTTTTTGGTCCTCTCTATTTTATAGATAGGACCACATTATATTTTGATGGCCGAATAGTTGAATTTATTATTTATCTTCTTTCTGGTTGACCTAATTGAAGTTTTGAAGTGTTGTGGTGGATGTAAATGCAAGATCATTTCAAATGCAGCAATATGGAGTAGTGTACAAGTGAAAATAAGTGTGTGCAAATTTTCTTGAATATCTAGCAAAGATAGAGCTAAAGTTTGTGAAAGGAAAGATCGATTGTGCTTTAATGCCTCAGTCAGTAGAGTGAATTGTTGAAAAATATTGTAATCTCTTATAAAATTTATGTATCCTACTTTGAGATAGTGAATTTCATTAGGTCTTTTGTATCTTGTTCTTGAAGTTGTGTTGGCTTATGTTTTGCAAGTCCTTCTATATCTTGCTCTAAGGTAGTGAGATTTCTTACAAGTCTTTTTGGAAGTGAGCCTTTATATTGTGAGTTAACTCTCACCATGGTTTTTCCTCATTGTGTTTTCCACATAAATCTAGTGTTCTCTAATGAATGTGTATTCTTTGATTCATCTTTCTTTGCTACTGATCTAGTTAGAAGTAGAACTACTATATCTTTCATTGTTGAGGATTGTTGATCATACTAAGGGTTTATACTTCTATATATTTGTTTAAGGGTTTTAGTTGAGTTAAGAAGTTTGCATTGTGTTAAAGATTTTCTAAGTTCCAAATTTTTTTTAAGTTTCTGATAAGAATAATTCAACTCCCCTCTTAGTCTCTTCAATTTTTAATATGGAGATCAACACTTTCAATGAAGAAGAAACCATACAATATTTAACCTTCTTTTACAATAGCACATGAAACTATTATTGATATCTCTATGAAACTAATACATAAAACGTATGAGAGCCAAGCATTTCACTTCAAGCTCATCAATATTTCCTCAACAAGCAATGCAATCCAAGCTCCACACATAATGAAAAAGTATGTGATAATCAAGTGATGAAAAAATCCATCTAAGGTCTAATATTTGTATGCAAGGGAGTAATGAGGAAAAATAAACCTACTAGATATTTTTCAACCAGCTTTCTGACCATGATTAAATTGCTTAAGAAAAATAACCTATGCATACAACGTACAAATAATTAATAATCAAGCATCTCCATGGTGGCCCTTTTGCTTCCTCAAATCAAATTGATTTGCAACACCTACCCCAAACATTAAATTATTTTAAAATATTAAATCGATAAATTTTTATAATTAAGAAGAAACATTAAATGGATTCCTCTAATAATATCAAATGACCATGTGCTCATTGAACCATGACCCACCAATGTCACCTATATTAAATATAAGTGCAAGATCATTTCAGATGCAACAATATGGAGTAGTGTACAAGTGAAAAGAAGTGTGTACAAATTTTATTGAATATCTAGCAAAGATAGTGCTAAAGTGTGTGAAAGCAAAGATCGATTGTGCTTTAATGCCTCAGTCAACAAAGTGAATTTTTGACAAATATTATAATCTCTTATAAAATTCGTGTATCCTTCTTTGAGATAATGAATCTCATTAGGTCTTATGTATCTTTCTCTTGAAGTTGTGTTGACTTCTATTTTTCAAGTCCTTCTATATCTTGCTCTAAGGTAGTGAGCCTTCTTACAAGTCTTTTTGGTGGTGAGCCTTTATATTGTGAGTTAACTCTCACCATATTTTTTCCTCATTGAGTTTTCCACATAAATCTAGTGTTCTCTAGTGAATGTGTGTTCTTTGATTCATCTTTCTTTGCTACTGATCTAGTTAGAAGTAGAACTAGTATATCTTTCATTGCTAAGGAATGTTGATCATGCTGAGGGTTTAGACTGCTATATATTTGTTTAAGGGTTTTAGTTGAGTTAAGAAGCTTGCATTGTGTTAAATATTTCCTAAGTTCCAATTTTTTTTTAAGTTTTTGATAAGACTAATTCACCCCCCTCTTAGTATTTGGGTGAGTTCAACACCTACAACAACCTTCTAGCATAAGCTACACATAAGAATAATAAAAGATAAAGAAATAGAAAAACATCCTCCAAAACACCAAAAAAAATGTATCTCTAGCAAATAAAATAGTCACTATACTATATTAGACTTCAATTCTTAATATGGAGATCAACACTTTCATTGAAGAAGAAACCATACAAGATTTAACCTTCTTTTACAATAGTGAGAAACTATTATTGCTATCTCTATGAAACTAATACAAGAACAAATGAGAGCCAAGTGTTTCACTTTGTACTTGCCAATATATCATCAACAAGCAATGCAATCCAAGCTCGACACACAATGAAAAAGTATCTGATAATCAAGTGATTGATCTACAAGTGATGAAAAACTCCATCTAAGGTCTAGTATTTGTAAGCAAGGGAGTAATGAGGCAAAATAAACCTACTAGATATTTTTCAACCAACTTTCCCACCATTATTAGATTGCCTAAGAAAAATAACCTATGCTTACAATGTACAAATCATTAATAATCAAGCATCTCCATAATGGCCCATTTACTTCTTCAACCAAATTAATTTACAACACCTATCCCAACATTAAATACTTTTATAATAACAAATACATATTTTTTTACAATTCAGAAGAAACATTAAATACATTCTTATGAAATGACCATGTACTCATTAAACCATGACCCACCAATATCACCTACATTAAATATACTTACAATGCCAACTCCAACCTCCCCCTAAGAAAATATTCTTCAATTATAAAATACAAAATAAACAACACTTTCTCAATATTAAATATTAACATATCTTTCTCTCTACAGATTGACTGCACCGACAGTTTTACTCTCAAATCTTCATAGTGTTTTACATTAAAAAACCATGCTACAGAAAACATAAAAATACGACCAGTGGATCTCAAATTGAACTTCTTATAATTCCACTACTAGCTATCTTTTAAATTTCTAAAAGTTGAAATGAGCTTCACATGCATAAGATTCTACCCATGCTAGGCATACCAATGAGAAGATTACCTTCCTAGGATAATATTAATAAATTAGGTAGGTAAACTTTCTATGCCTTCAAGACATCCACACAATAATTTCATGATATAGTTTATTGTAACGTATTCAACTTTCATTACATGTGAGATCTAATTTTTCTTTGATATGAAGTGGAGGGCCTTTTCTATCAGAAGTGTGTAAACAGTGTGCTATAAACAATATACTAAGTGAAACCTGTAAACAGTATTTAAAAAGTTGCTGTCATTCAACTTATAATGCTCAGTTGAACAGGAAATATGACTTACAGGTGGAGACAGCTATGCACGGTACAATTTTTCTATTGTTTTGATTTTATGAGATAGCCTTGCAAGAGCATTTCGACATTACTATTACCAGGTTGAAGATGGCAGTAGCAGTAACAAATAATTGTTATGAGAATAAAGTATCAGATTCAAGAAAGATGCCTTTATTTGTAACATTCTATTATATCAGTTAATAATTATTAGTTCAAGAAGTATTATATAATAACATCATTTGTTAACAAAAACATTTATTTTATATTTTAAATTTGACAGTCATTTACACATCAAAATATTATTGACATAGAGAAGTATTCTGCAATGACATCAAGAAAAACGAAAACACAACTGATATGTTTTTTCTACACTTTTTAAAGAAAAAATAAAACCTTTTTTTGTAATTGAAACAAGTGCCACTTGGTGGCAAGTACCTACATTTGTAATATTGTAATAAAGTATTTGTTGTTTAGTTGATAGATGAGTCATTTCAGGAATTGGAGGTAGCTTAGATAGCAATTTGAGATCAAATTTTTTTTGCAAGCCAAATGCATCATGATTTTACTAGGTTAATGAATATTATAGATGAAGGATCGACATTGACCTTAAGTTTGATTCATACTAAATACAACTGATAAATATTTGTTAACTATTGATAAGCAACTAATTTGTTCATAAAGAACATTTATAATTTGATTGGCTGAATTTGATTTTGATAATCAAATAAAATAATTGTTAACTAATTTTAAAATAAAAAATAATAATTTTTAAATAAATATAATAGTTATAGAGTAGCTTATAAGAAGAAAAACCATTCAACAAATACAATAACTCATAGTTGATATCTTAAAGTGATGTATTTATATTATATATACTAATTTTATTACACTAACATATATTTTATAGTGAACAACAAAACACATCACACTAGCATATAAATACAAATGTCACTCGTTACTACACTTTGTTGTTGGGTAGACTTGAACTACTATGTTGGATGCATTATTTTCTCATTCATCTACTTAAAGAACCATATGGAAGACTCAAAGATTTCACATTTCATTGATTTAGATATTGAATGAATTAAATTATAAATAGATTTTGTTTTGTTGTTCATCAAAATAGGGTATATTGTAATATGGGTTATAGTTGTGGAAGGGAATTTGGTCAAACTTTTTTGATATCACATTTACAATTTGACAAAGGTAAAGTACATTGTACATAAGTGATCACATTTGTGAAATAAAATTGGTGTATTTTTGTACATATTATTGAACAAAATACAATTTAGGTGGATTACAAATGTTCACAAAGGGATCTCATATATAAAATTGGTGTTTTTTTATTGTAATGTGACAACTAATTTTACCTTTATATATATACACTCATGGTGTACTTCAATAATTAGGAAAATAAATTATCTTGTCATAAGAGACCAGTAAACTTTCTTAGTAAGCTTGGCTATGTAAAAACTAATTAATTTAGTTGTATCTAAGAGGCCTTGGAAATGACAAGTTACAAGAAAAATAATTAACAAATATGAAAGTTGATATTGACAAGTAGAATTGAACCCATTACCTTTTCAATACAAAGTGCAGTTGAAAACTATCCATGTTCATCTATATAATGTTTGCACCTTTCTTCGATCTTTTATAATTTATTTTTAAAGAATCCAATAAAACACATTTTTCTTGCTACTTATGTATTAATTGTACATAGATATTATCAAGGTTCAATATCAAAAAGAAAAGATTGTATGTTTCACTCCATTTCTATTCGATCCTCATTATTTTGTGTTATTGTCATGATTTATTGCTTGTTCTATAGATTCTATTTTCTCTAATAGCATACAATATTTGTGCTTTTATTTATATTTTAAATTTTAAATTTGACATGGTTCATTTATTACATTTGAAGCAATAATTTGCATTGTGTACAATTGTAGACAATATCTATACCATCTTTCTAAATATATTTAAGTCTCTATATTAGAGATTGCAATATTAATTAAAAAGGGTATTTAATTTACACTCACACTGTTGTTCTCAATAATTTTCTTTTAGTTGGCTCTCATCAACTTACACAACTATTGTCAGATCCTTTTTTCTCAAAAAACATGGTATGTTATAGTAGCTTTCATCTACATATCTCTCATTCATCCTTTGTTTATGTATGGAAGATATTACTCTCAAAATTTAAGGGTTTTAACTTATTCGATCTCATCTTCTTGATATGGCCCCTACCAACTATGATCCATACAATTTTCCAACTATCTTTCAACTTATGGTACCTATTGTAGCTTCCATCCACAAGGATTGTATTCATCCTCTATTAAGGTATTGACAGATACAAATCTCAATTTTTAAGTTTATTAACTCATTTTATCTAATCTACTTGGCTTATGTAGTCTAAAAATGAGGGTCTTAGTAGATGGCCAAATCGAGCAACTAACACACTTCAAATTCACAAAATACAATTTGACTTGTAAATATTTTCTTTATTCAAATTTGAAAATGTATTATATTAGCTTAGAGGAGTACAATCAAATTTTATTTCTATAGAGGAATGCCCATCAACACAAAATTTCCCCCCTTTCTCATCATTTTTGTCTTCATCCTAGATCTCGTCCTTAATCTTGTTCTAATTATTGCTACAAAAAATATATTTATATTTCCCTTAAATCTCTCCTACAATTAGTTACATGAAAAATATTCAATTGTTAAAATTGATTATGTTGAGCACTACCTAAAAACACAAATAATTTTTTCTTTCAAAAACTTGCAACACTTTTGTAGCCTCTATTGGAGGTTTGAGTACTTCTTGAAACCATTTCAAAATTTGACAATGGTTTTGAAACTTAGCTAGAGAGCTAACACTCAAATTTTGTATTCAAAAAATATTTGAATACTTTTCCCAAATTCTCCATCCATAAAGGTTGAGAATGGCCTATTGGTATCCAATTTAGGTTTTGGCAACCTTGTTAGGTGGAAATGAGGTTGTGACAACCTAATTAGGAACTGAAATAGGTTTCATAACCAATGCCAAATGTTAAAGGTTCTTTGTAACTTTTCCTTGTTGTAAAAGTTCCCTTTGTTTCATTTTCTTTTAAAGTTTTGAATAGTGATTAAGGTTCCAACAAGGTTGTGATAACCTTGTCAAAGGACAATAGTGGTTTTGAAACCACCCAAAAGTTTTGACACCACTTTCTTTGAAGAATTTACAAAAGTTGGTTATGGATGGTTTAATGGTTTTGGAATCATGGTGAAATTCCAACACCATCCTCTAAGAAGCTTCATTTCAAAATAAATAGTTAGCCACTATCAAATGATGCAAGTTCAAGACACCAAGAGAAAATCTACTGAAAAAAAATCTTGAAAGGGTTATGAAAGTATAATCAAGGGAAAAAGTGGTATTTACAACCATGTTGAAAGTTGATGAGGTTGTGGAAACATCTTTGGAGGTTGACACGGGTTATGATATGTCCTTATTTTTCTAATGCTTCTTGACAAAGAATTTTTAATCTTTTAAATTTGAATATTTTTTCTAAGTAGTTGCACAAAAATAAAATAGAGTTGAAATAAAAGCTAGAAATATTTTTGGGTGATGTAGGATTGTTTGTGGACTTGGATGCATTCCTACACTAGACATGCCAAATAGGAGAAATTTTCCTTTAGTGAAGAGCTTGGGAAAATTTTGGTGGGTCTAGAATAGAAATTTCATACTTCCCAAGTTTTGAAGAACTCATCCAAGTAGATTCATTAGGTGCTTTGTTCTTCCACTGAACTAGATATTTCTTGTACTCTTTTCCCCTTGTATTTTTAACTAAATATATCACTTTGTTAACTTCTTCTAACTTATTTTCTAGGAACTGCAGTATCCATTTTTACACATTTTTCAAATCTAAATATACATCTCCTTGTGCACTTGTTTCCCCTTCATAGTATTTATACAAATTAACAACATTGAATATGGGGGATATATCTATACATATTGCAAGTTCAAATGTGTATGTATTGAATGAAAAATTTCCCAACACTCAACATGGTTCTACCTTTTTCCACTTCAATTTATTATATATTCCTTGAGGGAAGCTTTATTTCCTCCAATGTGCTAACACCAAATTACCCACTTGTATTTTTTTTATTCTATGCATATCAACATACTCTTTTTATTTTATGTCACTCTTCTCCAAATTTCCCTTTACTTCTCAATGCAACTACTAAAGGTACTCATCAAAATCCTCTACAAAACTATTTCTACCCAAATATATGTTGAGATTATGGATGCACAGTCCTTGAAGCTGTAGTCTTCAATGGAGGACCTTTGAGCTAGGAAAGATGATCAACCACAAAGAAAGTGTTGCAACAATGGAATGGTGATTAAAGATTCTATTGATATGATATATTGATATTGGATATTTGATATGTTACAAATGAACAAGATGCTTGATTATATAGGCAAGAAGTAAAACCTAATATGCATGAGATGTTGCCATGTGTCTTGATCTAACAACATGTGACAACATGTGAACCCTATCTAGATGATCATTAAATGTTGAGATAAGTTCTAGAAGGACAACTCATCTTCTAGAAGGAATCTTATCTCCTACAAATAAGGAAGGGAATATTATCCCATTTATTAAATGATTTATCTAATAATGCAACCTAGGACTTAATTAATTAAATGCAAGACCTAAGTTAACTTATGCTAGTGTAATAATTAATTAATTAATTACACCAACACCCCCCTATAAGTGCAACTTAGGGAGGAAGATGCAATGATTATGCAAGATGACGGATGATGGGTCCCGGCTACAAGGCCATGTTGGGTACCCATGTACATGAAGATGCAGAAAATCTCCCACAAACGGAGAAAAGGGGAAAACCCAGTAGGAACAAAACCCCTCTCCAAAAAGGAGATGAAAAAGAAAAAATATGTGAGATAGGATGGGAAGGATGGAGGACTCCCAAATACCCCCCAAGTACACCATCTGTCACATGGATACAATAGAGAGACTAAATAGCCCCCCCAGAAGATGAGATCACCTGCAAAAAAGGTAAGTGTTTGAAGATAGAATAAGATCCAATGTTGACAAACAACTTGTCTCCCTTTTAGAAGAAACAAAACCAACTACAAGTGGAGAGATGCTTCCCATTCTGGATAGGAATTGAAGGAAGGAAGGATGAAGGTGGATGCCGATGATGTCTCTAAACACTGCTCAAATGTCTCCTTGCTTGATGATGAAGATGCCACAATCAATGAAGAGGGTGACACACCAGGACGATGCAGAAAATGATGCTGAACAATAGCCAAAGACGGTGATATGATGAATGTGATGGAGACTTGATAGCCCCCCCTGAATGAAGTTTCCTCAAAACCACTGAAGGAAGTCTAAAGAAAATCCAATGGTAGATGTTGAGGAAACTTCAAGTCCTGAATGGAATGACAGGGAAGAAGTCTCAAATATGAAATCTCTGAATAGAGGAGTGATACCCCCTCAAGAATGTTTTTCAAACCTATGGAAGTAGCCATGTCAATGATGCCTGAAACAAAGCCATCCTGTGATGCCAAGTCTAAAAAACTGAATGTGTCTTGATGGATGATGATGGTGGAAGCCTCAATCAATGAATTTGGACAAGGAATCACTGAATGTGAAGGGATACCAACCATCTCTGATGAAGAAGAAGCATCGAAAGGAACCTTGTCAACCTCTTCAGAAAGATCAAGGCAATCAACCTCCTACACAACAATATCATCATATGGAACTTGATCTGAAGTAGGATATTCTGAATCATGACCATTGGGGAATGGTGGAGTATCTGAATCTCCATAGATCTCCCAAAGCTTAATCCAAAGGATATGAGGACAATCACGATGATCAATAGTACTTAGAACATCACAATCAACTTGCATCGAAATGATCTCCAAAATAGTGTATCTGCTGCAACTCCAAGCAAGTTCATGAATACCTTCACTTGGATGAGGAACTATACCAAATAGATGTGGCAACAAATCAAGTGAATGGAGATGGTGGCAGATCCCATCTCGCCATTGCATATAGTTACCCTTGTGCAACATAACCAAAGAAGGAGAGTAATATGCAAGCCCCATAATGAATTTTCTCCACAAAAAACAAAGACACTGACCTTCAACAGCAAATAAAGACTTCTAAATATGATGTATAACTGAAGTGATGCAACCCGGATCAAAAAATATTTTCCCAAGCTTCAGGATGTCTAGGTTATTGAACAAATGCACCAAACTGAAAAAAATCAATGCAAGAGTACCTGGAGCTGAAACTGATTAGGGGATCTAGACTGATGAAAAAAGCTCTGAATCACCTTCCTGATGTCATTGGAATCACTGAAATCCGACAATCTAATGAGAAGTTATGAGCCTTTATGTCCAAATTAGGGTTTTGTCTTAAGTTGGCTGTAGAAATTTCTGCAAGAAAATTTTTACAGAACAGATGTCACCACTGGAAAGTATGTGAAATTCCCTTTTCGACGGTATGTTGTTTGTCAAATTTTGATATCCTGGGTGAAAGTTGTGATAAAATGAAAAAAATGCCCTGATTAGGCACCTGCAGGCTAAACTGGTGCAAAAATTTAGCACCCCAGGCGCTAGCACTTGGTCTTCAATATGACCGAGATCCGTGCATAGGCAAAAAAATCGTGCCACCCCTGGTGGCGGTGGGGCGGGGAACTGAGCGGAGTGGCGGGAGGCATCGTTAGTAGGAGACACTGCCGGTGGTGGATAGCCCGGTGGGAGGAGAAGCACCGGCTGGTGGAGTTTGGATGGGCCGGCGGTAAGTCTTCGTCAGTGGGCATGGTCAACGGCAGATGACGGGAGAAATTTCAGCAACAATTCACTGGGCGGAATGCGGAACAGAGACCGAGTCGGTTGGTATGTCAGCCAGAGGATGTGATCCGCGGCGTTGGTACGAGCCCGATCTGAACTGACAGTCGGCGGGTCCACAGAGTACTTCCCTGCAGCCAACGAAAATATCTTTTCTTTTGCAGACCAAAATTAATGTGTCCGACAATATTATATTTGATTTTTTATATTGCCAACGGCAATAAAAAATCAAAAGATAAAATATATGTGCCAATAAAAAAGAAATAAACCTGTTGAAATTTAAATGCCGATGATTTGAAAAAATAAACCCCTTATTTTTAATGATGCCGATGGGAAATTATTATCAGGTCGCCCAAATTTTTTGAAACTATAGAAAATCCCCAATTAATATTTTTTTTTGCCAAACAAATAATAAAGCCCTGATTTTTTTCTAAAACTAGAAAATGGCCCGCATATAAAAAAAATTGCCTCAGAGGACAACTGATCGAGATTATTTTTTGCTGCAAATTGTATGGATAGTACAATTGATTTTGTAAACCCTAAAAATACCTCTGAAGCTCCCGAGTTGATGTATCCAATTTTGATGAATGGGCAGGCGATCCTAGGGTTTCGAGGCCTTCTGAAGACAATGGCGAGCTCGGATTTGACTCTATCTACTTCAGAAATTAGCTTGGTCTCTGGGTGGAAACAAGTAGCCTACAATGGAAACCTTCAGCCTGCAAAGAATCTCGCACACCAACTTTCTTGATCCTAGGTTGATGTTTCACTGGACAAGCTCTGATACCATGTTGAGATTATGGATGCACAGTCCTTGAAGCTGTAGTCTTCGATGGAGGACCTTTGAGCCAGGAAAGATGATCAACCACAAAGAAAGTGTTGCAACAATGGAATGTTGATTAAAGATTCTATTGATATGATATATTGATATTGGATATTTGATATGTTACAAATGAACAAGATGCCTAATTATATAGGCAAGAAGTAAAACCTAATATGCATGAGATGTTGACATGTGTCTTGATCTAACAACATGTGACAACATGTGAACCCTATCTAGATGATCATTAAATGTTGAGATAAGTTCTAGAAGGACAACTCATCTTCTAGAAGGAATCGTATCTCCTACAAATAAGGAAGGGAATATTATCCCATTTATTAAATGATTTATCTAATAATGCAACCTAGGACTTAATTAATTAAATGCAAGACCTAAGTTAACTTATGCTAGTGTAATAATTAATTAATTAATTACACCAACAATATATACTAGCCCTCAATTCATCAATACCTTTGAGATTATAACCATAAACAATTAAGAACTTTTTTTTTCTACACTTTGATTAGCTAAAGTATTATGTATGAATTCTTCCTAATCCAATATCAAATCACACTAGTGAGGTTTATCGTGTAGGAAACATCTGAATTTTTTTCCAAAGGGTTTTGTTCACAAATTCAATTTTACCATTAGTTTGTGGATGGTAAGTTGAACTAAACCCCAACTAACTTTCTAATTTATTCTTCAAAGTATTGCCAAAATAATATATCTAGATGTGTGAAGCATCATTTAATTCTTGCATTGCCATCTCTAAAAATCTACCAACCACAAAAAATACTAAATCATTACCTTATTGTGTATGTGGTAATCCAAGAAAAAAATCCATACTTATATGCTCTTGAGGTCTCTCTATATAAGTAATGGATAATATTGTTGCAGTAGAAAATAATGAATGCAATGTTAAAACTACCATAAAATTAATCAAGAATAATGAAAAATCCAAATAACTATCATAGAATGTGTATAATACAATGATAACTCCTTGTTTATGTAGAACAAGGAGGAGGTAGGAAGGTGAAACATAAAGACTAACCAACCCTCCAAGTTCTCTAACACACATAGAACACTTGGGAAAAGTGTGAAGGCATGTCTCACATGTCTAAGAGGTGAGACAATTGAACCAATAAGTGAACTTAAGATAGTTTGAATAGGACTATTAGATGTAGGAACTAGATAAAATATAACTAGATGCATAAAGAATCTTTTTACACTAACACCCCTCTTAAGTGATACTTAAGGATTCAGTGACTAAAAGATGTGTTTCAAGAATAAGGCTTGATAAGGTACTCATGTACAAATTAAAATTCTCTCACAAATGGATTAAAGGAGAAAACCAAGTGGTAAAAATGTCCTCCAAAAAAGATAACTATATACAAAGGAAGGAGGACTCAAGACCCCCCTAAGGACAAATTCATTCACCCCGAGAAACTATCACAATGCAATATAGCAAGGTAATGCTAAAGGTTTACTGAAGATGTCTACAAAATGATCCTTAGTACGCAAATACTCTAAGGATAGAACACCATCCTAGATAAGTTGTTGAATGAAGTGCATATGAATCTCTATGTTCTTTTTCCACTAATTCTCAATTGGTTGTGTGAAATGTGAATGGCACTTTGGTTATCACACTGAGTATAGTAGGATGATCAAGTCGAAGACCGAACTCTGTCATAAGTTGTCAAATCTATAGTACCTCCTAGCTAGCAAGAAGTGCTCCTCGATACTCATCCTTAGTAGATGATAATGAAATAGCAATTTGATTCTTGCAAGACCATGCAATTGGACCAAAACCAAGAGAAAAAAAACTAAAGTGAACTTCTAAAAATCAGCATCTCCTACCCAATCTGAGTTAGTGTAGCCTACTATTGTACTAAATTCCAAAATGAGTGGTGTCGCTAATATACCTCAAAATAAATTAGGCTACATTTCAATGACTCTCATGTGGATCATGAAAAAATGAGATAGAAGTCCAAAAAAAAAGGTAATATATAGACATGTGTGTGTGTGTCAAATACAAAAGACTACCAACTACCTATCTATATAAAGTAATATCAACACTAGGTGCGGTACAAGTGGTAGTCAAAGTGATAGTAGACTGAAATGGTGTAGGTGTGGGCTTACAATCACTCATATGAAATCAATGAAGCAATTCAATGGTATACTTATGCTGGTATATAGAAATCCTCACAATATACAAAAGAACTTGAAGACTAAGGAAGAAATTCAAATTCCCAAGATCAATCATGTCAAAGTGTGCCATCAAACTATGTTGAATATCCTAAATAGTGGATGAGGAAATACTAGTAATGATCAAGTCAACAACATATATGACTAGTATCAAAAGTTCATCTCCATGTCTTTGAACGTAAACTATGTGATCTAAGTGGTAACAAGTGAAACCAAATGCAAACAAAAAACCATCAATCTTCTCATACCAAGCCCTAAGGGATTTCTTGAGACCATATAAAGAATAATGTAATTTGATAACAAGTGCAGAGTCCTGGACAAAACTTGGAGGTTGCTCCATATATATCTCCTCATGAAGATCACCATGTAGAAAGGAAATATTCACATCCATCTGATAAACTGGTCATCTCTATGATACAACAATAGAAAGAACAAGGAAAAATGAATCAATCTTGGCTGTAGGGAAAAATATATCAAATTATTCAATACCCTCAACCTATTAAAACCTTAGCCACAAGACGTGTCTTGTATCTTTCAATAGAATTATCAACTGCATATTTGGTGTGGTACACCCACTTGCATCGAATAAACTTTCTTCCCTCATGAAGATTAACTAAATCCCATGTATTATTCTTTCTTGATGAAGAATACTCCTCTATTATAGCACTGTCCCAATCTGAAATACCAAAAGCCTCTAAAAAAATATGAATATGGAGATATACCATGACTCAAAAGACTAGTATCAATATTCTATGAATGAGTGTTCCTAGACGATGTAGGATCACCAACTAAAAAACCAACCTCCTCAACAACACCTCTATCCCACTTGGGATAAACAAAAGTGGTAGGAGGTGGTGGTGGTGGCAATGGATTAGGACCATCATCTAAATTATCCCCAATCATTAAGTTATCATCATGAGATGAAGAAAGTAGAGTAGGTAGTGAGGAATAAGAATATGATGGAGGATATGTCTATGTGAAAGGCTCATCAAATTGAACATCTTTAAAAAAGTGGACATCCCTAGTGGTAGGATCAAATAGCCTATAAGTTTTCACATCCTTACAATAACCAACAAAGATGTATTTTTGAATCTTCATCTCCATTGCCTTGTGTTGACCATCTAGTATGAATGTCCAAGGTTCACTACCAAATATTTTGAAGAAGGAAACATTAGGCTTGATTCTAGACCAAGCTTCCTCTGGAGTGAGATTTCAAACTACCTTGTAGGGAGTTTGGTTTTGAACATAGTTGGCATAATTAATAGATTTAGCCCAAAATGATGGGGCCATAGACCTAGATTGAAGCATAACATTTTCCATCTCCTTTAATACTTTTTTCTTTCTTTCATCAACACCATTCTACTTGATGGAGCTTCCTAAAAAAAAATTAATCTTTGAGGATCCCATGGATTTGGTCTACACATTAAACCCTTATCCACGTGGTTTGGACAGGGTTTTGTCTTTGGAAAACACTCAGTCATTCAAATTTCATGTTGAATTTCCCTATCAGTTTCCAGTTTCCTAAGTCATCACTTGAGCCATCATATCCATTCAGCCACCGACCCATTTGGTTGAGAACGTCGGTCATCTAATTGGTCATCGACTTTAATTTCTTCCTAAAGTCGGGTTTTAATGTTTCCCAAATGACTTTAGCTTAAGTCATTCATCTGTGAGGGTCATATCGTCATTGGCCTAACAATGGACCCTTATTTAATGTTAACCTTGCCATGTGTGCAGGTTTAGAGATTCAAGACCATGGGAAATGATCCTTGTCATACCCCGCAAGCTCACGGATATTAAATGTCGACTGGTTATGTGGTGTGGGGATAGTGAGATTAGGATGTGTGTCCTTATACATACGTGGGGCCTAGTATCCATTATCTGGCTCACTTCTTGTGGTTCTAAGCTGATGGTGAAGATCAACTACGAGATTCAATCTTCATTGTTCCCCGCTAGCTTGCAAGGAAAAGGTGAATGCTCATTAAAAGCTATGAGAGCGACGAGATCCCGACACATGGATTAATCCACCAAGTCCTGGGATGGATGAAACTAGCTGACAGATGAGTTGTCATCTGATTTGTATCGACGCTATTGGTCGAAGACAAATGAATGAAGCATTGTTGGAATTCAAACCTAGTCATCCCAATGTGAGCTGTTTGATCCACCATCTTATTAAAAGATCAACGACTGACATTCAAAATTGATAAATAGGCACGTGATAGCCATTTAATTTTGCAACCATTAGGAATTAATGATATACTCTTTCTAAGAGCGATCAAATTAATCTCCATGCATGTGGAGACTTAATTGTCGGTAATCATGAAGTATGATATGCAGATTTCCATGCACTTGGGAAATAAATGGTAATAATATGCATGCCAACAAACTGCCACCATTTCATGTGTGTGTTTTCTCTAGGCATTGATGGTTGTTAGCATCATGTCACTTGATAAATACATGATGGGATAATTGCTAGTTGTGTCATTTTCACTTAGCAGTTGGAAATTTTCTAAATTGGAGCTAAGTGAATATTGTTCAGTTGTGAGATTGAGAAACTGTCATGTAGTGAATATGAGAAAACCAATTTCTTCCATAGGACTAGTTTGAAGGTCATCCATACTAAATGTGGAGAGGCCCCATGATGATGTTCTAGAACATGTGTTTGCCGTAGAGGACAAGGATCCTGTTAACAAGCCCGTGAGTGCACCTTTAAGGTATAGTAGGAGATTACAATTCTAGGGACCTACTACTGGAATGATAGAGGATAAAGGCAAAGGACAGACACAATTTTTTGCAAGAGCTTATAGGAAGGTGAGATATGGACGTGATTATTTTGGACAATAGAACTCACCCATTAACATCACGGACAAACCGTCTGAAAGTGAAATAGAGATGGACTCTAGCAATCACCAGTATCTCACGACCCTGGGCTGAGCTTTGTCCCCTAGAGCGGAGGTATTGGACCTATCCCACCTTTGGCTATCAAGACTCTAAGCGGGCGAGATGGTGTTGCGATAAAAAGGGACAAAGACGAATATGGAGTTGAGGTTTCTTCTCCATCTCTCGCAATGATGCGAAGTGGGTACGTGTATTGGGGATTAGGTGTTGGTGGTGGTAAGTCTTATGGTTAGTGAAAGGTGGTGTGTGGGATGTAAATTTTTTTCTTGTTTGATCATTTTTGTGGTGGTTGCTCTTTTTCCTACATGCATGGCTGGTATTTTTGAGGTGTTGGATGCTGACTATACACTTTTATGGAAATATGAACGTTGGATTTGTTGCTTACCTAGTGGCTAAGGAAATTTTTGTAGCACTTTACTTTTCCCTTTTGGTGGCTATTGCAATTTTGGTTTCCTCGTTTCAACATGTTACTACATAATCAACATGTGGGGAATTTTGAAATGTAGTTGAAATTCAAGTAAAATGAAGTTTTGTAATGTGGTATGCATTTCGAGCCATAAGCCTGTATGCTCCCTTATGTTATAAAAGAGAATTTAGTGCTCATTTTAGGGGTTCTAGTCTTTTGAATCTTTAGGTCTAGTATACGCAAAAGGTAGAAATTAGAAGGAATACCAACAAATAGAATAGTAGAATTGTCTTGGCTCTCGAGCTATGCATATGTAAATATTAAATAGTCTTATAGAAATTACTGATATTGAAACAAATTTCATGTATAAGGCATATACTCTCCTTTGTAAATCATCTTGCAAATTTTGAATGAAATATCAAGCATATTCTATTCATCTTCAAATACTTTATTTGAATGCATGCCCTTATTTATGCTTTGGTTCAAGGAATCAATTAAATGCTTAAGTGAGGCCATGAATTCGTGAGAATTTATAAGGATTTGGTAAGAAGTGATCCTTTACATACAATGAGTTTTCATAATGCAAAGCCTTATGAAAATAGTTCAGAATGATCAAATTTAAAGAATTTTTGTATAACTGATTGTCAGATGTGTGACTCCATTTCCTAATGGATGAAGAAACTAGTCTATTTGTCATGGTATTTGTCATTTGAATGATAATAATAGTATACCAGATTGTGGATTCAGGGTTAGAACACAAATCTCTTAAAATTTACTTATCGTGAGGCATATTTGTGAGATATTTCCTTGTTCTTGGTAAATTGATAGTTATTTTCTTAAAGATTAGCCAACCTTTGAGTGAATTACGTTATTTACCGCTCATGGGAACCCATCTGTGACTTGATGTGTCATTTATTGAGATAGTCAAGTGGAATGTTATTAGGAACACCCTCCTAGGTCCCACATAGCCTAAAGTATAGAAGATTTTATTCTTCGACTGAATCTTGTTGGTTAGCCATTCATTTTAAGGGTCTTGAGTATAAGAGTTGGATACTCTTTAGAGATTCCTTAGGTGTACTGGAAAAAAACCAATAGAATGGTGACTCTGCTAGGGAAAACCCTCACTCTCTAAATGTAGATATGAAATGAAAATTCAAATGGTGATGTGAATCTGAACGTCCTATTTAGATATTGACAAATTCTTAAACCTGGTACACAATTTGAGTGCAGTAAAGATTGAAGGATCCGAACGTGACTATGTTGTGGAAGATAGCCCATAACGTGTCCTATTTGTAAAGAAACTTCATCTCATTTGAACTTTAGTCCTTTGTAAAGGAGGTGGCGACTCTAACTCAAAGAACCTAATAAAGCATATATCAATTGGTTAAATTTGCAGTTTTAAAGACAAAGGGTAGTCAGCCGCTGCAAATTGCTAGGTACTTTCATAGAATTTGAAGAAATTTGAGCATGTTATAGGTAAATCAGGGTAAATTTCCCATGCTTGAGATGTAAATGATTCCCTAATAGGTGAATTAGCACTAGATGGGGGAATACTAGAGATAATTTAGCTTTCCTTTGTGTATAAGTTGAAATTTATGCATTAGGGTAAAAGGAGCATGTCATACTATTAGATCTTAGGTAGCATTTGTAGGGAATATACATGCTAGGGGCCTAGGACCGTAATTGCAAAAAGGAATTGATGTGATAATGTACAATTGCATAGTAGATCTTAAATTTATTTTCAATAATTAAGGTTGAGTTGTCAATTTGTACTATCTGGTACAAATAGTGATAAGAGCATGCAAGGTGAACAGTCCTTGTCCCACCAAGGAAATGTCAATACCGATGGGTATAGGGCCCTCAATTTTGAAAATATTGATGGTTATCCAAATATTGTACCACCCAAGATTAGGGACAAGATACCAAAATTCAATGGTGAGAATTTAGAATCAACAAGTAAGCATGTGCAAGAATTTGTTGATGTGATGGGTGATTATGAGATAGATTTTGAAGATATGGTTATGAAACTATTTGTTCAATCTCTGAAAGGAGATGCCAAAGACTGGTTTTCTTTCTTGCCAATGTCTTATGTACATTTTTGGAGTGAACTTAAGGAATTTTTCATGGGACAGTTTGGTGAAAGGATAAACCCAAGTGTTGCAAGGAAGAATTTTATGGAGAGATCTAGGGGTAAGGAAGAGTTGATCCCTACCTTTAACCTTAGATTTGCAAAAGTCATAAGAGATATCCTTGAACACATAAGGAAAAATGATGCAGAATGTTTGGTTGTACACTTAGGAGCATTTGATAGTAATATGTGCTTCTTGTTGAGAGATAAAGAGCTTGCTACCTTACATCAAGCTTACCAAAATGCCATGTATATTGAGAACAATTTGAAGTACTCAATCATGAGGGGACCTGTGGTTGCTAGTATGAATGAACCTAATAGAATTCAAACTATTGAGTTAAACAAATCAGGAGGTAAAAATGTTTGTCAGGAAAAGGGGCCATTAGATGTTGTATCTACATTACTTCCCCGAGATGCAGAACATGAGCAAGCATCACCATCATATCAACCAGAATTGGGAAGGGATGACTCAGTGTTTCTAATCAAAAATTTGTATGAGATGAAGAGACATGTAAATGAATCACCATATGACTTGTTTTCAAGATTCCTAGATGTTCTGATGGAGATACCCAAGAGTCTTAGACCTAATGATTTAATGTTCATTGAATTGTTTTGTGAAGCTTACAAATTAGGATCAAGCCAATGGCGTGGAAATTTGAAGCCACATAGTCTTGATCAGGTAATGGATTGGATAAGCATTATGGAAAACATTGAGCATAATTATATGCCACTTGTCATTTCCTAGAATGTGGGAAATGATTTCCATAGTGAGGATATTGAAAGGCTAGAGTTGACAGATCAAGAAGTTGCATCAAAAGCAAGATAGTTAGTTGATGATTGTTGTTATTTAACAAGTACTCTAGATGTGGCCTCAGATAGTAGTGATGAAGATGAGGAGACAGAGTATGAGGATAAGGAAATAGTACCTAATTTTCCTCCTTGGGATGTCATAGGATATGAGTGAACACAAGAGGTACATGGTGAAACCCCACAAATTGATTTAGTTAGCAATAATGATGCACTAATCGGTGGGGGGAATTCACTTGGTTTCAATTATATGGCACAAATGAGGAATCATAGGGATGAGATAGAGCTTGGTCAGTCTTCTATTGAATATGATTCTTCTTATGAAATGAAGGTGGTGTCTCTTGCTTCAAGTAAAGGGTATGCTAATAGCCTTGAAGGGGTGTGTTTCCGAGGTAGTGAGCAATTCTCTTCATGTGAAGAATTCTCTGAATGTGGATCAATTGTTATGAATGCAAATGATGAAGAGGATATTGAAAGTGTGTCTCTCTATTCTTCAAATGATTACACTGATTTTGAATGCACTAATGATCAAAGGTATTGGGACCCTGACACTAAGAAGGATGAGGTACATATGACCATCATGAAAATATGACAGAATCCTTTATTTGATGAACCTGCATTGGAAAGTGAGGTTATAAATGATAACTCCTATTGGTGTAGGAGCAATCCTCTCTTTGAAGAAAATATCGATGAGTACTTGGCGAGTACTACTAGTGAATGTTTTGTGGATGTTACAAACAAGAGCCAAGGTGATACTGAGGTAGGTAACTTTGCTTTTGAAGATGTCAACCCTAACTTAATAGTTTCCCAACAAAATGGAAAATGTGGCGACACAAACACTAATGAATTAGTTTACCAATATGTGATTGAGCAAATTATACTTGACAAGCATCAAAGGAATGACTCATACTTGCTAACATCTAAATGTGACAATGGCTCACATGATGAAGAAATTCAAGACTATGATGGTAGCTTCGAATGTAATAATGCTATCAAGGAAGATGTAGAAGATTGTGTTGATTCTCCTACTGTATTTGGTTATGTGCTTGAAAAGGTAGTTGAAGTGTTAGCCACTTATGTTCCACATGTTGATATTTTCCCTAACATAAAAGGAAGTCCACTCTTGGGTGACCAAAAGGAAAATCAGGATGAATGCATTGATACTCAAGCAACATCATTTTATATGGAGGAGAAGGAATTTTTTGATGATTTTGTAGAATATGTTATTATTACAAGATTATTTGATCCATGTGAGGAAAAATTCAAAGGTGTAGATAACCAGAGGTATGATGATAGTCAGTATGAAGATGCATTGAATTTTTTTGCAAATGCTCCCTACCATATGGACCTTATTATGAAACTTCTTTCATCTCATGAGGACAACAATTGTGACAAGCAAGTTGAGGGTATGCCTGATTTTGTGTTTATCTTCCTTGATCTTGTTGAGGATTGGCCAAGTATGAGCCAGAGTGCTTATGAAGTTTTAAAATTTGATGAACAAATAGAATCTGATCCTATACTTCATGATTGTGTGGAATATGAGGATTTTATTTTCCCAGTTTAGTTTGATGAACATATAGTGGAGAGGGATGATGAACAGGGTAACATTACAACAAATGAAATGGATAGTATCAATTATGATGGTGCTAGTGGCTCGGAATTGCACAATGTCCATGTGGACCCATTTCCAACAAAACAAGGCAAAGTCTTTGACAGAGTAAAGAACTTTCCCTGAATTTTGGGGGGCTTGGGGTCTCCAGTTTATGGATCAAAGCCAAGCATTCAAAAGTGGCTTCTCATGGAAGTGAATTGCATTGTGAATTTTGTAAATAGCATACATAGGTTGGTTAGATGTGTTTGGTTTTTGTTTTTTTTGCTTTCCTTGTCCAAGTACACTCCTGGGTTTTGATCTTCTACCCTAGTTTGCTCCTACCTGAGATCTGTTTCGTGCCATACCCATCAGGGGTATGCGTCCCTGAGCATGAGCCACTGATGGAGCTTCCTAAAAAAAATAAAATCTCTAAGGATCCCATGGATTTTTTCTACACATTAAACCCTTATCCCCATGGTTTTGATAGGGTTTTATCTTTGAAAAACCCTCAATCATTCTAATTTGACATTGACTTTCCCTGTTAGTTTCCAGTTTCCTAAGTCATCACTTGTGCCATCATATCAATTCAGCCACTGACCCCTTTGCTTGAGAGTGTCGATCATCTAATTCTTCATCAACTTTAATTTCTTCCTAAAGTTGGGTTTTAATTTTTCCTAAATGACTTAAGATTAAGTCATTCATCCTTGAGGGTCAAATCATTGTTGGCCTAACAATGGCCCTTTATTTAATGCTAACCTTTCCATGTGTGCAGGTTTAGAGATTTGAGACTATGGGAAATGATCCTGGCTATACCCCACTAGCTCGCGGATAGTAAATGTCGGCTGATTATGTAATGTGGGGATAGCAAGATCAGGACACATGTCCTTATACAGACATGAGGCCTAGTCTCCAATATCTGGCTCACTACCCATGGTTCTAAGTTGATGGTGAAGATCAAGTATAGGAATCAATCTTTTTCATTCCTCATTGGCTTGCAAGGAAAAGGTGAATACTTATTAAAGGTTGCAAGAATGGGGAGATTCTAACACGTGGATTAATCCACCAAATTGTGGGATGGATGAAACCAGCCAACAGAACAGATGAGTTGTCATCTGATTTGGATCGACACTATTGGCCAGAGACAAATGAATGAAGAACTGCTAGAATTAAAACCTAGGTAGCCTAATGTGAGTCGTTTGATCTACCATCTCATTAAAAGATCAATGACCGACATTCAAAATCAATAAATAGGCACATGATAGTCGTTTAATTCTCCAACCAGTGGGCATTAATGATATACTCTTTGTAAGAGTGATCAAATTGATCTCCGTAAATGTGGAGACTTAATTTCCAATAATCATGAAGTATGATATGCAAATTTCCATGCACTTGGGAGATAAACGGTGATAATATGCATGCCAATGAACTGCCACCATTTTGTGCATGTGTTTTCTCTAGGAATTGATGGTTGTTAGCATCATGTCACTCGATAAATACAAGATGGGATAATTTCTAGTTGTGTCATTTGCACTTAGCAATTGGAAATTTTTTATATTGGAGCTGAGTGAATATTGTTCAATTGTGAGATCAAGAAACTATCATGTAGTGAATATGAGAAAACCAGTTACTTTCATAGGACCAACTAGAAGGTCATCTAGACTAAATGTGCAGAGGCCCCGCGACAATGTTCTAGAACGTGTATTATTCGCAGAGGACAAGGCTCTTGTTAACAAGCTCATGAGTGTGCCTTCAAGGTATAGCAGGAGATTGCAATTCCAGGGACCTGCTACTGGAATGATAGAGGATAAAGGAAAAGTATAGACATAATTTTCTGTAGGAGCTTAGGGGAAGGTGAGATATGGGTGTGGTTCTTTCGGACGACAGAACTCACCTATTGACATCATGGATAGCTTATCTGAAAGAGAAACAGAGACGAACTTTGGCTATCACCAATATCTCATGACCCTGGGCTGAGCTCTATCCACTGGAGCGAAGGTATTATCTGTCATGCCTTTGGTTGTCAAGACTCCAAGCGAGTGAGATGGTGTTGTGATAAAAAAAGGACAAAGATGAAGAGGGAGTTGAGGTTTCTTCTCCATCTCTCACGACGACATGAAGTGGGCATGTGTACCAGGGATTGGACGTTGGTGGTGGTAAGTCTTATGGTTGGTGAAAGGTGGTGTGTGGGATGCAAATTTTTGTGTTGTTTGATAATTTTTGTGGTGGTTGCTCTTTTTCCTGTGTGCGTGGCTGGTATTTTTGAGGTGCATGATGCTGACTGTGCGCTTTCATGGCAATATGAATGTTATATTTTTTGCTTACTAGGTGGATGAGGAAAAATTTGGGAGCACTTTACTTTTCCCTTTTGGTGGCTATTGCGGTTTTGGTTTCCCCATTTCAACATGTTACTACAAAATCAACATGTGGGGAATTTTGAAATGTAGTTGAAATTCAAGTAAAATGAAATTTTGTAATGTGGTATGCATTTCGAGCCATAAGATTTTCTCCTCCCTTATGTTACAAAAGGTTATTCAGGTCTCATTTGCAGGGGTTCTAGTCTTTTGAATCTTTAGGTCTAGTATATGCAAAAGGTAGAAATTAGAAGGAATACCAACAAATAGAATAGTAGAATTTTCTTGGCTCTCGAGCTATGAATATGTAAATCTTAAATAGTCTTATAGAAATTAGTGATATAAAAAAAAAAATCATGCATAAGGCATATACTCTCCTTTGTAAATCATCTTGCAAAATTTTGAATGAAATATCAAGCATATTCTCTTCATCTTCAAATACTTTATTTGAATGCATGCTCTTATTTTTGCTTTGGTTCAAGGAATTAATTAAATGCTTAAGCGAGGCCATGAATTTGTGAGAATTTATAAGGATTTGGTAAGATGTGATGCTTTATGTACAGTGAGTTTTCATAATGCAAAGCCTTATGAAAATAGTCCAGAATTATCATATTTAAAGAATTTTTGTATAACTGATTGTCAGATGTGTGACTCCATTTCCCATGGATGAAGACACTAGTCTATTTTTCATGGTATTTGTCATTTGAACGATAATAATAGTATACCATATTATGGATTTAGGGTTAGAACAAAAATCTCTTAAAATTGACTTATCATGAGGCATATGTGTGATATATTTCCTTGTTCTTGGTAAATTGATAGTTATTTGCCTTAAGATTAGCCAACCTTTGAGTGAATTGCATTATTTACCCCTCATGGGAACCTTTTGTGACTTGATGCATCATTTATTGATATAGTCAAGTAGAATGTTATTAGGAACACCCTCCTAGGTCCCATAGAGCCTAAAATGTAGAATATTTGGGTCTTCAACTGAATCTTGTCAGTTGGCCATTCATTTTAAGGGTTTTGAGTATAGGAGTTGGCTACTCTTTAGAGATTCCTTAGGTGTACTATAAAAATTCCAACACTACTAAGGAGTGTAGGGAACCAAATACTAATGTTGAATACCATGCTTAACACAGTAATCCATAAAGGCGCGATCCACATATTCCCCCCCATTATCCAAGTTTAGATCTGCTAAATAGAAGAATTTGATTGCTTCTCCATGAATACCTTGAAGGTCCTAAAAGTGTTGAATACGGAAATTTTGTACTTAAGAAATTTCACTCGTGTGATGAGAGTAATCATCAATGAAAGTGAGTACATACTTGACTCCTAAAAATGAAGTTTGAAATGACATGAGATCACTATGAACCAGCTCAACTAAGGTAGTAGCATGATGGGCCTTACCCTTTGGAAAGGGTTCCTATGATTTTTTCCAATTACACTACCTTGATAAATGCACTCTTTGTGTTGGTGTTTTAATTTTCCCAATTGAAATATTACAAGAATCTATATGATAGCTACTTTAGATAATTGAATGTTATAAGGGGTTGGCCAATGAATAGGAGATGTATTCTACAATTATCTCCTTTTTACTTTAGGCTCTACAAAACGTAAGAGGGTGATCCTACAATATTCACTTGGATTTTTGAGAGTGATCAGGTGGATATAGAAGGCCTACAATTTATACGTAATATTTTTATAAAAATATATGTTCTTTTCCAATGTAGCCAATAATTACAAGTAAAACACATAGATGAGCAAGATCCTTAGGATTTTATGCACTCACTGCTTCAAGAAAATGATAAATAAAGGTTATGCAATAAATTATTGCTGAAAGGGAAATTAATTTTGATTTTTTAAGTTTCATGACCAAGGAGTTGTATCAGATACAAGCTTAAGAGACCAATGCCTTAACCTAGGGCGCAAAGTTAAAATAGATGTAAATGAAACTCATATAATATTTTCTCTAAGAATCATGAAAGCTTTGTAACAATGCATTATAGTGCTACACTTTAGAATTCCTAACCAATTCTACATACAACTCCCTGTATATATTCACACCATTCAACATTTCTTGCATAGAATTTAATTCACTCTTTGAGTAAAAGAAAAACAAGAAATATTCATCCACAATGAATTTGTAGAGACAAATAAAAGGATTCTTGATCCTATTTCATTCATAAATAGTTTGGTGTACACATTTAGGATACAATTGGCTTGAAATTATTCCATTGTATATTCAAAAATCAATGCTAGTATTGTTACACAACATTTACAATTTACCCACAATTCTATTCTCATAAAAACCTAGACTGGAAGTATAGACTCTATTACAATGTGCTATGTAATACAAAATTCTCCAAGATCCGTAACACAAGGCCCTGAATTCCATTTTATGGAAACAAGGGAGCAAACAAAAATCAGGCCTTGTGACAAATGCCAAATATTCATTTGATAACCTTATACATAACAAGAAACCTATACAACTACTTGTGAGGGAAAACTACATATAAGATAAATGTTGTTACGCATAGTTGTAGAAGATTCTTTTAGCTTCCAAAATGCACTTGAAGTAAAAGGTGGCTGTACTTGTACATGATATTTCCTTTTCCCTCACTTTCATTGATCTCCAAAAACCTAAGAAGTGTTGACTATGCAAAAGAAGACAAAAAAGGTAGGCCTACTAGAAGATAAACTTTTTGTTGGAGTTGAAGAAGATATAATTTGTTGATGTTGAACAAGGAAAAAAGGCCAAAAGGATATCCCATCTCTGATAAATAATGAAAGAATAATAATTCCAAGTCATCAAAAGCTTACAATTCTAGAAAATTATTATATTTGTCATCCCAAGCCTAATATTGTTGTTCTGAAGGCCATTGGAATGGAAGGAACTAGTCCATGTTTGTTCTATATTTATTATATTCAGTATGGATTCAAACTCATTTTGGAACTCCTCTGAGAGTTGATTTGTGTCCCAAATTTTATCCATATCAACTTTAGTTTTGTCACATATGAGAAAGGAAAGTGCTAAAGAAATACCTTCAAACTAATCTTTCCATAACTCGCAAGGCTTTATTTCTCCATTATCCTTATAAATTTTAGGCATTATTCTTATCACTTCATCAAATTCCTTAATCTTCTCCTTTACCCTTACTTCTAGCTACTCCAAGAAACCTTGTTGCTCCCCTAATACCTTAACCATTTTGTAGGTAGGTACAATTTCACTTGGTTAATTTGTTTTATGGGAAGATCCTTTACACATTCCAAGTATTCAATTGAGCCTTTGAGTCCATTTATTCATTAGGGGTATGGCATTCTCTTTATCACAAGCAATCCTACTAATTTCTATTGTCAATTGGTAATAATTTTTGTGGAAAATTTCTACCATCTTCACCACTTTATTCATAAGATGCCCCAAGGCCATTGAAACAATATTTAAGTTATTCTCATGTTGATCCTCCTTGTAATTCATTAAAATTTCCTCAAAAGCACTGATTTTCTCTTTGAGTTCTTCCTTATTCCTTTCCTCACACTCCTCGAGCTTTTGCATCTCCAAATGAAGTTAGAAAATTCTTGATATTTAAAAAATTCATCATCATTCAAGAAATTGTTGTAAGAAAGTTATCTGATGTCTTCTCTATTGTCTCTTCCCCCAACAATTCTTTTAGTCATTTTTTTTTTGGGGTTCTTGCACATTTTCATCCCTTTGAGGGGAAGGCATTTCTCTGATTACACCGTCACCTGTTATTTCATAATCATATTCTTCCCTAGGATGAATAGGGGAATCCACAAGTGGGGAATTGTCAGTTCTCCTCCTCTTTGGGGATGGTTCCAAAGGGGGGAATCAAGATAAATAAAATTTTGTGGAGAAGAAGGTGTTTTTTGTGTAGCTAGAGGAGATTATGGATCTTACTCCTTTATTACAACTTTAGGTTTCCTCTTGAAATAACAAATTGAAAGATCGACCTTAGGAGACTGATAAGTAGGGCTCTCCTCAAGAATAGGAACCTTTCCAATTGAACTACTTTCAATTGTAGGGGCTTCCCCAATTATTCTATTAATATTAGACAAAACTACCCATATCCTCAAAATTGGGTCAACTATCTTTGTATATGCTCCTTTGTATGTATCATTTTTATTCTTTTTAGCCTCATCTATCTTTTTGAAGGTTATCCATTTCAATTTTCTTTCATCTCTTTCCTTTTCATCAAGGTAATTTCAAATGACATATTCACTGAAATATGTTTGATGGTCATACTAAGATATTTTGATACTTTTCTTGAGGTTATTGATGAAATCCTCAAGATCAAAGTTTCTTGCCACTTCTTGAGTCATGTTGAGTATTTGGAACTTAGGGTACAACTTTTCAAATACCTCCCTTCTCATCCCAAAGTTAGATAAATTAGTCAAATAAGGGAAGAGAGACCCTTTCTTTTGATTTTCCAAATGAGATTTATCTGATTTAGTGAGCTACCATATAACCTCTAGGAAACCAATCCTTATGGGCACAAATCTAGGTAAGAAATGAGGTCCTACCAAGCATCCATACACTCTTAGCATGATGAGGTTTGAGTGGAGAATGAAATCTCCCCAATTATGTTTTATGCCCAAATTAGGCCTCCACTCCATAGGTCTCAAGAAATCAAGAATCTCCTTGGGCACCCTAGCCACTGGACCCTATAATAATGATATACTCTGGCAACAAAGTGAATTTTGAAATTTACATAATTTCCCTACTCACAATGCATGTCCTATACATAAGTCCAACATTGGATAGGGATATCATGTCCCTTTCCATCACTATCACAAATTTTTAACCTAGTGCTCCACTCTTTCCTCCCTCTATATTTTAACATGTGATATAGAAAGGAGTACCATCAAAGCTTCACAAACCTAGTGCCACTTTTAAGCTATATCTATCCCTTGTGCATGGCATTAGTAATTTAGGTTGTATAATCAAACTCATCATTAAATAATACATTATGAATATCTATGGCCATAAAAGGAATAGGAATTCTCTTTAACTTATTTTACCCAAGGACTTGACATAATGTATAATAATTCTTAGAAAAATATTTCTCAAAACTAGCAAGATTAAAAGGCTTTGTTTCATTTGGAGGTATTCTGATGCACCTGCCCCTGAAACCCTTCTCCTTGTACTTAGGTAACCAAAGTTCCCTAAAGCTACTATTGTCTTGTTGATACTTTTTCTTGAAGGTTTCAAAGTCAATAGGTTTTGTGGCAACCAGTTTGAGTTTGAAAATCTTAGAGATAGATGCCTTGTCGATTGTGACCATAGTTGCACCATTTGCAGTCCTCACTACCCTAATAGTTTCATCATAATTGGTGGCCATGGCTTTGAGTAGGTCTATTTCCATAAAAAATTTGGTACAACCAATTTTTATAAATCATATTTCCATACATTTGACATTGGGGTAGGTGAGTTCCTTTTTCCATGGTTGAGTGCAAGATCATTGGGGTCCAAAAAGTGGCAATATGACCCAAAAGTGGCTAACGAAATTCTTTTTATCCAAATTTGATGAAATGAAAAGGGTTTATTGATGATTTTTTTAGCTTTCCACCAATATAAGATATGAATTATTTGGAATTAAATAGATAATTATTATTTATTTTCTACATGCATTCTTATTAAAGTCTTGATTGATAGGTTGATTGAAAAAAATATAATTCTTCAAAGATTTCACATTTTTTGAATCTGAAAGATGTAGCACATTCTATGCTTCCCATACTATAGAATAAAAAAATAAAAATTTATTTTCATAAAGTTTTGACCAAGTTATGCTGGTTAGACAAACAATTTTTAATATTTTTAAAAAATTCTAATAAAAAATTCATAACTAATTTTTTACTTGCAAAAAAATTAAAAAAAAATAATTGCACATCCAAGCATGTGTCCTCTACTTATATTGAAAGTTTCAAAAAAATGTATTATTTTTTTCTTGTACTTAGGTTAGTCAGAAATACACCTACTTTTTTTTTTCCTAAAAATTTAGTACTACTATATTGAAATTTCAAAATTTTACCAAATAGACTTACTTTTTTCCAAAAGAGGACTAGTATCTTAGTAACTACATCCAATTTCCTACAAGTTTTTTTCTTACACATTTTTCAAATTATGTTAATAACCTATTCAAATTTTTATGTCAAGTTTCCCAACTTTTTTTTATCGAATTTTCATTACCAATTAAGGGCCTAGTTTGGACCCCCATGATCCTACATTGACCCCCATACCAATGGCAGAATAGTGGCCTACCTCTTATGTGAATTTCAGCATCTTTGCAATCATGGGCCTCATCCACCAACCCATCAACGATACCAAGACCTTGAACCTTAATCTTTTGGGTGAATGAACTAGGTGTAGTGTAGGAAAATGCATACCCTTGCATTTTCACACTTGTTTGGTCTTGCCTTGCTTTATTTATCCCTATTTATGTCTTAATTGGTCCTATTTTGCATCCACAAGCCTAATGAATTATATCTTTTTATGGCTAATCCCAACAAACATCAAAGGGGAAATGATAATTTAATTATTCTAGTTGTGTGTCCCTGATTTTTGGGTCAGGACTAAGACGCCACCTAGGGCATCTTTATCCTCCAAAGGTCTTGGGACCCTGATTTTGAGTGCACCTTAAATGGGCCCCTTTTTGGGGTCTATGCCCCAAGCTTCATGCCTCAAGACTAAGATGCCACTTAGGGCGTCTTAGTCCCCCTTAAGGTATTTTCAAGATTTAATTTTAAATCTTGGCAGGATTTAGCCTCCTCTAATTAATGAATTCATATGTCGGCTTGGTGTGGTGTAATTTCAGGATATTAAGCATAGATAAGTATAAATACAAGGTTCTTTCACTCATTTTATCATCCAAGAATACAAGACTTTTGTGAGAGCATTCATCATAGCATAATTGAGTTCACAAGAGCATTCAAGAGCAATTCATCAAGCATTTGGAGCCATCATCAAGATTCAAGCATCATGTGCATTTTTGAGCTAACATTTGTGATGTAGGGTTTTGATTCAAGCAAAAAATTCAAGCCAATATCTATCAAGCATTCAAGCATTTCAAGATCTACATTCAAGCTAGCCATCTCACACAAGTTTGCAAATTTCATCACAAGGGTTTGGTTAGTTGTAACATTGCATGTTGTTCATTCATCATTTCCCTTCATTATTATATTTCACTCCAAGGTTAATTACCAACAAGGGTTTTGACCAAGGAAAACCCCCATTTACTAACAATCAACAAGTTTTTCCTCTCTTGCATGTTTGTGTTTTTAGATTTAGGTTGAAGACTCGAAGATCATTTGAAGTGAAAACTTGCAAAGTTGCATTACAAAGTTGCTATATTCATAGAAACTCACCTACATGTCAGATTTGGAAGTTTCAGAAGTTGAAATCAAAGAAGAAGGAAGTGCAGACATTGATCCCTAGGATAACTTTTAGAAATTTTAGAAATTCAAGACGGGACTAAGTTGGGAGCAAGGGTGTCTTAGTCCTCCCAGGGGAATTTTGCAAAGATTCCTACGAATTCTATTATGAAATCCAAAGATTATGCATTTTACCTGAAAAAAAGCTGTGAGAATAAGACAATAGTAAGGGTGTCTTAGTCCTCCCTAGCATATTTTGACAGTATTTTTACATTTCCTGAATCCTCATCACATTTCCAAACTTCCTAGGTACACATATCCTAACCTTTTGTTACTTAATTTCATCATTTGCATTCATTATTTGGCATGCATTACTAGGTTTTGTAAGTTGAATATTAAAGTATCTTTTCCAAGCTTTTGTTTGGTGGTGAACCCTTCAAAGCCTAAAATAACTCCTCCTAGGTCTTCCTTGTTGAGAGTTGACTCACTCTTTGGGTTGATAGTCAATCCAATTTGGGATCCTAGGACATATTTGAGTGATAATTGGAGAATAGTGGTGTAGCAACATCACTCCATTTTCATATTATTCACTAGGGAGTTGAGTGACTAGGTCATTATGTAGGGCTCAACTCTAACAAGGGGAGGGGGGTCAAATTCTTGGAGGACTCATTTTAGCACTAAATTTTAGGAAACAAAGGTTTTTTCTGATGGGATATAGGGTTTTCCACTAGCCTCAAACAACTACTAGGGAAAATTTAGGGTAGTTTAGGAAATAAATGAACACCCTAGCTCAATTTACAATCCTAGAACGTAATTCAATATTACAAACAACCCTTATGACAATAAACTTTGAGAATCTTTTAGTCAAAGACAACTTACTAGTTATACACTCTAGAAATCCTAATTGCTACCTAGGAAACTCTCGATTGCTACGAATTCTCCTCCCTAGATGCTCAAAATTCTTAGGCAAGTAGTTTAATTTCCTAAACCAAAGATTTTATGGAGAAAAAGCATTAACTTTTGGCCTAAACACCATTTTTTTGCCATTACTACTAGCTCACATGAGCCAAATAACACAATCTACCTATCCTCTAAGTTTGAACATGGATTATTGATCCTCATGTAAAAGACACAAAACTAAAATACAGAGACAAAGATCAGTGAAAAAGTCTCTTGAGATATGAGCTCTAGATAGGGTGTCTAAAACTTCAAAGTTTGACTATGTAAAGCAATGTTGAAGGATTTTGGGTCTACTTGGAAAATGGTTTAACAATGAATATTTTTCCACAATTTGTTAAATTTATGCCAATATGATGTAAAACGCAAGTGTGAAACAATGTGAAAGATGTTTGAACAAGTTTGGATGCAAGTTTTTAGATCTAAAATGCAATAAATGACTGATTCTAGTATGCCACAACTTGAAAATGATGATTTTTATGCATCAATCAATGTAAGTTTTTTCACTTTTTGAACTATATGAAATGTACCTAAATGCATGTAATTATGAGTTTTAATTCAAAAATTTGAAAACACTAATATAATGAGTAGACAAAGACATAAAATTGTGCAAACATTGGCCAATGCTAGGGTACAAGGATAGAGGTTCCCAAGGGTGTTTGAGTCCTTGATAGGGGTTTTGTAAATTCAGAAGTTGAATTTTTATGTTTATGTTTAAGGTTGTTGTTTCTATCTACAAACAAGTTTGACAGTGACTATTTTTCTAGAATTTCTTGAATTAAAGCCAATGTGATTCAAATGAAAGTATGCAGAAATAAAGGACAATTTTGAATGTAGATCTGATTTAAATGATTGACATAAACCCTAATGCAACCTATGATGTAATATGTGATACAATTTTTTTGAATTTTTATGCTTTTATGATGTAAAAATAAAACCCTAAATGAGAAATGTTAAGCAATTTGATGTAAAAGCTAGATCTAGGGTTTGAAAGACTTCCAATTTTAGAAATTTTATGATGTCAAAATTTTGGGTTCAACAAAATGTAACATATGAAAAAGGGAACCCTAATTCTAGGGTGTAAACCTAAGGTTTCTTTTTGGTCCTTTTTCAAAGGTGCATTAGAATGTAAATCAACAAGGTGAATAGATTGAATTTCAACCATGAAGGTGAGTCAACCTAGATCTACATCCTTAGGGTCTTGAAAATGGATTGGAATGATTTGGAATTAATTTTCCTAATATATTATATTCCCTGATATGAAAAATGAAAGATCTTGAAAATGTACAAACTAAAACAATAGTTTGCAGGTGGATTTGGGAAGTGTAGAAGACTGTGTACCTATCCTAAATAATTGGTTTTGGTAAGCACTGGAGGATTGGGACGCCTAGGGGTGTATGGGTCTCTAATAGGGTGTCTTGATCAACTTTTAGGGTCCATTGATGGTAGATCTAATACTTCTATTCCCACTTGCACAATTGCCAAAATGTTGTTGAATAATTTTGTAGGTGATTTTTCATGGATTCAAAAAATTTAGGGCTTTGAATGCAACAATGGGAGACCTTTCTTTAATATTTCTTCAATCTTCTTCAAACCTATAACTTGCACATTCAAAGATAGGGAAAGGGTTGTGCTATTTATGGGCTTTCCTCAAACCTCGTGTAAGTGTTTCCATTTCCACAATGGAAAATGTCAATTATAAATGGATAATTGGATAGGAAGGAATGATGAAATCATAAAGTGTTACAATTCACCACCCTTCAATGGATTCCTTGAAGGACTGAAGTCATGCACAATCACCTCAAGGTCTTGGATATTGCTTGTTTGATTTTCTTGAATGCTTTGGATACCTACAAAAGGGATTACCCTTCACAAAACAATGATAAAATGACAACATGAACTCACATACACTTTGGAATGATACTTGGATCTTGAATTGTTGCAGTAAATCACTGAAATGTTGCTCTTGACTTGTTAACAATAGTATTTTATGCTTAATTGTGGTTCTAGTTTTATAATGGTCAAATAACTAGGTATTTATAGGCATTTATTTAATTCCTCACAAATTAGATTCCAAAAGCTGACATTTGAAATTTGAAATTTGAATGTTCAATTGTTGACACCGACATGCCCAAAATGGGTCCTAGCTAATAAGGGGGAACCATATGCCTAAGGGAATATGGGTCATGGCCCTAATTTTCAAGATATTAATTGTTGGGGTAACATATGAGTTGGATGCATTTATTCAATGCTTGAAATTTATTGAAAAGTGGTTCAAATGGGCTATAGAATGCATAATTTTAGGAAATTAGGGACCTAATTAGGCTCAATAATTTAGGGAGAGAAAAACATAGTGTGAAATTTTCAAGGGTGAAAATTTACAATGTTACAAGAATGAAAAGGACCAACAAGAATCAGGGTTTAGGCCTGAAAAAGAAGGCATAACAATTCTTAACATGATGAAACTCTGACAACTAACAAAACATAGAAGGGTAAAGAATAAGGAAAGAGAAAAAGAAAAAAAGGAAACAAAAGGAAAGAAAGGAAATAGGGGAGAAAAGAAAGGAAAAAAAAAAGGGTTGCCCATTTTTCCAAAAACAAAATGATGACAGTCCCTTTTTGTAAACTAAAAGTGATTTTCACATTTTTTCTTACATTTTCTATCCAAAATTTTACTCCTCTAAGAAAATATGTTTACTATCATAATTTTCATTCCACGGGTGAAAATTAAACTCTCCAAGGCTAACCCCTTTTGTTGGAAAATAAAAAATCATTTCAGATCATGTAAGATCTAATCCCCAAAACTCCATATATTCTTCTTTGCATCCACTATAACATTTTATCAAATAATTTACCTACACACTTTCCTTGTATTTAAATTTTGTTGAAGGATATAATTAACTTAAGCCTCTTTCTCCCTTGAAATATTACAAATACATGCATGTGAAGGTTGCAAACTCCTCTCAAACAATTGGAAAATAATTATTTCACTCCATAGTCTCTTATCTAAATGATGACTAATATTGGCTTCATGTAAAGTTTCTAGTAATGAAGGAATTGAGAAAGATAAAGTCAATAATCAATGAGATCCCATCTAAAAAATATTTAACATTCTTAATATCATCCCTCTATATTAATGATTTCATCACTATTCAATATTCTAGACTTGACATCCAACCTTGGCAAGATGTTTTTCTTATTTATTGGGAATTTCAACTCTTCATGCCAATGTTTTTTCACATTTTCTAATCATTTTACTTTATGCATGGCATTTCTAGTATTACTATGTGTCTGAGTGCTGCCACAATAGTGGTTTACACTTTTTGGGAGATCCCGATTTTTGCTGATATCACATATTTTTAGAAAATATAATGATTTAAGCCTTGAAAAGTTTTATTTAAAGGATTCCAATTGAATGGGATTTGATCAAACCACCTTATACCAAGCCACCTTAGATAAAACCCCGCTAGTTTTAAACCATACCTATAACAGAGTCTCCTTTACACCTATCAAAATGCTGATAAAAAACCACTTTTGATTGACCTTTTGGGGGATCAAATGAATTCATTTAAAATTTATTTTTTTGTAATTATGTAGTCCTTATTATAAGCTTCCAAAAAAGTATAATTTTAATTAAATTTAATTTGATTATTAAATTTATTTTTTATTTCTTGTGAATGTAGGTTTTTCACTGAAAATCAAGCTCTTTGTTCTGCACATGTGGAAAAATAGAAGATTGTCAAAAAAAAATAAAAAAAATGAGTGCACCAGATATTGGAGTCCTTGATCCAACAAAAAAATTGAATTTCAATACATAAAAAAAATGTTGTGTTATACGGTCACGCTATGTCTAAGTTGTAATTTGTTTGACTTCAAAACTTGATTAAATAAAACATATTCAATAAAAAAATATCTAACCAAGTGGAATCACTAGAAATCAGAGTTACAAATCTAAATTATAAAGAATTAAAATTTTATCCTTCATGGAAAAAAAGTAATGCGTTATACAGTGAGCGTCATTTTTTAAAAATGTTTTTTTCTGAAAAAAACTAGTTTTCAAGGGAGATGGAAAAAGAAGTGCAATCTGATTCCAAATTTTTTGAAAAAAATATATTTAGAATCTACAGAAAAAATGTCATGAAACTCTAGTTTGCATTATCTTCAAATTCCTCACGGTTTAGCCGCGATAGGTGTCTAAAAGTGAAGATTTAGTTAAAAAAAATTATTTCAGTGTCTAGTTTGGCAAAAAATTGTAAACCACTATTGTGGGATCACCCGTCTTTGAAACTAGTCTAGAGTGTTTAAGATTGGTTTGTGATGTTTTCCTCATAGCTGGAGCATGGAAAACCTTTCCTAGGAATTTTTAATCATGCAAGGATGTCAAAAATCAATGTTAGGTACCTAAAACACTTGCCAAGACATTCTAAAACATGCTTGAGTTGTTTTCAAACATATTAAGAAATTTTTAATAGTTGTGGGGTATTTAATGTTGTTGTTGGAAACTTTTTGGATGTGAATAAAACAATTTCCTACAAGGAATAATGCTAGAAGAAAATTGAAATCCCCCCCTCCACATGTATTTCCTTGATTGTGTCTTCTTCTTTATATCATAGTTTTGGAACATGAAGACATTCTCAAAGTTGTTCTATGTGATGAGAATTAAAAAAATCATGAATTACACTTTACTCATCAAAAAATAAATAAAAACCAATATTGGATACCTTTTCTTTGTTGAGAGTGTGTTCAACATACCCATTTTATACCCATCGCATGGAAAGACATCCTGCAACTTTAGTTGGGGAACACTGCTTTCTAAGTTGTGATAGTGTGATGGGAGGATGTGATAGTGTGGGGAACACTGACTCTCATGTTTAAAATTTTGTATGGGGTTAAAAGAATATGGCAATAAATAATTTAACCCTGTACATAAAAATGAAATAATACAACACTAAATTTCTTCCATAAAATAATATCTTAAGGCTAGTGATTAAAATCCTTCAAGCTAATTGATGGGATTTGCACTATGAAATTGAATGATGTCTAGAGGTCATAAACATTTGTGAGGATCACCTATATTTGTTGGATAAATTTGTACAATCATCATAATTTGAATAGCAAGCCAATTTTCAAGGGCTCCTTTATAATGGGGACCAATTGAAAGACACTTATAAGAAGTTCCTTCACAACCACAAAACTCATCTAATGACCACAAAATTGAAACTTGAGATGATAATGAATTACCAACCCCTATTTTATTGCCAAAATCAAGAAAAATATCATATTGATGATGCTCTTTGGAGCCAATTGTAAATGCTAGAATATTAAAATTGATCTGAAAACTTGTTTGAATGCCTTGAAAATAGAGATAGAGACTTGCCTTAAATTGTGAAAACTTTTTTTAAAATATATTTAATAACATACTCCAAATATTGAGATTTAAATGCCAAATCTCAAGATTTAGCCTATCATGTTGAGGCCAGAAAATAAGCTTTCTCTACTAAACTGAAGAAATATTTTGCTAAGAAATGAAACAAAATAAATAAATATCAACAAAAACAAATCAATTATTAACATTTATAATATATTACTATAGACACCTAAAAATGACCTAGGCCTGCAAGCTTCATTTTTACCACTTTTGTCCTAGCATAATTATGATATTTAATTATGTCCTTAGTCCACATTCGACTATTGATTAAATAATTCATAATTATTTAATTAATTCATGTCCTTTGATTCTTCATGATTATTAAATAAATAAATTTTATTTATTTATTAAATACATCATTAACTGTCCTTTCTTTAATTAAATAAATTTCTTAATTTATTTAATTCCCCTTTGTCATTTAATTCTTCTTGATTATTAAATAAATGAATTACATTTATTTAATATGTCACTAACTATCTTAATTAAATAAATTGATTAATTTATTTAATTAATTAATCCCATCTCCTAAATTAAATAATTAAATTTAATTATTTAATTGCCGATTAATATTCTTCTCATTTTAAATAAATTAAATTATTTAAAATGTCATGTCAATCTTAACTGTCAGTCCTTTTGATAAATAATCTGAAAAAGATTATTTATTATCCCTCGAAATCCATAATTTGAATTATTTTAATTCAAATTAGTAATTAATCTTCTAAAAATCAAGCAATCGGGTAGATTCTTGATTTTTCAAATCTTATCTTCAGTTCACATCTTATCTCTTTGATTTTTCGAATCTTGCAAGTCAGGCAATCTTATCTTATTGATTTTTCGAAAATCTTTATTTTCTAATTATTTTGTCTCATTTATTCTCCATCGTCGATCTAATTTTATTTTGACCGTTCGATTAAGGATTTTTCCCTAACCCTAATTAGGGATTCTTAGGTTTAATCTGGATCGTTCATTTCATTGATTTATCTCATCCGTCTATTTGAAATGGCATTTTCTATAAAATACCATATTCTTCTCATTTTTAGAAGACACACATGCTGACATTTTGCATAGTTATTATAGGCATTTTCTCTCACACTTAGTTTGTCATATGCAATTTCATTATTTATTATTATAGTCATTTAATCACTTTTGGCATTTGTTTTAGATATAGGCATTGGCAATAGGCATAGGCATTTAGATTTTGAATAAATCCTTCAAAACTTGCTTTAGTCTTGTCATTTGTCATAATTGCTCATACACGAATCCGAGGGCAATATTTTACTGCAAGTTAGGAGGTGTAACGAAGGTGAAGCATGGAAGAGGAAGACTTATGGTAATATTGTTCCTTTTGTTTTCATCATTTTTCCTTTGTGCTTCGTTATTTCAATAAATTTTAATGTTATTTGATCTAACCATCTAACAAATCTATTTTTCCCTTGATTACATTGGTGAACCCAACATTTTGTAGAGAAATTTGTGTGTTCTTGTTTGCTTTCATTGTTTTGCAGGTTACAGCCAAGACGTCATACGAAATCCCGTCACCTTCATTAGAGCACAGAAAAATGGGCGAATAAAATATTTTCAAATGGTTTCTGAGTTTTGTAGATCTCGCTCTCATCTTTCCATGACATCAAACGGTTTTAAATTTTGTTGAGATTTGAGGAAGTTATGGGTATTTTAGTGATCGTAGTTTTTTTTAATTTAATTTTTAAACCTGCGTTTTTCTTTTGTCTATAACATTCTTTTTGTGCATAATTGTGAAAAAAAATTTCTGGGTTTTGAAGGTCTATCATTTAGCTCTCCATGGATATCTACCACTTAAAATTTTGTTAAGTTTTGAGCAAGTTATCACTGTTTTAATTTGCTGTTGTCATTAATGTTTTATTTTTTTATTTTTTTATTTTTTTGTGTTACTAATCTTCTCTTGTAGCGTGTGGCGATCCTCATTCGTGTGTCGAAGACCATTGATTAAAGAGATTACTAATTCATTGTTTGCAGATTCGAATGTCGAAGACAAGATAAACAAACATTGTGCTTGTTTTTCTTTCATAGATTAGCAAACATTTGATTTTGGTGCATATAAAAAGAACACATGTCTTCTTTGATTGATTGTTCTTGCAAGATGGTAGGTGAGTATGCTCTCACTTGGTGAAAACCTCGTCATCAAAAAACCAGACCCATTTTTATTTGTTATTTACCCTTCACGATTTAGTATATCGGAGTATCCTCTCCCCTTGTGCATTCGTGCGATCCTGGGTGTAAGAGAAACGGTTACTGACTCTAGAACTTGGGCCTGTTCTGGTGGGAAAAAGTACTCACCCCAAGATGACTCAGACCGGTAGCACCCTAACACCGAGGGACTTCCAGCCGGTATATAAAAGTGGGTTCTTGGGGAAAGCCCAAGAATCACGAGTGTGGTTCCGACGAGATGGATCTGAAAGGGGACTCTCGCCGCATGGATTATGCCCCATGAATGGAATGCCAAAATTAAACACCTCTTGTCTTAGTGTCCAACCATTCTATTGGCCGTTGCTTGGTATAGTGCAGGGTACAGTATCATGCTCGAAGACACTCACTACTGATCCCCTTGAGTAGAGATAGCAATTCTTGGGATGTCACTACCCAAATAATCTGAATTTGGTGTGCTCGAATGACGTTAATGAGCCGTGGAGGGGAGCCAATGCCACCAAAATTATAAGCTATCCGCTCTCGAGAAGGAAAGGTGTTTATCACCAATCCAGGGTATATCAGTGGGCTATACCAAGTATACAAACCCTTGGCCTATTGGCCTTTTAGGATTGTACTTGTCTTATGTGTGTTTGTTTACACCCAAAACATTGTGCTTGTCAAGTGCTTGTTAGATTTTTTCAAACATTATACACAATATTCACAAATCTGGACACAAACAATCAACCTTGAACAACTCAGACTTTTCAACAAGACATCAAAACACAATCTCAGTCCTCATTTTGAACTTAGACTTGGTATTGTCCATCATAGTTCTCATTTGGTATCTAGACTTGGCATTGGTCATTTTCCTTAGTCAACATCTTCATTGTCACCTTAGCATTTGGCATCCTTTCTTGACCAATTTTATCACCTTGCATTAGTCATTTCCCTTAGAAAAACACCATCATCATCTCTTCAATCCAATCAACATCATTTTACACCATGACAACATTCAAAGACATAGCACTAGAGCTTATTCACATGCTTCATGAAGCTCAAACAAGCCAATCACCTTTAAAACAACAAATCATTCAAAGAGTCCATGACATGCTCAAACAACTTCAAAAAAACCAATCACCTCAAATGCAACAATTCATAGCACAAATCCGATACCTCATAGCCAATGGTCAAGTCCAACAAGCACATCATCAAGTCCAATCACTACATCAATAAATTTCACATCAATCATATGTGTCACCTATATCATCATATAAACCTCATCCATCCACATATCAACTTTCCCCTTCATCAACCTATCACAACTCTTCTAATGTCAACCCTTATCCATACCAATCCACCTCTCAACAATCATTACCCTATACAACCCCTCAATCATCATTACAACAACAAATCATATCACAAGTCCAAACATCATTTCAACCTCAACACATTCAACCCCAATCCTATGTGTCACCATCATCGTCATGCCAACCTAACCCATTTACCTATCATGTCAATGCCACATCAACATGTCCACCCATATCACAACAAGAGCGTAGCCTCCCAAGTCCACCTTGGCAACAACATCAAGAGCCTTTAAGTCTTAATGCCACCTTTGACAAGGGGAACACCAATCTAGTCCATGCACCCTTACCACCATCCAACCAAATGCCTATCCATAATCCACCATGTCCTAGTCCTAATCCATTGGCCTCTCCACCTTCTAACCAATCAAACTCTTCATTACCCCCACCATCATCTAATCCTCCTTCAAATCAATGCCCTACATTTAGATATTTAAAAAATAAATTGATGGCATTATCTAAATCCATCCATCCACCTATAAAGGATGTGACCCAGGGGCTACAAGCAAGGAATCAATTGTCTCCATGTTATTCAACACATATGCTTGACCATACCAAAGAGCCCTCAAGCATCATGCCAAGTCCTTCAAGTCAACCATGTCATCCACAACCCCTTGAGCCAATTCAAGAGTCTCCCTTCATAAGTCCAAGTCACCCTCTTTCATGCTCCTATGTTGTTGACCATCAAGAACATGTCAAGTCTCTCCAAGAGTCATCCCCTTGCAATTCCATTCAAGCAACACAAGAGTTATTTCAAGAGTCTACTCCCAAGCATGTGGAAACATCAAGCCCTAGTCCTAATCAAGATCAAATCATTTTCATCCAACCCATCCATAATCTATATCGTTTTTATGATCAAGATGATATCCATAATGATGAAGATCCTATCCAAGAGCAACTTGATCCTATACCCGGCCATGAGAAAGATATTCCAAATTCACCTCCACCTAGTCCTATTCATGATCCATCAACATTTACTTCCCAAAATGAGAAACTTGCCTCCATTACACACATAGACGATATTCCTCAAGCACAAGAGTATTCCAATATGGACATATTTGAAAATGATCAAGCTATAGCTGAATTTATTAGGCTCTATGACACTAAAAATAATGATGGCTTCGAAGCACCAAGAGAATTATTTGAACCTGACATGTCGCATGATCAAACCAAAGATATCAGTCAGGAATATGTCCAACATGATAATGAAGCTAAGACACTTTATCAACTAGGGTCATCTATCTTTGTCAGAGCAGACTTTCTCACAGATGAAAATATTACAAGTGACAGTGTCCATAGACATCATGATGGGTTAGCATCTTGCTTTCAAAGCAACAAATACCCCATCGCAAATAGAATCTGTCAAAGCATGCAATATCAAGGCAAAGGACTAGTCATATATGAGCAAGGCATTCTAGAACCAATACAGCTTTAGAAAAATTACAGACATCAAGGTCTTGGCTATTCCTCAGACAACAAATCAAACAATGTCAGTGGTACCTCCTCGATATTGGGGGCAACTTTTTCAAATACAAACGTCAAAATAGAGTCCATGAGAAATCCTTGTCATAAGATTGCTGCCAACACCCCCTCCACCCACACCATGAATCGTCATTCCATCATAAATAAACCTTCCCTTTGGAACCAACAAAAACAAAAGTCTTACAAGTCAAAAGATCAAAATCAAATGTCAAAGGCCATTGAATCAAACAAAAGGACAAGTGAACAAATGAAATTAAAAGGGATCCCAAAGAAAGATGGATCAAATAAAGACATCAAGTCAAATACAAAAGTCAATCACAATGTGGAGCCACAAGACAAGAGGACTCCCACATATAGCACATGTCCACCTCCTTCAAAATGGTCATCAATCAAGGCATATAAAAGTGTTGATTCCAAACGCCATCCCTCCAAAATCCATCATACACCATCCCAAGTTTGGAAAATAAAAAGTCATTCATCCAAACGTCCAAACAAATTTTTCACGTCTACCATCATTCGTCATAACCCTAGATCTCGTTTAAAGTCCAAAAATCCCACGTCACAAATCTGTCACATCATGGCAGCAACTCTTTACCACAAGGACTCTCATGGTACTCTATGGCGATGCACATATTTTGATAAGGCCAACTCTAGTATCAGAAAGGATCACAATGACATCGATCAGTTGTATACAAGTGCTATGATCCTGACAAGACAACTACTTCAACAAGGTCATTATTGGCATATCATAGCACCAGTCTCTACATTGGCACCATCAGTGGATTCAGAACAATCAGTGGTAATCTAAAGAATCCAGGCTATCCACAATATCAAAAATAAAAATAAAAATCAAAAATAAAAAAATCATCACCCTAATGAAAACCTGGCAAATAGGCGTCTTGGTGACACCAAAAAATTCAAAAATTCAAAAAAATAGTAAAGAGAAAAATATCATCCAATGGTGAAAACCTGGCAAACAGGCGCCCTGGATAAGTACCATGATGAAAACCTGGAAAATAGGCATCATGTGTAAAATAAATCATCTATGTGGACTTTTATACTTGGGGGCAAATCATCTCATTTCCCATGCCTTCCTCATGACATTGACATCCATCTAAGCCCTATCATTTACGTCCATTTTCTCACCTACCTTGGTCTTGACATAAAACTAGCACACATAGATCATGCTTTGGGAAACTCTTGACATGTCTATCCTTCGGTCATACACTATTCATGAAACATCATGTCATTGACTGTCATAGTCTTATTGTCCTTATATGACATAGTCCTTGAAAACCATATGACATTCCCTTAGTCTCATGTCTCTTGTCCTTTACCAAGGCCACCTTTTGTCCTTTTATGCTTGCCACCTATCTTGGCTTTCCCTTGTCAAATGGTCTAAGGAAACTCCATCATCCCATCTAGCCCTAACCAAGTCATTCCAAATGCAACAAGTCTAATCCGTACAAGCACATTATCCAAAATTTTACTTGACTGTGTTCCTAGTCCAGCTGTAGACCTCCATACTTTTGTCACATTATCGTCATCGTCCTCACATTGTTTTGGGATGCATCCTTCCCATGTCAAACAACGTTGTCATCACCTGTCAATTGGTATTCAGCTTGACTAGGGGCACAATCATGTTTGTCCTTGGATTCTCATGTGTAGGCATCAATTATATGCATTTGTCACAATCCTCTTAAACGTCAAAAATTCAAAAAAATCATAAAATGACAAAAGACCAAAAACATGGCAAAAAGTCCTGAAAAAAGACAAAAACATCATAAAATGTCTTGAAGAGAGACCAAAAACATTATAAAACGTCCTAAAGAAAGACAAAAAAAAAATCATAAAATGTCCTGAAGAAAAACACAAAAACATCCAAATCAATGTCAAAATCCTAAAAATGGAGTCAAAGTTAGTCATGTCATCCAATCCATGTCATTATCGAACTACGTTGTCTCTGCACATTTGTTACGTAGGCAAGGCCATCAGTCGATGAGTCCCTGAGACATTAGGTCAGTCCTTTTAGGTTGGTCCAAATAAAATCATGGCATTTGTCACAATCATCACATTAGTCAAATAAGTCAAACATAGTCAAAATCAGACACAAGACAGTCATTTGAAACGTCAATGTCAAAATTGGTCAAAATCAGACAACACAGTCCAATCAATCATACAGTCAACATTAGTCAACTTGCCAAAACATATTAGTCAAAACAATGTCAATCTCGTCACTCTTTGGTCCTCTTCAAGATGTGTCCTTCTTGGAGTTGGACCTCATCAAAATGTCCTTTGCCTTTTTCAGGATGTGTCCTTCCTGACAATAGGCCCTGTCAAACTGTCAACACCGTCAAATTGGCAGAACTCTTAAACTATCAAAACTGTCAAACCGACAAGAATTCAATCTTTGACAAACAAACATTGGCAAACAAAATTAAATGGCTATTAATTTTTCCGGTCTATCTTGTCTTATATTTTGACTATTTTGTCTCTTTTTGTCTTATATTTTTATTCTCGTGTCTTTTGGTCATGTTACTAGCTACCTCGAGGATGTCCCATGAAGGATTTAGAGGTGCGATGACGTCTCCTGGCCTATTTTATTTTCTTTGACTGTTGTCTATGGATTGTCTTGACAAAAAGACTGGGGCAACTTCGCCCTTAGTATGAGTTAGGACATTTCTTGTCTGTGACTGTCTGTTTTTCAAGTGGAGGATCTTGCACACCTTGGTCAACGTCATATCATGGTGTTTGTTATCCATTTGTGTCATTTTTACCACCCAATGATGATCAAGAGCAATAAATATTAGTCCTATGGCAATGTTTTGAAGGATTTGGTCTAGGAACTAACATGTATCTTCTTTAGTCGTGTCATCTTCTCTCACCCGTCTCATATAGGCATTGCATCCATATCATCATCTATATCTTTTGCACTAACATTTCTTTGTCTCTTCATATTCTAAGTCTTCTCATCAATTTCGAGAGCACACCCATGTTCTTGGGACCTGTCTGTCCTCTCGAGGGGGCATACCGTAACCCTCCTCGTCATTCTTCCCCATCTTATTTTGCACTGGGGCATATTTGTGACTTATTTTCTTTGTCACAATGCGACAAGCGACATTATGACAAAGAGGGGCAAAATGTAGACACCTAAAAATGACCTAGGCCTACAAGCTTCATTTTTACCACTTTTGTCCTAGCATAATTATGACTTTTAATTATGTCCTTGGTCCACATTTGACTATTGATTGAATAATTCATAATTATTTAATTAATTCATGTCATTTGATTCTTCATGATTATTAAATAAATAAATTTTATTTATTTATTAAATACATCATTAACTATCTAAGTGTTTCTTTAATTAAATTAATTTATTAATTTATTTAATTCCCCTTTGTCATTTAATTCTTCTTGATTATTAAATAAATGAATTACATTTATTTAATACGTCACTAACTGTCTTAATTAAATAAATTGATTAATTTATTTAATTAATTAATCTCATCTCCTAAATTAAATAATTAAATTTAATTATTTAATTGCCGATTAATATTCTTCTCATTTTAAATAAATTAAATTATTTAAAATATCATGTCAATCTTAACTATCAGTCCTTTTTGATAAATAATCTGAAAAAGATTATTTATTATCCCTCAAAATCCATAATTTGAATTATTTTAATTCAAATTAGTAATTAATCTTCTAAAAATCAAGCAATCGGGCAGATTCTTGATTTTTCAAATCTTATCTTCAGTTCACATCTTATCTCTTTGATTTTTCGAATCTTGCAAATCAGGCAATATTATTTTATTGATTTTTTGAAAATATTTATTTTCTAATTAATTTGTCTCATTTATTCTCCACCGTCGATCCGATTTTATTTTAACCGTTCGATTAAGGATTTTTCCCTAACCCTAATTAGGGATTCTTAGGTTTAATTTGGATCATTCATTTCATTGATTTATCTCGTCCGTCCATTTGAAATGGCATTTTCTATAAAATGCCATATTCTTCTCATTTTTAGAAGACACACATGCTAACATTTTGCATAATTATTTTAGGCATTTATTCACTTGCACATTTATTGTCATAGGCAATTTTAGTATTTAATATAGTCATTTGATCAATTTTAACATTTGTTTTAGACATAAGCATTGGCAATAGACATAGGCATTTAGACTTTATGCAAATCCTTCAAGGCTTGTTGTAGGACTTAGGCATTTTCAGATTGTTCAAACAAAGAATCTGAGGGCAACAATATATAGCAAGTAAGAAGGTGCTACAAAAATGAATCATGGAGACTTCGGCGATCTGGTATAATCGTGCTTGCATGTATTTCCTTTGTGTTTTGTAGCTACTTTGGGTTTTTATCATTATGATTTACATTCAATTGATCTAATCTAATAATCCAGAAAATTACCCTCAGTTACAATTACACCATTCAAGATTTAAACTAAATGAAATGATGGGAAAAGGGGGAAGGAAAATCAATCAATGTAGAATGATGAAATAGCCTAGGATTCAAACACCCCTCTCCCTAATTTCATTACAAAGAGATAATATCACAAAGGGATAGGATTGAATTTCAACCTTGAGGTGAGTCAACCCTATTTTGGATCTTGGGTCTCTACTTTCTTATGACAAAAATGACTGATTTGCAATGTTTTGGAATGATTTCAAGTACATTAACTAAATTAATTATATTATATGACCTAATACTTGAAATTCAAATTTCTATGATAATAGAAATGGAAATGACAATTTACAAGAAAATATGAGAAGGATTTGATGGTGTGCATCTATAATAAAAAGTGGGCTTTAGGGCCTATAGCAAGACTGGTTCGCCCTAGAGCAAATAGGTCCTAGTGCAAGGATCCAAAATAAGTTTTTGTAGTCCTCTGATCTTGGATCTAAGATTTTGATTCTTCCAAGTTTGACTATCAAAAATCCAAAAATAAAATCTGTAGGTGAGTTTTTGTAGCTTGACAACAATGATGACAACTTATGCAGGTTTGCAAAATTGCTCCTTTGATCAACTTTTAGTCTGTCTTCACCTATAAATCTACACATACAAAGAGAGAAGAAAAAATGTTTGCTTTGGGTGAATGGGGGTTTTCCCTAGTCAAACCCCATGTTTGGTAATTAAACCTTGATAATGAAATAATGAAAAAGTGAAGGAATTTATGGATGAACACTTGCTTGTTACAACTCACTAAACCCTTAATATTTTCCCTTAGAGGACTAACGTCAAACACATCACTCTAAGACTTGGATCTTGCATGAATTGGATTGATTGATTGATGCTTGAATGCTTGAAACCTGCACTACAATGCTAGCTCCAAAACATGACATGAACACACATGAACTTTGACATGACGATACTGTAGTGACAAAAATAGTAGTCTTTTTTCACACTTAATTTGGAAATAATTAAAATATAATTAACTTAATTATACCTTGGGTTAGTGTTGAAAGGTGTTGTACACATTCACATTAATCTAGGGTAAGTGCACGAAAATGGTTCCCAAAAAGGGGGCTTAAGTGGCCACTTTTTTTTTTCTGAAATTAGGAAATACTAACCTTGGACATGAAATTGAGGATACTTAGACTCAAAATTTTGAGATGGAACAAAAAGAAGGATTCAAGTGCTCCGAGTCTACTTTCTAAACTACTAATTTATTTTGAAAATGGTTGAGATTAAGGGATTCAAATGAGGGACATACACAAATTGGTGTTGTTTTTGTCAGAAAAACATAACATAGCAACTCTTGTACGACCCTCATACGGTGAAATTTTTTTTAGTATTTTTTAAATCACTACTGTTAGAAGTTAGGTAATAGTATGTAGTTGATGCACAATTTTTCTAATAAGTTTTTAATGGATATTTTATTTTTTATTAATTTTCGAAGTGGACACTTCCTGAAAAACAGAATTTTGGCCTTGCTACCCCTACAAATTTTGGAAACTAATTGAATTTTTTTTTTAATAAAATTTGGAGAATAGAGTCTAGTTTCTAAAAATGTAATTTAATTAAAATTTTGATGAATATTTAATTTATAAAAAAAACCACCAAACACTGCTTTTTTCCAAAAAAGAGACATACAAACAAAAGAAATTATGGATGAATGGCTTGACATTGTCAGAAAGTGAAAAAAATTACATCGTTGGATAGCTAAGAGAGAACCTAACATTATCTAGATGTTTGATTTGTTTGATATTTAACCATGTGCAATCATGGCGGTGAGCACGAACCCGATTATGTGAAATATTGTAGAAACTACAAAAACACGTCTTTGGTCGTTGGGAATGCCCTCCAAGCCTTTGGGTTGGTATTCCAAGGAAAATACCAATCCCAAGGCTTGGGGATTCCCAAAGAAAGATATAATGTGAGTGCATTATAACACACTCGCGTTATTTTTCAATTTTGACATGGTTTTTTGTTTATGGGGAGCATGTCTAGCAAGACATAACGTGAGCGCAATATAACATTCTTGTGTTATGTCTTGCTTTATGTTAAATGCATATTGAATGTATGTTTATAAATTTGTATGTTTGTATGCACATGTATGCTTGTATTTCATGTATGTATGTATTTATGCTTGTATGTATCAATGCATGTATATTGTATGTATGCCTACTTGTATGTAAGATTGTATATACGTGCATGTACATGTATGATTGTATGTATGTAGGATTGTATTTACATATGTATTATGCTTGTATGTATGTATTTATGTATGTCTTTAGAGGGAGGTATAATTTTAAGAGAGAGAGAGAGAGTCTGGAGAGAGGGAGAGGGGGTGGAAGTGAGAGTTTAAGA
>VDFB02168118.1:194516343-194542742 GCA_007258455.2 Sequoia sempervirens | reverse complement strand
TTGTAGATTCAATTTTTTTTGAAAGTTACACCCTATTTAGCCATGGTGCTAGGGTTTGAATCTTGGATGCAAGAATTGATAAATCTGACAAAAGATAGTTGTGAGGCAACATATTTGGCTTGAATTTGTCAAATTAAAGATAGTAAAAGAATTTTGAAGGTTCTATAGATATTTGGGAAAATTAAACATTTGAGTCATGTGATCTTGTGATGAGAAAACAAACAAAGCATGTTTGAGTTTGTTAATTGGAATTAAGTAAGTTGTTTTCTTCATTTGATCTGTATCAAGTTTGATGTGTTCAAACAGTCTACAAGGACAAGGGAGGTAAAAAGTATGTTATGGCATGATGCCCTAATTAGGAATAGAGGGGTTTTGAATGAAAAAGAGAGGTTTGAGGGAGTAAAAGTGGGTAAAGTCAAGGGGAAACATAATTTGGTAAATGTTTCCTAATGGTGTTTTCCAATTGGAGGAGTGATTGAGAGTGTGTTGCTTTGTTAAATAGATCTATTCGGGGGCCTATGATAGCGTTGAGTTCATTTCTTATTTTTATTATAAATTATAACTTTCTTTCTCCCGAGTCTATTTCGTATACAAGAAATACTATTGCAAAAAGTTGACATATAAATCTTTCGATGTGTTTATATGGTGACACATCAAGAACATAACAATTCATTTTGCACTATTAGGATTATGTTGTGAAAATGTTTAAATACTATTAAAGATAAACGTTTGTATGATAATGTGTCAAGAAGTTAACTACTTTGTCTACTCTAAATACTATGTTTTGCAAGTGTTGTGAAGATTATGTATCCTTTGCTTAATTGAGTTGTTCCAATCAAATGATTAAATATATTGGAATCTTTTTATGAATTATTTTATGGAATACCAATTGAATTTTTATTTTTTTGCTTTTAGATAAAATTATTTAGCATCAATCGATTAATATTCAAGACAAACCATGAAGGAAAACAATTATTAATGCTAGGGCTAACCAATTAATAAGTATACGCATGAATAAGTCAAGCATGTACATGTGAATAAGGGAAGCACAAGTACTCAAAAACATGTAAGCCTTGATGTATACACACAAATACATAGTATACACAAATTATTACAAAGTATATGCACGAATACAAGGTATACACATGAAAACACATAAGTCACAAAGTATACATTGAAACACGCGTAAGTTATAAAGTATACACTTGAATACACATAACTCGTATATATTGAACCATCAATTTAGAATGCAAATATGGACACCGCCGATAAAAAATATTTGTATTAACCAAATATCCATGTAGGCATACATCAATATATGTTGATATAAGTATGAAATATAAGTACAAAATAGCCATATAGGCTTACGAGAATGCCATATAGGCATACAATGTCAACTATATCCAATACAAAATATGTACAAAAATGCCATGTAAGCATACAACAAACGGCTCTGAAATCAAAAGTCATTGCTCTCCATGCTCTGGAAATAAATTCTTTCCCTTTTCTTGTCTATCATATGGTGATAGGTCTATCAATTGTTTGTGTTGTGCTCGAGGAGTGCTTCTGCTACTCCTAGTGTTTAGTTCATGGTGAAGTTTTAACTGTTGCAATAAGAAGTAAAGACATTAATATATAGAAATTACATTATAAAAAAAGATATATTTAACAAAATAATCACTTACCACCATCTCATGATCTCTCTCCATGAGGGAAATATTCACACGTCCATGCTCAAGTGTGCTCAAGCCTTGTATAAACCATCCGAATAGAAATTAAACTACGAATCAATAATGGTTTAATTTTTCACTAACATCTATAACAAAAAGTGTAGATTGAAATTTACTAATTTTCCTCATACCTCCCCTGTCAGAGCCATCAAGGATTGTATAGAAAATGAAACACTAATCTCCATTGCCCTTGTCACATTTAGAGGTGTTTTGGTTTGCAACAACTAAAAATAAAACAACAAATTATTCAATCATAAAAACTACAATAGTGATCCACGTCATGACTTATAATGTATGAAATAATGAACAAAATTTTGAGTACTTATTAAACTATATATTTCTGATTATCATTCTTACTATTTGCCCTATACATATCTTGTTCAAAAGGATGTGTTTTTAGGCTTTTACCCATAGTAGCAAGCCGATGAATTGTCTGATCAAATGCTTTCATAGACATGTACGATAATTGTGGTGGCATAGAGAAGGCAGTGAACTATTTGAAAAAATGCCTCAAAGAAATGGGATCTCGTGGTGATGGAATTCCATTACAAACAAATGCACGTCATGGCATTCCATCACCATAAGACCGCATTGCTTTTAGGCATTTTTTCAGAAAGTTCATTGTCTTCTCTATGGTATTATTGCTTACTATTATGCTTTGATAGATATTTTTCCAAGCATCCATAGTTTGTTGGAAAGTGCCTATTTTAGGCTTTTAGCCATAGCAGCAAGGAAGTGAGTAGTTTGATAAAATGCTTTGGTACACATGTTTGGAAAATGTGGTATCATAGAAAAGGTGGTGAGTTGTTTGAAGAAATTCCTCGAAGAAATATGGTCTCATGGTGATGGAATGGAATTCCATCACCATGAGACCGCATTTCTTCAAGGCATTTTTTCAAACTACTAACTGCCTTGTCTATGCTATTTCTTACTATTATGCTTTGATATATTTTTTCCAAGCATCCATAGTTTGTCGTGCAGGTGCACCTTTGCAAGCACATGCCTTCATGACAAGAAAAAAGTAAAAAGTTAGTTGTTTGAAAAGATGTCGAACAGTAAAAGGTAGTCTCATGGAATGCCATGAGAAGCAAATGCAATTGGAAGCTGCTCCTAGACTTATTACAAATGCTATGTGAAGTAATTGCATCATTGCTTATGTTGACTTTCTAAACAACTATATTGTAGTTGAAATTTTGTCATCTATCAACATCTGGTTATTAGTTATGGAATGTGAAGTAATGCTTTGAGTTTGAATGATGTGCAATGCAATGTAATCAACGATATGAATATAAACTACACAAATATATTAAGTACAATTCATTAATTAAACTCTTTATTCTATTACCTGCATGTAGGTTTGAGTAAATCTGATGGCGCTAGGAGATGTTCCCTCGAAACCTCCAATATTAGCCTATTCAACATCCAAAATCACATATTAAAATACAATTCGTAAAACAATGCTATTAACATGTAATAGATTTATAATTTTTTACTAGTTACATACCCCACCAATAGGTGTATTGCAGAAATAAGTAGGTGGAGGGACGGTGTATCCAGTCTCAACACTGTGACCCTACAATTTTATTAAAATCATAACACTAAATTAGTTAATCTTGCATTTTAAAATCAAAATTTAATAAATTAAATTCAATAAATATGCTAACTTTTACCTAACTATCAATGACATATGCCTCATGCAAAATGCCAGTTTCCCTCTCCATCTCCATAGCTGAAGATGGATCCTGCATAGCAGCCCGTTGAGTGTCGGTGGGGTCATATGAACAAGTCACCCCGCAAGATTGACACACATGGGTTCAAAGGCCATCACTCGAAGACTCCCCTGGATGGCACTATAGAATAGGGCTAGTATGATGGATGACACTCTGGGTCAAGGTGTTGATCGCTTGAAATGTCTCTACGTCGACACTCTCCTTCGCGACGGAAGGCATAAAAATGTGCTCACGAGGTGGCCTAGTGAGAGCTCGTCTCCTTTGTTGCGTAGGATTCGATTGTGCACCAGGTCTATCTTGAGTCGATCCCCCACCTCTCCTCTAGAAGTCCCTCATATCAAAATAATTTGGGATTTTGTTCAATATGAACTCATTGTATAGTTTCCTAAGGAAATACTACGGGACTTCACAATTGTTGCACAGTGGGTAATCAAATACCATGTACCACCTATTATAAAAATAGTTCCTAATCTATTGGTTGTGGCACCAATGAATAGGAAACCTGTTCACATAGAGGGTAAGATTTTGATTTGTGCGTGGGTCAGTGAATAATGAGCACAAATAACCTTTTGTAATTTCTAAATTCTTTACATCTTTATATGATAGTTTATCCACATAATAAGCCCTAGCTGCCTGCCTCCTATCTTACCATCCAGTTATTTGTTTTCTAATTGAATCTACATTTTTTAACATATCTTTCAATGAACTTGCTAGGGTCATTTTTTCTGCAGTTGAACCATTTGGATCACTCAACCTACTAATTAAATCCTCAATTTGCTTTTTGTTGTTCTCAATTTCACTCATTAAATTTTGTTGAGTGCTAGGAGGGTGTTGAGTGATTGGTGGAGGAGGTTGTTGTTGTGGTTGATTTTGTTCTTGAGGATTTGGTTGATCTTCTTGTTGAAGATTTTGAGGGTTTGTAGGTTGATTTACATTTACAAATCCAAAAAACGGGTATGTGCAAGATCATCATGGAAAAAATAGGCCCTTACGTGGCAAAAAAAATAGAAAAATCAGAGTTAGGCAACTTGACGTAAAAATTTGAATAAGTTATCTATGTTATTTAAAAAATATGTAAGAATAGAATTTGTAGTGAATTGAATGTATTTTTTAAACTACCAGGTTTGTTTAAAAAAAAAAGAAATCTATTTGGTGAAATTTTGAAATTTCAATGCAATAGTACTTAAATTTTAGGAAAAAATAAGAAGTAGGTGTTTGTCTGACCACCCTAACCACAATAAAATGATAATATTTTTAATAAAGATTTTGGATATAAGCAGAGGACTCATGTCTTGATGTGATGCATATTTTTGTAAGTTTTTCCAAGTAAATAATTAATTATGAATTTTTATTACAACTTTTAAAAATATAAAAATTTGTATGTCCGACCACCTTAACTTGGTCAAAACTTCATGAAATTCATTTTTCTTTTTAAATCCTATAGTATGTGAAGCATGTTTTGGATTCAAAAATGTGACACCATTTGAAATATATAGATGTTTTTCAATCACCTATCAATCAGACTTTAGTTGTAATTTGAATAGAAAATGAATAATAATTACTTATTAAATTCAAAGTAAAGTATAATTTATATTGGTGGAAAGTTGAGAATTTCCTTTAAAACCCTTTTTGTTTCATCAATTTTGGGTAAAAAAAAAGTCGTCAGCCACATACCCATCATATTGCCACTTTTTGGTCCATCATGATCTTGCACATACCCAAAATTTATATCAAATACAACCTAAAACTAACAAATTCAAAATAAAAAGCAAACAATCCTTACCTCTCACACCTCCTCATCATCATGGTGCCATCCTTGTGAATAAATAGCAATCGTTGGTGAAGATTTTTGCATAATGCCTCCTAGAACGCGAGTGTGAAAAATGGGGGTTTTGGTCGTGGGCACAAAAAAAAACACAGTCGAAATGCAAAATGAATGAGTTTCACTTTTTTTTTTCTTTTAACATGTCATAATGAGAGCATGTTATAATGCACTAGCGTTATGGGATCATTGTGGTTGAGCCTCAGGCTCGGCCCACCAATCCATAATGCGAGCGCATTATAACGCACTCACGTTATGACTTTTCAAAAAAAAAAAATTGAAAGTGGCCACAAATTGGCTACCCATCTCATGCACCTAACTTCTAGTCCTATTTTAAAACTAAAAATATTTAAATTATACCTTCCTAAAGTGTTGTAAAGTGTTGTAAAACACTTTCACACTTTTCTAGAGTTACTTTAATCAATTGAGCCTAATGGTCCCCTTTTTCAAATAAAATGCACCTAATGTGTACCCTATTTATGGTGTTGCAAAGTGTTGTAACACACTTTCACACTTATTCAAGGCCCTCTTAATTAATTATAGTTAATTGGAGTTAATTATCCCCTTTAATTCAAATTTAATCCTTATTTGTGACACCTCTTGAACATTTATCCCCACACCCATACTTCAAATTACATAACATTTAATTGAGAAAATTTGAGGTCCTAAAAATTGGTGCTAGGACCCATTTTCCCTAGGTGGTGAATTGGTCCTCCCTCTATAGGTACCCCTTTTCTAGCATATTCTATATGGGTTTTTGATGTTCTTTCATTCCTTGAAGGAAAAGTCCTAGAAAATAGTGCCAGGACCCATTCTCCCTACGTGGCGAATAGGTCCTCCCTTAATGAGGACCCCCTTTTGAATTTCATTATGGTAGGATTTCAATAATTTTCATCTTCAAATCTAGTGTTGGCTTGAATTATTTGAATTTTGGGATTAATTCTCAAATTATGTATAAATACAAGGCTATTTCACACAATTTCAACTAGAAGTTTTCAAGCAAGCTAAGAGACAAAAAAAATTCATGAGATCAAGTATTCATAGTCGAGAAGCAAGAAAACGTGAAGTTTGGAGTAGCATTGTAAGGTCTTCAAGCTCATTTTGTGTCCAAGATCAAGCATTAGTGAAGGTTGATGATACATGCCTATGGAGAATCATGAGGGATTCTAGGTGTCGGGAGATGCACAAGACATACAACCAAGCCTAAGGAATTTTTTCCTAAGTGATTCCATCTTCTATAATCATCTTATTTGTAGCCTACAAGAGGTACTTTCAAATTTGTGGCTTATTAAGGGAATTAGACATCTCCTTTAGTGAGTCATCTACATTGTTCATGTTACATTTAGGGTTCTATTCTAACACAATTGGATAGAATTTTCTTTGCATTTTTATAGATCTTACTCTTAGACACACTTAAGATTAAGATTACACACACATTTACATGTTTCAGGGTTTTATTAATCATCAAAGGTTTAATTACCAACAAGGGGATTGACTAAGGAAAACCCCTATCCACCAACAAACTACCAAATTTATCTTATAGGTTATAGGCAGATCCAGATTCGAAAATAGGAATTTCAAAGTGCAAAGGAGAAGAGAAGACTTGGAAGTTGAAGATCAAATCTAGAGATTTACAGAAGGGCCTAGCAGGATCCATTCGTCTTTAGTGGCGAATGAGTCCCTGCTAGGGATTGAAGGTTAGCAGATTTTATAGTGTACAAGCTTCTATTTCAAGTTTAGAGCTCCCTGAACAAGCCTACCAAGACCCATTTGCCTTTGGTGGCGAATGAGTCCCTATCATTAATTCAGAAAAGTCATATTTGACTAGGTGCATAGTATTATCCTCTTCTCGCTTTGTTAGGAAAGTTATAGATTCATTCTATTTTGTATTAGATTTATGCATCATATGTGTTAGACCTAGAATTAGGGTATGCATACTATTTGAATTCATTCCCAGGCTCAAATTGTGATTTAACTCACCACCTCATCCTTTCATAAAGGAAATATTGCAAGATCCCTCAATTTTGACTTAATACACCTCTTGGGTTGATAGTTATTTCAATATTCTTAGATCTCATCTTTTGAATGAAACCCTAACTAGACAAAACAAGGTGAGACTTCATAGCCTTCTCCCTTTTCTCTATGTTTCAGATATGATCTTGATTGCTATTGTAGATGGCTAATAAATCTTCTTTTCTATGCTCTTGATAATAATATTTTCTCATGTGAAAGTTTTCTTAATGCTAGGTCATGCTTCTTAGATTTGAATTGATAAAAAGACTATGCATTTATAGGTGTTTATCTAATTTCCCAAAAATTAGATTCCAAAAGCTGATATTTTGAAACTTGAATTTGAATCATTAAAATGCCGCCAAAAACATATTAAAAATTGGGTCCCAGGAGTTAAAGGGGACCCATTCATCCTTGGGCAAATGGGTCCTAGGACCTAAGTCCAAGACACTCAATTTCCAAGGTGTTTTAATTAATGTTGGCAATTATTAATATAGGTTTCCCCTTCAGAAAATGGGAATAATAAGGCTTTGGAATGTGTAATTTGGTCAATTCGAGGCTTAATTAAGACCAATTAATTAAGGGAATGCAAACATAGTGTGAAATTGTAAAGGTATACAATTTCTTACACTACATTTAGCCCCCACTTTAGTGAGTATGAACTTATGCTCAAACTCACAATCAATTAGACAAATAAGTGTCAAGAGGGGTCTAAGTGTACAAATGTTAATACGATATGATGAAAAAGATCAAGGAGGCTGCACGAGCCCCCAAGATCAAAGATCCCATGGAAAACCAACATAAGGACAAAGGGACACACAAGATGTATAAGATATGAGCAACAATACAAGATACACAAGCATGAAACATCAAAGTAAATGCAAAAGGGGATGGAATAGCCATAGTTGTGTTGTTGTCCATCAAACATGCTCATGGATCCATTGGTGATCAAGTTGTACTATGCTCAATGGCCATGAAAAGTGTTTACAAGGGCTAGTGTAATTCTTGTATACACTAGGTGAGCCCCAAAGGTTGAGAAACACACACTAGGTGTATAAGGTGTGTACTTCCAAAAAGGTGGTAGATGGGAAATTCATGCCAGGTCTACAATCTTCCATACATGAACCATACCAAAAGTTATACTCCTTGACAACTTTGATAAGGTGCCACACAATTTAGTGGTTAAAGGTTTCACAAGGTTTGCAAGTTGCATTATGCTAGATACTCATGAAATATGGAAAGGTTTAAATGCAATAAATTTGAAAAGATAATCAAAGGGGTTTTGTCTTAATACATGAGAGGTATTACCATAGGGAACATCGCACTTGACATCACCACCAAGAGAGGACTATTCAAGTAACAAAAGATTCACATCTTAGGGAATACTGATCATAGAATTACCACCAAGAGGAATTTCATATGCCAAGAAGGGTCACACTCTTGTAGAATATCAAGAATAATATCACCACAAATAAGACACTTCACATAGATCAAGAAAGCCACACATTGAATAAAAAGGTCACACTTCCTAGTAGATGTATGCTATCATCACTAAGAAGGGAACATGCAAAAAATGAGTGGGGGACAATATACCCCCACTTACAATGTCAACGTACTTGCTATGTTGGTATTTTAAGTAGAAAGAGAGGAAGAGGGGATCCTTGAAAGGAATGCACATCTCCCAAAATTAGTTATCATTTCCCCCCAAGCATAGAGAAAAGGACAACCACACCAAGGACTATCATGTTGCTACCATAGAAAATATGGTTGTACTTAAGATTGTACCACCATGAATGGAAATGAGCAAGACACATAAATCTACCAATGCCACATAGTGATGAGAAACATGTGATAGGATGAAAATCATTATTGATAAGAGGAATTAGGTGTATCAACACAAAGTTTAGAGCACCACAATACTTAAGATGTTAAATTTTGTTACTCAAGGCCTGACATACATTGGTAGAATGACCATGCTCTCGATGATATGCACAAAATAAGATTTTTTTGTAGAATTTCTTCGTGTTCTTGGAGGGAGAGATATCAAGCAAACTTGAAGAAGCCTCAACAAGGTACTCTCAATTAATAGTAGAAGATGTTCCTTTCTTTTGTGACAGAGATACTTCTCGCTTTCTACAAGGTGTCATACATACACAAGACTCTCTAGGTTTAGATTGTGAGAGTTTTTACTCTCCCTTAAAGGAGGGTGTAAAATCTAATGAACCCCAATCATCACTAAGACATCTATTTGAAGATGAAACAATATTATGACCATGATATATATTTTTCCTAAGAGTGTTTTGCATGATGACATTGATATTAAGTGAAGACTTCTTTGATTCTTTTGTTTCTTTCAAAGGACAATAACCACTTGACCTCTTGTTTGTTCTTGTGGGTTAGGCTCTATAGGGATACAAATACCTTGTTCCTTAACACCACATCCTTTTCCATTATAGCCAAGTTGTTTCAAAATATCATAACCTCTTCCATAATTTTTTTTTTCTTTTGGAGAAGGTGGTTTATCATGATCACACTCATCATATGTGAGTGTACAATTTTTGTTCTGCTCTTCTTTGTTAACAATTATCAACTCACATGGTTTGGATGACCCAGATTGTGTTGATATTATGTTAGCTTCTTTCTCTTTTCCTGATTTTTCTATTATTTTGTATTCTCCCATGAATGTAGATGTAAAATCCAATGAACTCCAATCATCCTCCAATAGTTTCGTGATTGATGACAAACACTTTTCTTGTTCTTCTTCTTGCACTGGTTCTACTTTTTAAATTGGTATAAATGTTCTCAAAGGAATTTTCATTCCTATTTTAGTTTGCAAACAAGTCTTTGATTGTAGGCCAACTTTGATTGTGTGGACCTTGTTTTCGTAAGTGTACTTCACTAGACAATGTAATGTTGAAGGCACTACATTCATTGCATGAATCCATGGTCTACCCAAGAGAAGATTATATGAAAGATTATTAGGAATGACATGGATAGGAGTTTGAAATGTAGCCTTACTTGCTTTAGTAGACAATGTTATCACACCAAGCAGTTGTTTTCCCATGTTGTCAAATCCATGGATAGATAAAGAAGCCAGCTGAATTACTCTTGTCCACTCTAATTTTATCAAAAAAGGTTTACAATAAAAACATTGAGTGCTGAATCATTATCAATGAGAGCATGTTTAATTCCATAACTCTTAGTACCATAGTTGATACTAGCCACTATCATCAAAGGATCATTTTTTTATTGTGTTTCCAAATGAGGTAATTCACTTTGATGAAAGATAATGTCCAAATTAGGTGAATTCATATTCTCAATCATAGTTGCCCGTCATTTGGTTGTGCACTAGGAGGGATACCAACTTTTTGTAAAGCATTTTGAAGCATACTATGGTAAATAGGTGACACTTGAATCAAATCCCACAAGGATATCTTAGTAGGAGTGTTGTGGAGCTATTCTACAAGATCATACTTCTTTCTATTGTGTGAAGGTAAACGAGGGGCACTAGGAAAAATGGGTTGCAGAAGTAGAATCGATGTAGGAATGGTTTGTGGTTGCCTAGTTTTCCTTGTGTTATATGTATGAGAAACGGTATTATAACTTTTTTGTTGTGAAACATTGTTACTAGTGAGTTATTTTACAAAATTTAAGATATTCCTTGAAAGGTGTTGGTTAGTTTTCAGCTAGTCTTATGATAAGAAGTGGTTTAGGAGGTCCAATAATTGGAGGACTCTTAGCGGGTCCCATAATTAGAGGACTCTTAAGAGGTCCAAAAGGAGTGTTTGGAGGTCCTATAATCAAGGGAGATCTAATGGAAACTTGTGCATTCATAACCTCAATGAATGTGACTTATTGTTAATGATTTTATAATGAGGGGGATCTAAGGTGCCCTTAGCATCTTCATCTAAGAAAGCCATCTTAGTATCAAGGATATTACCCTCTTGCACCATAATATCTTCCCTAGTAGGATAGATTTTAGGAGAGAGGAAAAAAAGATTCTCATGACATTCAATGGTTGGATCTTCTAACCCCAAGACACCTTCGTCATAAGTAGGAGAGGTATTGGGAGAAGAGAAATTATGGTTGTCATGATTTCCAATGATTTCATCTTTTTCACTAAAACATTCTCACAAGTGGGAGAGATGTTAGGAGATGAATGGAGACTAGGAGAATTTATATTAATAAATGTGTCAATTATCTCATCCTCCTATGCCATAATATCCTCCCAAGTGGGGGAACTAGGGGGAGAGGGACAAACAAGACTCTCATAATTCTTAATGATTGTATCTCCTTTCACCAAGATACCTTCGTCATAGATGTGAGAGGTATCAGGAGAATAACAACTAGGACTATCATGATTGTTTATGCTTTCAACCTTGAGGTGAGTCAACCCTATTTTGGATATTGGGTCTCTGCTTGAACTTATGGTATAAATGACTAATTTTTAATGTTTTGGAATGATTTAAAGTGGATTAACTAAATGAATTATATGATCTAATACTTGAAATGCAAAGTTCTATGATAAAAAAATGGAAATGACAATTTGCAAGAAAATCTGAGAAGGGTTTGATGGTGTGCACCTGTGATAAAAAGTGGGTTTCAGGGCCTATAGCAAGCTTGGTTTTCCCTATGGTGAATAGATCATGGTGAAAGGGTCTAAAATCAATTTTTGCAGTCCTCTGATCCCATATCTAAGATTTTGATTTTTCTAGGTTTGACTTTCAGAAAGCCATAAATAAAATATGTAGGCGAGTTTCCATAGTTTGACAACAATGATGACAACTTATGCAACTTTGCAAAATTGCTCCTTTGATCAAATTTCAGTCCTTCTTCACCTATAAATCTGCACATACAAAGAGAGAAGAAAAATATTTGTTTTGGGTGAATGGGGGATTTCCTTAGTCAAACCCCATGTTTGGTAATTAAACCTTGATAATGAAATAATGACAAAGTGAAGGAATTGATGAATGAACACTTGCTTGTTACAACTCACCAAACCCTTAATGGTTATCCTTAGAGGACTGAAGTCAAACACATCACTCTAAGGCTTGGATTTTGCATGAATTGGCTTGATTGATTGATGCTTGAATTCTTGCTTGAATGCTTGAAACCTATATCACAATGTTAGCTCCAAAACATGACATGAACAAACATGAACTTTGACACGATGATATGATCTTGATTGATGTTGTAGATAATTGATAAATCCACTCTTCAATGCTCTTAATAATATTTTCTCATGTGAAATTTTCCTTAATGCTAGATCATGCTTCTTAGATTTGAATTGATAAAAAGACTATGTATTTATAAGTGTTTATCTAATTTCCCAAAAAATAGATTCTAAAAACCAACATTTGAAACTTGAATTTGAATCATTAAAATGTCACCAAAAGCATATTAAAAATTGGGTCCTAGGACTTAAAGGTGATCCATTTTCCCTTGAGGGAATGGGTTCTAGGACCTAAGTCTAGGACACTCAATTTTCAAGGTGTTTTAATTAATGTTTGCAATTGTTTAATATAGGTTTCCCTTTCGAAAAATAAGAATAATAAAGCTTTGGAATGCATAATTTTGTCAATTAGAAGCTTATTTAAGTCCAATTAATTAAAAGAATGCAAACATAATATGAAATTGTAAAGATATACAAATTCCTACACTACACGAAATATTACATTTAAATTATTTAATTAATTAAATATTTATTATACCAACTACTAGATCATAAATTTTCATTAGTACTCTATTTATCCTAAATAAATGTATTGTAATGATTACATTTATTTTTATTAAAAAATATACTATATTGTCATCACTCTAGAGCACATTTTATCACTTAAGAACTTGGGTAAGTTTGTAACCATTCTTATGGAATCATTTAAAAGAAATAAAATATTCAAACTCCCATGAGAGCTTGCCTTTTGAAATAGGCATGGCAATCAATGATTAAGAAGATTAGCTAGGTGTGTTAACCTCCGACAGCAAGAAAGACAGCAAAGACAAAACAAACTATATTCCAGTGAGAAGAACATGCAATGGCTTATGTGGTAGGATGTGTGATAAAAGCTACATGCTTTTGTCTTAGCCATGCATATGATTCCTTTTTTGGCTATTGTGTTGTCTTGTCTTGTATTGGGACAGAACAAAACGACCAAAAAGAAATACTCCATGCCTCATATTTTTTTGTTTTAATGAGCCATTAAACAATGAGGTGATGGCGAAAAAAAAACAAAACCTTTTTTATATGAATTACAAATAACTTTCTCCCTTTGTCAATTTGTATATTTAGGATCTCATACTAAGTTAAAGTTGACAGCAGAATAGCCTTGAACATAGCTCTATGCAAATATAATCTGAAATATAATATGAAAGCTTAGGATGAATTATAATAAAGTTTGTAATAAGAATTAGAAATATTGTGATGAGAGAATTTAAAGGAAGAAGTCAAAGGAGAATATTATTGCCGACATTTGAAATGAAAGTATGAAATTTTCTTGTATTCAACGAGTTTGAACTTAATTACAACAGTAAAGTGTTATAAGTTAAGTTCAAAAAAGCTTATGATGAATTATAATAAAATTCTTTTAAGAAAAAAATCTGCATTAATAAGAATTAGAAATATTGTGATTTCTAATTAAAGTGAGAGAATTTGAAATAAGAAGACAGAAAGGAAAATATTGTTATGGATCTGTGAAATGGAGGTATGAATTATTTTTTCCTTGAATTAGCATGAATTTAATTTGAGCAGTTAAGTGTTGTAAATTAGACTCAACACATATCTTTAATTAAAAACTTTGAAATTTTTTGTTCCATTTCTCTCTTACTTTCAGTTGAAAAATACTTGACACCCTTTGAAAAACCCTTCTTTTACCTCTATTTCAAAACCTTACATTTCCAACCTCCACCTACTAATATTTAACTTACCAATCCTCATTTCCTCTCATGCAAGCTAAAAAACTTAAGGAGAAAATTTTGGAAAACATGTGTTCAATAAATTGACCCATGCCAATCACCCAACTCAGAAATTTGGTAATTGGTAAAGTGCATTCATTAAGCTAAGATAAAGCTTCAGATAATTCTAAATATTATCTTACAGTTCTCTTCTTCATTCTGATAATGGATCACAGAGTGTGATCCAAAACATTGATACAAACAAAAATTATGCAGTTTAATCCAGAAAAAGAATACTTCTGTCAATATAAACTATGAAATCTAATATCTTTGAATTCTAAATATGCTATAAGATTGCTATATAATTTCAGGCTTTGAAGAACTACTTATTATATGTCCACCATTGCAATCTCAAAAGATTTGTTCTATAGTCTGAAGTTAACCCAAGGTCCTTCAATTTTAATGCAGATATCAGAGAAGCTATTTCTGGATTAGATTGTGTAAGCTTTTTTGGATCAACGTTTCGGATCACACTCCGTGATCCATCATCAGGATAGAGAGCTCAAGGAGATGAAAGTGGTTTGTTGCAGACCCAACAGGTATAAAAAGAGGCAGAAAGATGAAAACCACTTTCATCTCCTTGAGCTCTCTATCCTGATGATGGATCATGGAGTGTGATCCGAAACATTGATCCAAAAAAGCTTACACAATCTAATCCAGAAATAGCTTCTCTGATATTCTTATGGATTGTGGAAATCTAATAACATTGTTTAATGCAGATGCTTAATTTCTTTGGTGGCTACCATTACTTAGTAACACAAGCATATATGTGGAGACAGAAAAACTAAATTTTAAGATTTTTCTCCTGTTCTATATGTTTGGCATTCCCCTAGATTATTAATCTAAAATTATATGAACAAAATATAGATTTCATGTATAAGAACAAAATACGAGATAAAAAATTTCATAAGAGATAATACATTTTACATGGCTTCAAATGTTCTTCAAGAAATCTGAAATGTTCTCTAGTGCTTCAACCAATCTGAACTTTTATGGGCTACAAGAGATTAAAGAGAAATTGCAGCTCAAAAGGACTGACATAAAAAAAGTCCACAATCTTTATCTTTCCTGTGGATCTGGGTTTTCTTGGAGCAGGTGGACATGATAGAATTTCAGGTATACGGTGCTCCTCACCCTTGGGCGTGTGGCACTCTTCATTCCCTTCCACATTATAATTATCGCCATCATTACCAGTACTAGTAATATCCAATTCAACCTGCTCACAATCTTTGTGGTCCTTTTCTGGATCTTTTGTACATAATAAAACTCTGGGCTTGCAAGCAGGACGAGCAGTAACAATTGGCCTCAACCCATGAAATTCCCCATCTTTCTCTGTTGCCTTTCTCTTCTTGCTCGCTGGTGTTGCAGAGATTCGATCTGTAGACATCTTGACACTAAATTCTGTATATCAAGACAGATGCTTAACAGATCTTGGTCTCTGCATTACCAACTCATAATGTGGCACAGAAACCGAATGAGATTCGAAGATGAGCTGTAAGAATAGAACATGCGTCAGCAGTAAAGCCCAAACCAGATCTAAAAGAGAAATCTATGATGAGGGAGGAAGGAGCAGAAATCCTTCATAGAAAAAGCAATATAAGGAGAATCATATATATGGTGTGGGATACACCATGTGTGTATTGGGGAGCTGAGATGTTACGATGGAGACCCAACGAAGGAGGAAGGGAAGCAGTAAATAGCAGAAACAGCAGCATGTGAAGGACAAGTCTTGCTAATCAGTGAAGTTGCCCGTGCACCTCATCAGTACACATTAAGTTTGTATATATAGTGGGTTGTGATAGACCCACCATCGCAATTGCTATTAATGGAAGACCAATTATCTTTTATGGCAGTATTATGCAAAGGTTTTTAAATGCAAAATTGGAGGATAAAAAAATAGCTTTTTTCTAAATGCAAAATTGGACGATAAAGAAAACAGCTTTTTTCTAAATGTAAAATTGGAAGATAAAGAAAATAGCTTTTTTTTTTTTCTAAATGTAAAACTGGAGGATAAAGAAAATAGCTTTTCATGAAGGGGGAAGGGATTACTTTTTTTTTTTCACTATCAATAGATTATGTTTACGTAAGGATCGGTTTGTTTAAGTTTTTGATTAGATAAGTAGGGAAGGGCCCTGATCTCGTACAAAGCATTACATCATAGCAGAACAGTCCACAAAACAGATTCTAGAACAACAACTAGTCAGAAACAACCAACACTACAACAAATAAACCAAAAAACAGAAACACAGGACCAACAAAAACTCAGGGTGGTTTAAAGAAATGGTCAAAAGATTGTTGGTTAACTTATGACATGGGATCCTTCTCTCCCAATCTCATTTTCATACTGCATTTGGTTTGTTTAAGTTATTTATTATATTCTTGATCAAAATCTCTAGTGATTATTTCAGAGTGAAGATTGTGAAAAATAATTTTGAGTGTATATATAGTGGGTTGTGATATATTTATTATTGCAATTGTTATTAATGAAAGGTCAATTATCTTTTATCAATGGTATTATGTAAAGGTTCTTAAATATAAAATTGTAGAATAAAGAAAACAGCTTTTTTTGAAGGGGGAAGTGATTACTTCTTGTGCCACATAGACTCTCAATAGATTTATGCTTGTTTATCTTAGATTTGGTTTGTTTAAGCTATTTATTATATTCTTGAATGAAATTTCTAGTGATTATTTGAGATTGAAGATTGTGAAGAATGATTTGTAGTATATATATCACGGGTTATGATATACCCACCATTCCAATTGTTATCAATGAAAGGTCAACTATGGAAGTATTATACAAAGTTTTTTAAATGTAAAATTGTGGAATAAAGAAAATAGTATTTTTATGATGGTGGAAGTGATTACTTCTTGTGCTACATAAATTGCTAATAGGTTATGCTTGTTTACATTAAGATTCATTTGTTTTTAAATTATTTATTATATTGTTGAACAAAATTTCTAGTGATTATTTGAGATTGAAGAAGAATGATTTCTAGTTTTTTTAATTTAATTGTTTTTAAATGTTAATGATTTGGACAATATTTTATGGATTATTATTAGGACGAGGAAAGAATAGTGAGTAAGATTGCAAACTTAATTACCTAAATATTATGTAAGAGTAGGGATAGTTAAATTGGAATGAAGAATGAAAGGAAAGTTACTCAAGGAGACAAAAAAGAGATATAAAAGAAAAACATTTATCCACTAAATATTATATAAAAAAAAGAATAAGCATAGTGGGTTTGTATTAGTAAACTCTATAAATACTAGTGATTTCACCAAAGCACTTAAAATATTCTTTTTAAATTTCATCATGCACACCAAACCATGCAAATAGATGTCCTATAAAACCTTGAATCTTCTTCAACATTTAAAAGTTGATCATTATCTCTAAACATTTCAATGAGCACAAAAAATAAATCATTTTCAAATCACACCTCCTGAGTATAGATATTTTTCCCCAAACCTTACGAACTTAAGGAATGAGAGAAGAACCCCTTAACTAATGACACATTTTCCATCTCATCTTGCACCAAAATACAAAAAAACCAAAATTTAGTATAACTTTTCCTCTAAGTGTTTGAATGATACAATAAAAATATGCTTGAACACATAGTAACTAGTTCACCATTGGTTTTCTCTATAGGTACAATTCATGTATTATCAATCATTTTCCCATGAAGATTTAGGTTCTTAGGAAACTTATTCTTTCCATTAAAATCATGCAACATGAAAAGTTTCCCATTTTAACAACCTGATAATTGTTTCATCTTATGGAGAAGACCATATATTAGTCTTACAAGTAGGTGCTACTATAGAAATCTCTATAAGAATCCATAGGATTAATATCTACCAAAATATCAACAAGAAACTTCAATACACATGTTCCTTAAATCAACTAGCATTTATCCATGTTCTTTATTATGAACCAAGCCATAGAGATTGGGGTGTTGAATTCTTCAAACCAAGTCATCTACCAAATCTTATACAATAAAGTAGTTTGTGAAATAAAAAATCCTCATTTATAAAATAAAGTATCAATCTTAATATCATTTGTATGGATCTTAAGGTTAAAAAATACTTCTCCATTTATTTGTCAAGCATCTTCACACCCACATCACCTTCAGATAATGGTATCTCAATCATGGTATCCATGTTAAATAGAGGTTTTCTTGGAAGACTCTTATAATCCTTTGAATCTGAATCTCCTTAAATGCAATTTATCATTTTATCATCTAATATCTCTATGAGGATGTTCATTAGGCATTTCATGGTCTATATTGATTGAGAAAATTTTTCTATGGAATTCTCCATCCTGCAAAATCTTGCTTAACCATCCACATAATCCTCTTATCCTTCCACATTTTTCAACTTTGTTTCCCACTTGTGAGAATCAATGTCTCTTTACAAAGGTAGAATCTTCTTTTGACAAAAATCTAGTTGTGGGCATGAACCTACAAAATACTCACAACAAGCCTTTCAAAAAGAATGAACTTTCCCTAATGTCATTTTATCCATAAACATGAATTATATTCCTCATGATTTCTCATCAACAACATTATAAATATTAGTTAATTGAGAGCATACATGGTTAAAACATTCTAATCATATAAAGAGCAAGTAAATGAGGTATAAATGAAATAAAAAATAATGTAAGAAGACTCATTTAAATTTGGTAAATCCTTATGAGTAAAAATTCTAGTAAAATTTTAGTATACACTCAGTTGGTGCTCAGTAAATGGATATAATATTGATTCGCATAAACTTAAGCTTGTTATAAGAGTTTCAATAAGTTGTCTCACTTTAAAATAACTAATATTCTCTCACCAATGAAATCTCTATCATTTATAATTCATCATAATCATGAACATGAGACTCATACAAGAATAAAAATCTTACTAAATAAATTGTGACAAGAAGACTCAAAAGCATATATTTTTTACTACAAACATGTTATCCATATATTTAGTGCTCAAAAGCATATATAGATTCTTCTACCTTAAAAAAAATCAAATGGTTATCCAAGAAGAAGAGGAGCTAGAAAATTTAGGATCTAGAACACCACTATATGTCATGATAGAATATGAAAAATCTACTACTTCACATAGAACAATGATTACAATATCATTGTGATGACTTTAAAATTAGTGGCAATATTTTTTGTTGTTTATACTAGAATTATTTTTTTAGCAAAATTATAAAAAAAAAGTTTTCAAACATAGTCTTACATACCAAAACCCAAAAATGGATGTACTATACCCTCCTTGAATATTCTCTAACATTTGAAAAAAAAGTTCCTTTTCAAAATATGTCAATGAGCACACAAGCTAAATCTTTTCCAAATAATTGAATTTGGATCCCAGGGATAAGTGACAATGGGGAAAAGTTAGGATATAATTTCTTGTCAATTTTAATAAAAAAAATACACCAATTTGTACACTAGTAAATTCATAAATGACACACTAATATCAATGTGAGTCAAAAATATAATTGTAATCCTACAAAAAGATCATTACTATTTCCACATTATTTGTTGCAATATTTAATAATACCTTTCTTACCAAACCATATGTACTAATAAATTAAAATCACTCAAAACAAATAATAGACATGTTATACTAAACATAGATTATTTACATAAATCTCACATAAACAATAAACATGTTGAATATTTAACACAATAACTATTCATAAAGCCACATAAACAACTATATATTAAACATGACTAATGACTACTTAGATTCTTCCACCTCAAATAATCACCATATTTTTTTGTAGAAACATAATATTTATGTAGCACACCCTTGTCCCAACTGACTAAATAATTACATATAGTAAACTCCCTTCACCCAATGTCCCCCACCTGATTGAATAATTCTATTAAATATTTTCTCATACTCCATTTAAATAGTCCATTGTTCATCTCACATAATTAAATATTTTTTATTGTTTAATTACACATAATTTGAACCACCTCAGATGGATAAAACATTTAAATAATATTATTATTTAATTGTGTCTATATTCTCTCCATCAACTTCTAAGAATAAAAGGGGTCCTAAATACACTTATGACTCACATCCCTCATCGTCACAACAAGTTAGTAATTTTGGTAAGTAAATCCTAGCCCTTCACATTCCAACAACCTTCATCGTGACTCTCCATACTCTCCTCTATCCTATGGAATTCCTCTCATTCATCCTCCACCATTGATCTTCCCTTCACATCTCCACCATCCATTGTGTCTCCTAAAAATCTATAAATTGAAGAATCATTATACGTCTAGATGTAAAATGATATTGAAAAAATGATTTTGCATTAAAGTTCAGTGTACCTAAAGGTTCAATAATGTCAATAGACCTGATTGGAGGGAGTTGAATGATGTTCTAATTTAACAACTATAACATTATCGCACAAATATAATTGGGAAATTGTGAAAATTGCATATCTCTTGGCCTAAATTGATATGGATCTATATTTATGGTAGTGACTTGTGTTTCAATGTTATTAGAACTTTGAGGAGTATTTATCTTAATGAAGTTTATATTTTTCTTTTTAAATGATTGATAATTATTTTGAGGCATGGCTTCAAATTGACCAGTAGGAATCAATGAAGGTGTACCCTCATATTGGCTTAACCAATATTTGATAATCATGAAGAGCCATACACAAGTGTGTAAAATATGAATACTAGGTTTTAAGTTTCCTATAAACACCCTTTGAGTATCAAAACTTGGAAGAATATAGGAGATTTATGAGTAAAGTGATTGGTATCATCATATAAAATCAATGATACTTTCTTTAGGTCCTTCTTTATAATGAACTAAATTCAGTAACGTCACTTGATTCAGCCAATATTTTCTTGAAAATATTGAAGGAACATGCTAACAAGTTGCATGAATGAGGTGTTGGAAAAATGAAGAAGAACATCTCATTTTGTTGCTTTGTGTTGTAAATGATGTCACCATGATATATGAGTTACATTTGCAAGATCAAGTCTGTAGTTCTTCTAGTAATCTGGTCTGGTATCTGAATCAGTATTTTGCTTACATCCTCTGGTATTTTGGTTTGCATTTGGTTGTTGGTAATTATTGTTGCTTGCAGTTTTGGGAAATGTTTTGTAGATGACGAGAGCACGTAAATTCAAGATCTCACGTATCCAATTGCTCGTATGGTGTATCGGTGTTACACTGGTATTTGCATTTGTGCTATTAGGTCTATCCCTAGCTGACCTAATGGATGTATCATGTAAATGGTGAAATAATTTTTGCGGATATATGTGCGACCTACTTTAGGTCTATGCTGATTTGATGAAGCGTGTTGGATGTGTGAATTATCTTTTTGAGAATTTTTTATGAAATCTTGAAGCCAACAGTTGGTAGTTTTGGTAAATGAGAAGTGCATCTAATTAGGCTGACCTAATTGATGCTTGCAGAGAGATCAAATATATATTGGATTATCTTTGGAGTTTAATGAAATGAATTTTGGTGTGGTGAGAATGTGAATGTAAAGAAGGGCAAATATGATGAAGCATGTTAAGTCAGTTTACTAAGTTACATTGGAACTGAATTTGCACTTACTAGGTGTACTCCATCAGTTCATTTTCTGGTTGTAAGACATTTTTTGTAATTGTAATTCTGTAGGCAATGAGCCACCCATTTTGTAATATCTTATAACCGGTTATACTATATTGTGAGCTAACACTCATCGTGGTTTTTCCTAGTTTTTGTTTTCCACGTAAAAATCCTAGCGTTCATGTGCTTTGTAATTCCATGTCCTATTAATGCTTTTATTTATCTTTGCTACTGTGTGTATTGGAATAATTGGATGGTATTTGATCAAAAAAATTAAGAAGATATTGATTCACCCCCCTCTCAGTATATTGGACATTTAACAATTGGTATCAGAGCTTGGTTCCTCTAGAGAAGCCTAACAGCTTGAGGGAGATCCTAAAGATGGAAGAAATGAATGATAAAGGAGAGCTCTGGACTACTCTTGAGGATCTTGATAAAGTTGAAAGAGAAAATAGAGATCTGAAAGAGAATCTTGAAGATGTGGATGAATGTGACTGAAAATTAAAGGAGTAATTGAAAAAGTTCAAAGAAAGACATAAGGAAGTAACTGATTAGTTGAAGAAAGCAAATGAAGATTTTGTTGGTTTGAAAGTGCAAGTAGAGGAGAAGAAAAGAATTTAAGAATGTCTAAACAAGTTGGTAAAAAGCAAGTTTGAAGATTGCATCAAGCTTGAACAAGAAGTTGTGAACTTGAAAGTAGATATGGAGGAGGAAAAACTCTATGAGAACAATTTCCAATCTAGCTTAAATAGGCTTGATGAATTGATTACAAGACATAAATTGAATAAAGACAAAGGTGGTCTAGGAAATTATACTGGTGAAAGTTCTAAAGTTGTGGACAATCAGAAGACACATAATAAAGGAAAGTAGAAAGGAAATCCAAGGAACTCTGCTAAGAGACCTCCGGTGAGATAGCCTAATGCATAAAGGTATCCTTCTTTTAATGACACTTATTTTACATGCAATAAATTTGGTCACAAGGCAACAAAATGTAGGAGTACAATGAATTAGTTCCCTGGTCCTTTTATTGGTCAATGTTTCACATGCAAAAGAATTGGGCATAGGGTAAGTGAATGCAAAACTCTGATGATGAATCAGTTCAATGGAGGAAGAATGAATTGATCCTTTAATGGCTATTGCTATACTTGCAACAATTATGGACACAAAGCTAATCAATGCAGAACAAGAATAAGTGGAAGTCAACCTAATTAGAGAAATATTGTCTACTATAACTACAACAAACCAGGACATGTTTCAAGAGTTTGCAGAAGTAAGAAAAGTAAGGAAACTAATCTGGTAGAAAAGGATGAATCTGTGAAGAAGGTCAACAAAGATGAGATTAGGAAAGAAATGAATAAGATTTGGAGAAAGAAAGAAGAACCAGAGACTCTTGATGATTTTGTGCCCTCATCCGGTACAGATGACTTATTTGGTAATTAGACCTAGCAAGTTCATAGGGGGGCATTATTAGACAATTATAAGAACCCCCTCGATAAATGGCATGTCATAGGCTAGCACGAGGATGGAATGTGAAGAATGATCAAGCGAAGGTTTTTGAAAAGGAATAGGTAGGAAATATGAAGGGATGATTGTTTTTCGAGCGAATTAGGGTTTGTATGTGTAAAAGAGAAGAGTTTTTAACAACTTTTTGGGGAATCTATCATATTTAATGCGAATTATGGCAGATCATTATTTTATAAAGGAAATGATTAATAAATTTTGATCATTCGTGCATTTGAAGAAGTTGAAGAGCTTTTGCAGTATTCTTGAAGAGAATTGGAATTTGAGCTATGGAAACCATAGTTGTGGCCCATCGTGCAGAAAAGGGTATTTTCATCTCCTGAGCAATTTTGTTTTGTGTTATTTAAGTTGTTTAAGTTTAGAATTGGAAGAATAGCAACTCCTGTAGTCATGAGAGTGTCAAAGAGGCCAAGGCCCTCTTACAGAAAATATTTTTCAAAGGTTTTCAAAGATGACCCCATGGGTGCATTTTTGACAATTCCACTTGGAGTAATGCTGACTGAGGATACAAGGATGTTTATTCATGTAAAGTTTGAGGAATTCAACCACACAAAGTTGATTAAAATTTGGGACAAAGAGCTTACTGGTGATGATTTCTTGATAAAACCTGAGTACTTGAACTTGGTCGCGAAGAGGTTGGAAAAGTGGAACAATTTCCCTAGCTTCAGTTATGATGACAAATTTGTGAAAGCAGTCCTAAGTAGAATACATGATAAATTCTTGAAGACTGACCGACCGCACTTGATAAATAAGGAAGCGATTAGGGATGTAATCATATTCTAGGATAAAGGTACAATATATTTGTTAAAATCCATGAAGAATGAGGTTGTAATGGAACTTACAGGAGCCACTTATGACAAAAGAGCCTAAGTGATGAAAACCATCACTAATCTGGCTATGAAGTATGCAACTATCATGATCGATCATAAAATATACTTCACAAATAGAGAGAATTCTATTTCAGCTATAACAATCTTTACTGGTTTTGATATGGTCATAAATGGTGTTGATTATGATCTTTGTGAGCTTCTTCAATTATAGCTACTTGAGAACTTGAAGTCAATGAAGGAAAAGAAGTATGCTTTCAAGTTTGGTTCAATAATTGTATGTTTGTTGTTTTATTTCGTGAAGAGGCTTCCATGAAGGAATGGTGAAGTAAATTAGGACTCATCCAGACCAGTAGGACATCAATTTTTTTATTATATGCATAGTCTAGGTAATGTGAATGCTCAGGATGATGCTTTAACAACATTCTTTGTTGTATTAAAAAGAAACATGAATGAAAGGGAAAGGATTCTAAGGAAAATTGTTGAGAAGTATAAAGATGACATCATATTCCATGTTTCCTCTAATGAATGTATGATTGAGGTTGTAGAACCTTGAACCATATGGATTCAGCCTTTGGGACGTGAAGTAACAGAAGACGAAGCTGAAGGATATGTGTAATTAGTGTTGAAGAATCAAAAGGACCCCAATGAACCCAGAATTGGGATATATGTTGAAAAATCTATGGAGATTCATATGGAGCAATAGATGCCTAAAATTAGGAAGAAAGTGGAGAAAAAGCTTAAAGCTAGATTCACTGATGAGGAAATTTCCCTTGGAAGGGCTAGGGGAGAACAGTTGGAGGTAGAATCATCTGGTCCAAGGAGATCCAGAAGGACTACCTCTGTAAAAACCTTTGCAACCCTTGCAGCAAAGGCTGAACCCAATACAATTGATAAAGGAAAAGGTCATATTTTCACTTGACTGACTACTAGATCTCGGAAGAGGAAGGAAACTCCTCTGATTGTCCCTGCAAAGAGAGGAAGGAAAGAGAAAGTGACAAGGGAGAAGAACCTTAGTGTTGTAGATGATTACGATGAATAAGATCCTAATGCAAAGTTGGTGAGGAGAAAAAAAGGAGGCTTATCCTCTAGTGAAGGTGCTTCTACAAAAGTTGTTGGTTCCAAAAGAGTACTTGTTGTATCATCTTCTGATGATGAGGATGCACAAGATTTTAGTGTCCATGTGCACACCAAACTAGAATCAAAGAAGTCTAATGTGTTGGTTGAATCCTCTGCAGACCAGAGAGAAGAATAGGATAATCCAGTGAGTTCTGGTCCTCACTTTAAACTAGAACCAACTCTTAATTCCTTGCTACATTTTGAGAATATGGTTTAACCCACAACTATATATTATGATTAGGTTGGAGAAGAAGAAAAGAAAAAATTTCTTTTAGTTGTTATTCAATATGCTATCATTCTAGAAGTTAAATGGGATGATATAAGGAAAGATGTACCAGAAGGCATGAGGGATGATCTGATGAAAGGGAGATCAAAGGTCATTATATTTGAAGAGAAAAATAGAAATGTTGCATATAATAAGATTGGGTCTTCCCTGACCCCAGATGATCTGGAAACTTTGAAGAAGATTTGTGCAAAAATGTTTTGGATGAAGAGTAAACATGTTAATGACAAGAAATAAGAAGCTGACAAAGAAGGTAAGGAAGGAAACAACAAAAGTAATCCAGGAAACAAAAAAAAAAAATGGAATGCTTAAGGCTGATGAAGATGTTGCTGCTAAAAATGATGAGAAAACTCCTGTTGATATAGGTAATGAAGACATTTCTAAAAATTTTGATGTTGAAATTAATGTTGGTGATGAAAATGATAAGCAGAATGAAGGAGAAGTTGAGCTTGAAATGCATAATGATGCTCCTCTAGAGCACACTAAAGGAGAAAGTGGCAATGATGAACAAGGTAATATAGAAGAAGGAAAAGGCAGTGAAGGGGAAGTAAGAGATAGTTCAAATGAAGAACAAAAGAAAGATGAAAAAGATGAAGAGGATGACCATGATAAAGACATAGATGAAGGAAAAAAGGAAGAAGAAGAAGAGGAAATGGAAGAAGAAAAGAGGGAGGAAGAAGAGAAGGAAAAAGGAGAGGAAGAAAAGAATAATGAAGAATCTGTCAGGAAAAATGAAGAAAGTGAAAAGCATATTGTAAAATCTCTTAAAATTCTTGGAGAATCATCCTTTGGTAATGATGTTCTAAAAGGCTTTCTTTCCAAGCAAATCAAA
>VDFB02168118.1:194493229-194516243 GCA_007258455.2 Sequoia sempervirens | reverse complement strand
TTGTAGGGGTTGTAGAGGTTTTTATAGAGGTAGTCCTTCTGGATCTCCTAGGGCCAGATGATTCTGCCTCCAACTATTCTCCCCTAGCCCTTCCAAGGGAAATTTCCTCATTAGTGAACTAGCTTCTTTAAGCTTTTTCTCCACTTTCTTCCTAATTTTAGGTAGTTGCTGCTCCATATGAATCTCCATAGATGTTTTAGCATATATCCCAATTTTGGGTTCATTGGGGTCCTTTTGATTTTTTAGCCATAATTACACATATCCTTCAACTTCATCTTCTGTTACTTCACATCCTAGAGGCTGAATCCATATGGTTCAAGGTTCTACAACCTCAATCATACATTCATCAGAGGAAACATGGAATATGATGTCATCTTTATACTTCTCAACATTTTTCCTCAGAATCCTTTCCCTTTCATTCATGTTTCTTTTTAATACAACAAAGAATGTTGTCATAGCATCATCTTGAGAATTCACATTACCTAGACTATGCATATAATCAAAAATTTGATGTCCTACTGGTTTGGATGAGTCCCAATTTACGTCACCATTCCTTCCTGGAAGCCTCTTCATGAAATAAAACAACAAACATACAATTATTGAACCAAACTTGAAAGCATACTTCTTTTCCTTCATCGACTTCAAGTTCTCAAGTAGCTGTAATCGAAGAAGCTCACAAAGATCATAATCAACACCATTTATGACCATATCAAAACTAGTATAGATTGTTGTATCTGAAATAGAATTCTTTCTATTTGTGAAGTATATTTTATGACCGATCATGATAGTTGCATACTTCACAGCTGGATTAGTGATGGTTTTCATCACTAAGGCTCTTTTGTCATAAGTGGCTCCTATAAATTCCATTAGAACCTCATTCTTCATGGATTTTAACATAGGTATTGTGCCTTTATCCCAGAATTTGAATACATCCCTAATCAATTCCTTATTTATCAAGTGTGGTTGGTTAGTCCACAAGAATTTATCATGTATTTGGCTTAGGACTACTTCCACAAATTTGTCATCATAGCTGAAGTTAGGGAAATTGTTCCACTTTTCTAACATCTTCACAGCCAAGTTCAAGTACTCGAGTTTTATCAAGAAATCATCACTAGTAAGCTCTTTGTCCCAAATGTCAATCAACTTTGTGTGGTTGAATTCTGCAAACTTTACATGAATATACATCCTTGTATCCTCAGTCAACATTACTCCAAGTGGAATTGTCAAAAATGCACCCACGGGGTCATCTTTGAAAACCTTTGAAAAATATTTTCTATAAGAGGATCTTGGCCTCTCTAACACTTTCATGACTACAAGAGTTGCCATTATTCCAATTCTAAACTTAAGAAACTTAAATAACACAAAACACAATTGCTCAGGAGATGAAAATACCCTTTTTTGCATGATGGGCTACAACTACGGTTTCCACAGCTCGAACTCCAATTCTCTTCAAGAATGCTCCAAAAGCTCTTCAACTTCTTCAAATTCATGAATGATCAAAAATATTTTAATCATTTCCTTTATAAAATAATGATTTTCTGTAATTTTCATTAAATGCGATAGATTCCCCAAAATGCTACTAAAAAATCTTCTCTTTTACACATACAAACCCTAATTCTCTCCACAAACTATCCTCCCTTCATATTTCCTATCAATTCCTTTTTGAAAACATTTTCTTGATCATTATTCATATTTCATCCTCATGCCAACCTCTGACATACCATTTATCTAGGGGGTTCTTATAATTTTCTAATAATGCCCCCCTGTGACCTTGCTAGGTCTAATTACCAAATAATTCATCTATACCAGACGAGGGCACAAAATCATTAGCAGTCTTTGGTTCTTCTTTCTTTCTCCAAATATTATTCATTTCTTTCCTAATCACATCTTTTTTTACCTTCTTCATAGATTCATCCTTTTTTTTGAATTGATTTCCTTACTTTTCTTACTTTTGTAAACTCTTGAAACATGTCCTAGTTTGTTGAGGTTATAGCAGACAATATTTCTCTGATTAGGTTGACTTCCACTTATTCTTGTTCTACACTAATTAGCTTTGTGTCCATACTTGTTGTAGGTACATCAATAGCCATTAAAGGATCAATTCATTCTTCCTCCATTGAACTACTTCATCAATAGAGTTCTACAATCACTTTCCCTATGCCTAATTCTTTTGCATACAAAACATTGACCAATAAAAGGGCTAGGGAACTAATTCATCATGCTCCTAAATTTTGTTGCCTTGTGACCAAATTTATTGGATGAAAAACAAGTGTCATTAAAAGAAGGATACCTTTGTGAATTAGGTTGTCTCAATGAAGGTCTCCTAGTAAAGTTCCTTGAATTTCCTTTCTACTTTCCTTTATTTTGTGTCTTCTAATTGTCCATAGCTTTAGAACTTTCACCAATATCTTTTCCTAGACCACCTTTGTATTTATTTAGTTTTTTTCCTGTAATCAATTCATCAATCCTGTTTGAGCTAGATTTGAAATTGTTCTCACAGAGTTTTTCCAAGTCTCCATATCTACTTCAAGTTCACAACTTATTGTTCAAGCTTCATGCAATCTTCAAACTTTCTTTGTACCAACTTGGTTAGACATTCTTCAATTATTTTCTTCTCCTCTACTTGCACTTTCAAAATGACAATATCTTCATTAGCCTTCTTCAACTAATAGTTACTTCCTTATGCCTATCTTTGAACTTTTTCAATTTCTCCTTTAATTTTTGACATCCACATCTTATATATTCTCTTTCAGATCTCTATTTTCTCTTTCAACTTTATCAAGATCCTCAAGAGCAGTCCAAAGCTCTCCTTTATCATTCATTTCTTCCATCTTCAGGTTCTCCCTCAAGTTGTTAGGCTTCTCCAGAGGAACCAAGCTCTGATACTAATTTTTAAATGTCCAAGATACTAAGAGGGGGGTGAATCAATATCATCTTAATTTTTTTGATCAAATACCATCCAATTATTCCAATACACACAATAGAACAGATAAATAAAAGCATTAATAGGAAATGGAATTACAGAACACATGAATACTAGGATTTTTATGTGGAAAACCCAAACTAGGAAAAACCACGGTGAGTGTTAGCTCACAATATAGTATAACCAGTTATAAGATATTACAAAATGGGTGGCTCACTGCATACATAATTACAATTATAGAAAATGTCTTACAACCAGAAAATCAACTGATGGAGTACACCTAGTAAGTGTAGATTCAGTTCCAATGTAGCTTAGTAAACTGACTTAACACACTTCATCATATTCACCCTTCTTTACATTCACATTCCCACCACACCAAAATTCACTTCATTAAACTCCAAAGATAATCCAATATATATTTCCAATCTCTCTGCAAGCATCAATTAGGTCAACCTAATTAGATGCACTTCTCATTTACCAAAGATACCAACTATAGGCTTCAAGCTTTCATAAAAAATTATCAAAAAGATAATTCACACATCCAATACCCTTCATCAAATTGGCATAGACCTAAAGTAGGTCGCACATATATCTGCAAAAAATATTTCACCATTTACACGATACATCCACTAGGTCAGCTAGGGATAGACCTAATAACACAAATGCAAATACCAGTGTAACACTGATACACCATACGAGCAATTGGATATGTGAGATATTGAATGTACATTCTCCCATCATCTACAAAACATTTCCCAAAACTGTAAGCAATAGTAATTACCAACAACCTAATGCAAACCAAAACACCAAAGGATGTAAGCAAAATACTAATTTAGATACTAGACGAGATACTAATACATTTGACTACAAAATTTGATGAAACTGCCCAACGAAATATGTAAAATTCGATGTTCATCGGGTTCTTGTAAAATTTGATGTGCAATTTTCAATTTTTGAAAGTTTATCCCCGACGTTCGTCAAAATTGGACGAACCTAGGGCTCATCAAAATGTCGGCTATCATTTTCGTCAAATTTTTGACAACCATGAAAAATAGAAAAAAAAAATTGTGGCCAAGATAAAGAAAAGTGATTTCGCACCTGATTTATTGTGACAGTGTTTTTCTCTACTTGAGACAATTTGTGGAGAACTAAGGATGATTTTCTTGCAAAAATTTAGAAAAAATTCAAGAAAATATCGCCAAGTTGAGGGTAGTCATTGTCTTTTTGCATAATTCAGTTGTGAAGTCAGATTTGTAGTTCCAGGTTTGAAAATCATATTTTAAAGTAACATCTCATTAGATTTCATTTTTAGAGGTTAAGGGTTTTGAGAATTTCATGTCTAGATTTTGTTGTGTGGAATCACCATAAGATCACAACCAAGGAAAAAAATTCTTGTGATTGTAATTATGTGATAATAACTCTATTGGTCATGTGGCACAATTGTGCTATAACAAATACATGATGCATTCATGTGTGACCCAAGTTTAATGTGGCTATGTTGTGATAGAAATGGAGGCACTCATATAATGTAGTTAATTCAGGTTGTATAATGTAGGTGTCAATCATCATTGGATGCATTCAGGTTGTCTTAAGTTTAACAAATTAGGATATAATTATAGAATAATCGAGAGTGATTACCTCTTGCTGCAATAAAGAGCCTATAACTCTGGTTGATATGCAGAGTGGTTGTGTTATATCAATTATGTAGTGCATTCAAGCACAACCCATGTTTAATGGGCTATTCTAGAGAGTGATCAAGATTTTCTAAACCTTATGAATGTAACTTGACATATATTTGCATAGTCTCAAATTCCTTCAGAGGCTTTTGAAGTATCAATGTATCCTATATAGGGTTTAGAATGATTTATTTTAATTAAAAAAATAAATAAATGATGTATTTCCCTGTAATTAGATAATGTGGAGATCTCCTAAATCTGCCCCAACACACTATCCTCTTTGGCACTATATTCATTACTCCAGCTACTACGGTTTTTCATGTGACATCTTTAATATCTTCATGACCATGGTTTTTAAATAGATCTCAGTCTTTTCTTTAATCATTTTCATGATAACCCTTGAGTTCCATAATCCACCTTCAATCTCTTCTAACACTATCTTAAGCTAGACTGCATAGTATGCATATAAAGCAAGTCCTTCATACCTACCATTGTTCCAAACCACCACTCACTGCCTTGCTTAAAATGTTGCCTCCATAAGCACAATAGCATGTTTTAAAATCATGATTTCTAGTGATTGACCATTAAGGTCACCAATTTCATCATGAAGATACAATGAGATTTTTTTCTTCAAACTCAAGGCATTATGGAAGATAACATTGTGAATTGTTTGTTGTGTATGATTCAATTTTCTTGCACATTTACTGCTTTGCTAACTTCCTTTAAGACTGGGTATTGCATCCTTAGCTACAATCTTAAATAACTCACTCAAAATCACTTAAAAATTCCTTTCATGTGCATCCTTCTATAAAATCAAACTATGCCCTATAGACTACCTACTTACTACAGGGGACTCATTGTATCATGGTATTGTAGTTCTTAAGACCCTTCAACCTTATTAACACTACTTCACAGTCCACAAGGTATTATTCACTATTCTCCCATCTTTGATGAGTCTCAAAACACTGCTCAAACATGCAATCCACTACCTCCATTATACATTAATGGCTAAGAAGAAACATTGAACCTATGATTACCACTATTACTTCATTTGGAAAATCATTCCCTTGATTACATTTTCCTTGTATAACACTACCAAAAGTATTTGAAAAACCCTTAAGGTCAGCAAGGGGGTAAGAAAACTCACTATTAAAATCTCCACTTTACTATGCAAGGTTTGAGCTTTATTATCTTGTCACTGCTCAACCTCTTTTTGACTATCACATCTCAAGTGACTGTCATTCTTCTTACCATAGATTGCATTTACAAATGTCACTAAGCTACATAGTGTGCTTGTTATTGGCTACAATATTTAGATTGCAAGATTTTTTTTATTACCTACAATGTCTCAATCTTTTTGGTATTGTAACCTCACTAATCCACTATAGTTATTGTTTATGTTTCTATGGAGGCCTAGGGTTTGTACCCTAATCATTCTCTTACCAATGGTTCTGTTGTTTTTTATTACGGCTCTCTCAATGTTGAGGGCCCTAAAGATAAGCTCGTCATTAGAAGTGACACATTGCATCTTTAACTAAAAGGATAAATCCATATTGACATTAGCAATGATGATTCTGACTTGTTGCTCCTTAGGAATGGTTCACTCTTGCTCTTACTAGCCTCGCTACCTCCATTGTTGTAGGAAGTTTGTGATCAAGTTCAATATTCTGATTTTAGGAGTCTTAACTGTTGGAAATCATATTAAAATCAAAATTTAATAAGTTTCAGAATTAGCATTTGAAATTTTTTTTTGGGGGACCATTGACTTCAGACTATCTTCTCTTTTGCAGGGGTGGTTGCATGCCAATTTTTTTTGGTGTAAAATATCGGAATTATTAGATTATGTTACGTGTCTATGAATAAAAATTATTGGAGTGCGAGTTTGATATTTTTTGAAGATCTCAATAGTCAAGCTTGGTAAAGAAAAATCATGTCAGATAATATTAGTCCAGAACAAAATGAAAAGACACTTGATAAATTGTGGGCTAGATTGAAAAGAAAGGGTGATGGGAAATGTTATTGTCCTTGCAATAATTACAAGGGCTTAAAGACAAGACAAATTTTAATCACAACAGCTGAGAAACATTGTAGGCAACATGGTCACGTTGAAGGGGGGCATGATTATCATCCATTGGTAAGTTGTTCATTATATGTGTTTATATTGATTGAATTTGTAAATGTTTATATCATTTTAACATTTTATATATATATATATAATCATTTGATCATGATCATAGTTTATTTGTGTCAATCATTATTATAAAGGTTGTGCGCCCTAGGGAAGATTATATGGATTATCACAGCCCAGAGAATGTGGTTTTGCAAGCGGAAAATCATGGAGCTGTGAATATCAAAGATGAAGTTAATGATCCTATGGAAGAAGATGATCATGCACCAAAAAACACAGTTGAAGATGATGGTATGAATACATTGATCCATGACACATTTATTGGCAGAGCTGATCATGATGATCAAGATGAGTTTGATGATATTCATGATTTACCTATACTTGAGAAGGCATACGAGCTCCTTTATGAAGGCTCTGAAACATCTCTTCTCCCTGCTGTATTGTTGTTGTTGAACTTGAAGGTTATGAATGGTTTATCAAACATAGCAATCTCACGAATGTTAAGGTATGTCATATATGTCATCTTGTTTTCATCTATTTTGATTGTTGTTAGTTCATCACTAGTAAATAAAGGATGAAATATGTACCATAAATATTCTTTATATGAACAAATTATTTTTTGTTGTAGATTGATTGGTGAATTTTTATTACCACCATCAAATATTTTGCCTTACTCATACCGAGATCTATGTGCCATTATAAAAGATATCGGAATGGAGTATCAAGCAATAGATGCATGTCCCAATGATCACATTATATATCATAAACAACAAGAATTTACAATAGAATGTCTGAAATGTCATATTAGTAGATATTGAATAGATCAACTAACAAAAAAGGTGTCTTGCAAGGTTCTTTGTTATATTCCCATTATTCCACGTATGCAATGATTATTTAGGTGCGAAAGCTTAGTGCAATTTATGGATTACCATGCATGAAATAGAAGTGGAGATGACATTCTTCGAATGCCTACAGATGGTTCTGCATTTAGGGACATGGAGGAAAAATGGCCACACTTTAAAGAAGAACCTCGTAATCTCAGGCTTTCATTGTGAGCAGACGGTGTCAATCCATTTGGAGAGCTGCGATCTATTTACTCAGTGTGGCCTGTTTTTGTTATCAACAATAACATTCCTCCATGGATGTCAATAAAGAGGGAGCACATAATGTTGTCAATGATTGTTCCAAGTATTTGTTTACATCAATTTTCTGTAACATAGTAGCATCTCATTTGTCTTATTTGTTTTATAGTCACTTATATTTTTTTCATTCAATAGTCATGTACACTAACTTATATATATTGCAGTAAAATGGTTATAATAATTATGTAATGTTTATGTTGATTCAACTAGGTAAGTACCAAGTTAAAGATATGAATATATATATTGAGTCTCTTATCGACGAGTTACTAAAGTTATGGATTGGTGTCACTATGTATGATGTCTTCAGACCAATAGGACAATGACAATTTCAATTCCATGCAATGCTTGTATGGGCAATTCATGATGCCCTAGGGCTAACACATTTTTGTGGTATGTTATAACATTCAACTGCAGTTTAACAATATTTAATTTGATGAAGTAGATATCATGCATGTTTTTAAAATAATCTATTCACTATATAATGAGAAAAATTGACATATTTAATCCAATTATATATCATCTTGTAGGTCTTCAAACAAAGGGAAAATTTACATATCCAATTTGTGGTCCAAAGATGAAATCTCGTCATTCAACAAGTTTAGGAAAGCAGATGTTTGATGAGTATAGGCACTTCCTCCATAGAAATCATAAGTGCTAAACTACTAAAAAACATCTTTTCAATGGGAAAGAGGAGACTACATAAAAAATATGAAGAATGTCACCTTGCCTATGGAAGTTGGAATATAATAGAATTAATCGTTAAGGTTATACATCGGATCAAATTGTTTATCTATCATATATGATATGTTTTGAATTTATATTTTTATATTGTGTTGTGTTTACTCATGTTGTAATTGACAATAATTTTCGTTGTTAATTTGTTTAACTTATATGCTTCATGAAGGTTGTCAAGGCACTAATGGTCAGCTTTCACAAGGACTAAAAATTTATCCCAGAAAATTTAGTAGGTTGCTATACTATGAGAAGCTACAAATTGTGCATTTGTTTGATACAATGCATATCAGAAAGAATATAACATAAACGTTATGGAAAATATTGGATGGAAGGCATGACAAAGAAAAAATTGTCAAAATTTGTACTGACATTCAGGAAGCCAATCATGCAATGAAAAATGTCATTCAATTAAATAGCAATGGAGACCAAATTAATATAAGTTCCCTTCCTTGGTTATTAATAGAGAAACAAAGCAATGCTATAAAAGAATTCATACAAAAAATTTGATTTCCCATAGGATTTGTTGCGAACATAAACAATATAATAACAAAGAAAGGTGAATTTGGGTCAGAGATAAAAATGCATGTTTGACAGAGCTTCATTAAGGTAATTATTCTGGTATATTATATACACTTGTATAATGCATGTATTTTTCAGTGTATTGTGTTTACTACTTTTGGAAAAATAATGAAAAGATCATTTTATAATTGTTGCAGTACGTTCTACCTCTATCTCTCCCAGACAACTTTGACAACAATGTCAATCAAGTTATATATGATCTTGGAAAATACATGAGGTAAGTAGCGAGATTTGTTCAATTCAGTTGTATACATCTTATAATTGCCATTTGTTTTACTTGTTATGTAATATACTATATTTTTGTTAAATCTCGTTAATATATTTGCACCTTGAATCACTTGTAGATGGTTGTCATCTAAAGAAATCCATAAAGAAGATATAAATTATTGGAAGAGAAAAATTCCTCTTCTAATGTGTGAAATGCAAAAGTGTCTACCTTCAACATTTTTCAATGCACAAGAACAAGAACACTACCTTATACACCAAGTTGAGGAGATTGAATTGTGTGGACCTGTAAACACAAGGTCAATGTGGATGGTTGAGAGGCGCTTGAAATTTTTGAAGGCTTTGGTTAGACAAAGAGCACATCTTGAGGGTTCTATAGTGGAGGGATATATGGTATACTAGACCATGGTGTACATTAGTGAATATCTTCCTAAGTTTGCAACAAAGATCCATGTAGATCACATTTGGGATCCCAACTCAATTAACAAATTTGAAGGGGAGTACCTATTGGGGAAAGGTAGATTGAGGAAAGTGAGAGATAATTATAAGATGGTCATGGAGATTAATTGGAATACATTTTACATATGGTTTTTATGTATATTGTACTTAGTTAATTTTTAATCTTCAATATACATCAATTATAAATTAAGGTAGTATATTGTGGTATTTAACTAATTATACGTTGTTTGTGAATTTCAATTTTTTTTGGTACAGTTGGTCAAGAGTGGGATGCACTACATTTGTATGTCGCCAACAATATTGATTGGATGACGGTATGGATTGAATGATGTCAACAATCTAGTCGCGCATTAACATGGGAAGGTGTGGCTTCATTGGTTAAAGAAGCTCATCGTAATGAAGATTTCAATGTTACACAAAGGGAAATTGATTTAGCATATGGTTTAAGAGATAAAAAAGTACATATAAATATATTAATCACCCATATTATTTAATTATTTTCAAGTATATTGATGTATATGTATCTTGAGATTGTTTTCTTTGCATACATTCAGCCAAGAATAAATATGTTTATCATCTGAAGATATTGCAATAATTTTTACATGTTTTACATATTACAAGTGAAACACCACAAGGCTATGTGGTGCAATGGTCATAAATTTCTAATCAAAATGTTGGATGACATGAAGAAAACATGTGATTCTGGTATAACTATAGTCTTTCAGGTGACTAATGTTTCATCTAGAAGCGACATACATCCAGAAGTCTCAGAAAATCTATACTATGGGATATTGGATGATATACTTGAGTGTGAATTTAAGTCCTTCAAATTAATTTTGTTCGTCCTCCTATGGTACATGATACGATTGAATGAAAATGATATTGAGAGAACTATTATTGAGCATGATAATGGATTTACCATGGTTAATACAAGGTTGATCGAGCAAGCTGGAAATGAGCCCTATGTTCTTCCAAGCCAATGTAAGCAGGTATTTTACTCAGAGGTTCCAGGTAAATAGAGTTGGTTATTTGTTGTTAGACATGATCCAAGAGGAAGGTCGGTAAAGTATAATGTGGTGGAAGAAGAAGATACTAAAGAACTAGAAGATGATGTAGATGATGATCAGGATCAATGGTTAGTTGATGATGTCCCTGATGAAGATGTCGAAGAGGAGGAACTAGATCATGATGATGTAGGAGTTAATGTTCATGAAGATGATATCCGTGTGGATGATGACATCATCAAAACTGATATCAATGATGATGATGATGATATGACCAATCCTTACAATGTCGAATCTGGATCGGATGATACAAACAAAGAGTTGGATGAAGAAGAAGATCAATGACATTGAAATGTATAAGTTATGCGATTATATTATCTATTTGATATTAATTTCTTGATAGAATTATATTTGACTTATGTGGTTACATAATTAATTCATGATGTTTTTAATTTTTATGCCATTACATAATTAATTTAATGATGTACTTTTTACTGTTTGAAAGGTCAAAAAAAATAAAACATTTCAATAGTGATGTTAACAACCTTGAAATTAGTGTGTTTTATGTTTCATGTGATCATAAAAGATTAAAAAGTTAGTTGAAGAGGTGGTTGTTCAGTGGTTGACATGTATGTTGGTTCATTTTACAATGCAACTAGGTTTGTCTTCTAATCTATGTATGGAATTGTCAATTCCAATTGAAGGAAGCTCGAAGGACATGACCAACTGATGAGAACTTTAAAAGCCTCCTACACTTTGGGCTCTGCAAGACCCGGGAGGGTGATCCCTTAATGTGTTTACAACCTCTGCACCATTATTATAAACAACATTAACAATAGCAGATGATCTCACTTAATAGCTCAACACAATAAAATAATATCAACTAGAATTGGTTGTTCATAGACAATATCAACTATCTGGAGTGTGAGATAACTAAACACAATCCATTGTATAAGATAATCAATGATTTTCAATTTTTAGCAAGCTCTAGGAAAAGAAAAACAAATATTGAACTACATGAATAATTACAACTTAGATCAGTGCCATATATCCATTGCAGGAGTCATATTCATAAGCATCTAGAGGTTTATAACAGATTTAATACATCACATATAAGATCTCTAACAATATTGCATTACAATTTCATTAGTATGCATTCTAACCCAAGACTACTTATCAAATCCTTATACAAAACATATCCACCTATAATCCCATTCAAGCATTTTGATTAATTCCTTGAATTAAAGCTAAAATAGAATCATACACACCACAATAGTGAGATGGATAAAACAACCCTTAGTTATTTCATTGAAAGTTTAGATATGCATGTACAATGGAAAGACATGAGCTCAAATTTTTATTTCAACTCAAATGCTAGTACTGTTATACAACATTAAATCTCTATGAACTCAAAACATGTTACATAATGACTCAAAACCTAAATTGCATTTCTCTAAAACCATCGGACTTTACAATTCGCTCTACAACTTCACCTAGACTTGACAAAAATTATCTAACTTGCTAACCTGTACTTCTGGCCTTGAAATACTTCTTATAGAAAATGAAGGAGCAAACAAGCACCGGGCCAGAAAGTACACCTGTCACCAGTCAATTGGAGCACTTGATGATATTCCAAAATTTGTTACAATAGCCACCACCTTGAAAAATATTCTTGTTCAAAAATTGTTACAACAACAATCATCTTGGAGCATATTCTCCTTCATCATGTTGGTGGAGGAAGGTTGATGCAATAACAAAAACCCACACAAAACCCATGCCAAGAAAGTCATCTATACAAAATTGGAAACACTATAACTGCAACATCTAATTTGCCACCTATTCGTAGCCCACTCTTTTTACTCATCATCATTCAAATACTTATCCACCCACCTCTGGTATTCTTTGTTAGTTGGCCAATCAAAATTAATCATCTCATTTACATTTGTACTATAAGGCATATACTTTATCACTACCTGATTAGCATCTCTTTCAAAAGATTCCAAAAATGAGCCGGTACCAATAATCTTATCCATACAATTTACCAAAAAATCATAATCTAAGTCATCACAAATTATTTTAATTTTATTATTGATGACTTTACTTGCTTGATCCTGCCATTGTTGGAGTGTTATGATTTCCCCCTACTCATCAGTTATATTAGGTAACAATGTGTTACCCCAATCATTGAAGTTCTTTACCAATTCTCTAATCTTCCTACTTAGATCATCTAGTAAGGTCTGAAAACCTTGCAATGATTTAACTAATATATAAGTAGGCTTCAATGATTGGGGCCTGTTATTTACATCAAACCTTGAGGCTTTATTCATAACATCTAGATCATTTGCCCTAGGGATCCAATTTTGAATTATTGGAATCATTATCCCCTGATCCCTATCAATATTCTTTATTGCTTCAAATAGAAAATGATACAAAGAATGTATAGAGGGTAGTTTATTATCCAAATTTTCATTTAAATGCTTCAAAACAATAGTAATAATTTCTTTTTCTTTTGAAAGAAAACCCTCATCTTTTACCCTTAGTGATGTTTGTAATTGATCAATTTTCTACATGAGCTACCTCATTTTTGGATCAACAAAGCACTATGTTTCTTCATCAACTTGTTCTAGAGGAGGGGTAAGAACAGGATTTTGAATGGGAGACCCTAGTGTAGAAACATTTGGAGAAGCAGGAGGCATTGACCCTACTACAAGAGGTGATGTGTTGGTTCCTAGAGCATTGGATGTTTCCCCAGTATGTCTATAATTGAACCTTTCTACTTCAGTTTGCAGCTCAACATTCCTCTATTGCATTTTACTATATTCTTTAATTAAAATGTTATACTTCTCCATTAGGCTGTTTCTTTCAGCCTCCTCCCTTTCAACAATTTTTTGGGCCAACTTGGCCACATTCATAGTTAAACTAGTGGCTTCGGTTGTTGTAGTCTCTGAAGCCCTCTTTATTATTAATCCTCCTTTGAAATTTGGATTAATATAAGCAATGTCTGACTTTCTTCCTTGTGGAGTCAATGCCCAAATTGCCAAGGTCTCATGTTCTTCATTAAAGGTAGAGTTTTGTAATGTTGCCTTAACTTCTTCTTCAAAATCCTGAAAAGGATTCTTGACCTTTATAATGGCATTGAAAGCCACTGCATCTGTGATGTCCCTTTCAGGAAAAATCAAAACACTAGCCTGATTCACTAGTTGTCTTCCTTCTTCAGGAGTGATGTTTCTGAACTCTTCCATTAGTTTAGCTTTCACTTCTTCATCATTCTCCTAATCTAACCTGTCAGGCCTTAGTTCTCTTCTCTCCTTGCATTTATTTTGATATTTCTCAAATTTTATCCTCCATGCCAATTGCAAGAATACAAGAGTCTTCACAAATGCATTGTCATCTAAGAACTCCTTGCAAGCCTCCATTATTGCATACTACACACTCTTATGCTTCATATCCAAATCGGATAGAACCAATTCAGCTAACCTAGGAGGGGACAACATACCAACCTGCATGTCTTGATCAATAACACTAATTTCATCTGTGAGATCCTCAGGTAGGTGATCAGTTCTTTGCCTCTTAACACTTGGCTCAGGTGGTGGTGATGGGGGACTGCACTTTGGTGAAGATTTTAATTCAATGATTTTGGCAACCCCAGGTACTTTGAATTTTGGGCCTGGTCGTGAAGGCTCCTTCATTATTTTATTCCCTTTTATGTCTACTTCTTCCTCATCACTGCCAGTATCCCTTTCCCTCCTATAGATGGGCCACCTTTCTGTAGGCTGACATACTAACCTTGTTTCAATTGGCATATCACTTTGTCCTTGCATATCCAGACTTAGCCTTAAATTTATCTTTTTGGTTGTCAAGGTGTCCATTATCTCCTTGAAATTCTTCAGTAACAAATCAATTCTCTTATGGTATGGAGTGAATTCCATCAATGGATCATACATCAGATCCATTTCATGCACAATATCCAATAGATTACTATAAGCTATCCACTTTTCCTTGTTCAATTCTTGTCTATTTAAATCAAATTCATTCATGATCAAATCCTTAGGGAAATTGAACTCATGTGAAAATTTTCCACCTTTTATTCTTTGTCTAAAAAGAGTAAAGAAACCTTCAGGATCATGTTGTCGCCTTGGACCAAATCTCAAATGGTAATCAACAAAGAATTTGTCAAAATATGTCCAACCTCCCTTTGAAAATGTAAAGTCAAACACTACTGTATAATTAGAGAATAATGTTCCCTTCCCCTTTCCAGTTAGGTTATCTTCATGAATACACCCCATCTGCCACATAACTTCTACAAACCCTAGTCTTGGTGGCACATTATATGGCAATATGTGAGGGGTTCCTTGAAATCCATATATTCTCAAGATAGTGCTAACTGGATATGGGATAATGTCACCCCAGTTATGTAAAACCCTCAATTCTAGTTTCCTCTCCTTCAGCCTAAGGAAATCATGCACTTCCTAAGGGGTCCTAGGTACATTTACCATCAATCTAGCCCTCAATCTTGCAACAAAACAATTATCAAATTGTACATAACTGGTGCTTTCCTTATTACAGGAAAAATATATAGCACATATCTGTACTGACAATCTTTCTCCATCAACTGATTGTCTTAAGTTCATCTTCTTAGCAAAGAAATCAACATTCCTAAACAAGAACATATGCATAAACATGGAATACCAAAAGAATTGAGTACCAATATCACAATTCAACAGCTTTGACAGTCCTTCATCTATCCTCTCCACCAAAAAAGAAGCAAAGTCATATGTTACAGAGAAGTTAGGGTGTTGTATTTGCACCCCCATGAACATGTATGCAATCGGTATTACTGCACTAGGGATGAAACCCAAAATCTGACATAGTGAATAGAAAGTAGCAAGGAAAGGCTTTGCAAAACAATTCAATCTGAAGGCTTCCTGGTCACTAAGGCTGATGTGAAATTATGAACCCCCTGCCTTAACCAAATGAGGTGGAAGCAGCTTAACCCTAAAAAGAGATTTCAATTTTGTATACTCCTACTTCATTTCTTCAAGATTAATAGGAACCAAGTCATCACTTGGCTCATTCAAATCAAAATTCTATTGGATAACATCTTTGTTAATTTCTAATGGAACCCCTCCATCATTATCTCTAATTACCTGTGTGATAGGGTCATATCTTTTTGCCACTGCTCTAAGTAAGTCCACATTAGGGAACACATTTGGAACAACCAACTTTTCCATGTCGTACATCCATCCATTTGAAAAAGGATGAGGAAAATTATTTTGTTCATACCATAATTTGAACATTTCTAAGCCTGTGAGTGGAACCCTAGCATCAACAATGTTGGAATTATTACACACCAACCCCTCCCCTAGGATTTTCCCTCGCATCAACAACAAACATTTTCTTTTGTCATTTATTGATAATGGAAATTGATCTAGGAAATCATTGTACAAGTTTATTTTCAAATACTCAATGTGGCCAGAGTGCTGCTTGGTTAGCACCATTTTAGACATACTAGGGCCTCACTACAATGTTACACTTCAAGTGGCTATGACTAAGCAGAGATAGGAAATTACAGAGTAAAAATACTGCAATTCCTCACAATTTATGATTAAACAACAAAACTAACAAAATATTTTAATGAACTCAGTGACAAGCATAGCAGACCCCCCCTTCCCAAATTTAGCTGCAGAATGACTAGGAAATAGAGAAAATTAACTCACGGCTTTTTTCGCACAAACTCTAATTTCTAGCTACAACTGCTCACCTTTGGCTCTAAAACTATTTTCATGAAATACTTGGATGCTTTGTGATACAAATGAGATGAGTAAATTGATTTTATTTCAATCAAATCCTGCCAGTAGATGTCTCATTCACCATTAAAGCTCACTCATGGGCTGCACGAAGGGCTCCAACCATAATTTGATACATATTTAAATTTGAGTCGTTGATCCTTCAGTTTGATCAAATCATCGATGGCCATCTTAAAAAAAAACTGACATAATCGCCAACATGGCAATAAAGGGGCCCACTATGACATACGCCGTGAAGGAATGCCACATGGCGGTTGCCCGCGATATCACAATCCTTTGATTTACCATCATGGGATGGCGGGCACCGTCGAATCTTCTTACCATAAATCCTACTCCTTCAAAAATGGTTGTCGTCCTTTCCTTTAACTGTTGAGCAAATTTTCTCTTAAAATCATAACATCTGTGTTGAAATAGAACACGTACATCTTACAAGTGCATTAGTAATCTACCTCATAATATATTTAAAACCAATGAACACTTTCTTCACTCCTTAGGCTTCATTGGATGAGACACGTGGCAGGCACCCGCGACATCGTGATCCCAAAATTCATAATCGTGGGATGGCAGGCATCGTAAATCTTGAAGAGACATCCCATCAATGGTCATGCAAATTTCATCCTTTAGGAAGGGCACGTGGCACCCGCCCGTGATATCGCGATCCCTGTAATCCCTAATCACGGGATAGTGGGCGCCATTGATCTCATTCCTTTAACACAATTGCCAGCCATGTCGTTAACCTTCGAGTAGCTTTTCTAGCAAGATTATAACATATCCGTCAATTTAGAACATGTGTGTCTCGAGAACACTTTAGTAATCTGCCCCTTAATACATTTAAAGCCGGCTAGTGTTTCATTTACTCTTTAGGCTTCATTGGATGAGACACGTGGTGCCCACCTATGATTTCGCAATCAACTCAAGCACCATTGCGGGATGGTGGGGAGCGACTCAAATCAAATGGTAGTTGGTCAGTGATAGCTCAAATTTGATCGCCTGGATAGGACACGTGGCACTCGCCCATGATTTTACGATCCTTCAATTCTCGATCACGGGATGGCGGGCACCGTTGATATATGTAGGAAATAGATCAATAGTAGCACTAAATGAATCCTTGCAAAATAAAACATTCATTAAAAGGAGAAGTGGACATTACTAGGCGGACGACAAATAAAAAAATTATATTTATAGAAGAAAAATAAAATAAATTTACAATTTGTTTTATAATTTCACTTTTAACTTTAAATGTATGTTCACTCATTAAGTTGTATTTTTTTACAATCACATTTTTATTTTAGATGTTTGTTTATAAAATATAAAGATGCATAAAAATATATTAGAAATATTTTTCTTTATATTATATAGCATTCATAACATTAAATTAACATAGAATAATTTCACAATATCACTTAACCAATCAAGAAAAATTTAATCATTACTATGCAACATTATTCTCACATCAAACTAACAAATAGACATTGAAAACAAATTTATTTTTTTATATCATAACATTCATAACTTAAACCTTTTATACACAATATCAAGTTAATTATAAAAACACATAAAATTATTTATAAGCAACTTAATTTTTTAACAATTTAATAAAATATAATTTAATATAATTAAGAAAAATTAAATAAGAATTATAGATAAATTTATGAAATATTGATTTACTTATCAAGAAAAATCAATGATAAATTTTACTTATTATAGATAAATTTACTTACCAATCTATTTTAACCATCAAGAAAAAATTAATCATTAATGATTGCAACATAATTGGCACATCTTTTAAAGTGACAAATAAACATTGAAAACACATTTATTTTTTATATTATAACATTCATAACTTAAACCTTTTTATACACAATGTCAAGTTAACTATAAATTGTATAGAGTTTACATTTGCTATATCTCTCATATATCAACATAGGTAAATTTAAAAATATTTTAAATTATATAATTTCAAAAAAAAATTGAATGAATTTATAGAAGATTATTTTTATTAAAGTGATAGAATCTAATCCCAATACTAACATTAATTATAAGTCTAACCATAACCCCAACCCTAAAACTAACACTAATTAACTTCAAACCCAACTCTAATTTTATATCCAACCCTAAACATAACTATGTTTCTAAACTAACATTAATGAAACCCTAATTGAACCATAACCCTAACCCTAATACTAACCCTTGCCCCAATTGAACCCTAACACTAACCCCAATCTCTATCATAGAACCTTAATCTTTACCCCCAACCCCAACCCTAATCCTAATTGAATCCTATACCTAATTTTAATTAAAGTCTAACCCTATTTGAACCTTAAACTTAATTGAACTCATGTTTAGGGTTAGGGTTCAATTAAGGTTAGGGTTGAATTATGGTTATGATTAGGGTCAAAATTCAAATAGGATTATGGTTGGAGTTTAATTAAGGTTGTTATTCACTTAGGGTTAAGGTTCAATTAGTATTCAATTTGGGTTAGGGATCAATTAGGGTTATAATTCAATAAGGGTTTAATTAAGGTCGGTTAAGGTTAGTCTTAAATTAGGGCTAGGATTGGAGTTAGGGTTCAATTAAGGTAAGGGTTATTGTCTATTTTAGGGTTAGGGTTCAATTAGAGTTCTCTAGGGTTTTGATACAATTAGGGTTAGGTTTCAACAATACCTAGGGTTAATTACCAGCTCAATTAGTGTTAGAGTTAGGGTTGCAATAATAAAATTTTCCATAATGATATGGAAAGGCATTCAATTGGATTCATATACAAATGCACAAATAAGAATTGGTAATTAAGAATTCTAGAACTAAAGTTATAACAACAAATACAATCCTTAGCTTAATCATTTGTTCTTTGTTAGGGTTGGGATAAGAATTTAACGGGGCCAACCAAGACTTAGGAAATAAAACCCTGTGGAGGAAATAAAGTATTAAAATCAAAGTTGGGTTTTAATTTTAATCCGGTGACGTAAGCCTAAGCCATTAACTCCAGTAGTCATGTCACCGATGGCTTAGCCAAAGCCTTTAATTAAATACTAACTGTGCAATGTGTAGGTTTTCCAGATTCAAAGATATGGGAGAAGATCTCGATCATACCCCACCAACTCGCAAACCTAAGGTGTCACCCTGTTATTTGGCACGAGGTCAGAAAAAGGCAGATGTGTTTCCTATATGGAATGTGGGGCCCAATCTCCACTATTAAGCTCATAACCCTTGGTTTTAGATCAACAACCAAGATCAAAAGCTAATGTAAATCTCTATTGTTCCCTACTAACTCACAGGAGGAATATGAAGGTTGGTTAAAAGCCGCAAGGTCAACGAGATTTCGATGCGTAGCTCTAGCCATTCAGTTTGCAAAGTGCATAGGACTTGCTGACATGGTAGTTGGTTTCCAAGATGGATTAATGTTATTGGTCATGAGGAAGGTGAACGATGCTTCGTTGGATGTCAAATTGAGTTAGCTCGAGATAAACTGTTTGATTTGCCAACTCTTCAGGAGATCAGTGGGCAATATTCAAAGTTGGAAAATGACACATGGTGGTTGTTTTATTGTACAACTGGTGAAGCATTAATTAATTATTCCTTGCTTGTGTAGTCACGTCAATCTCAATTTGTGTGAAGATGTTGTTGTTGGCAATCATGAAGGGTGATCTTTGGATTCTCATGCAGCTCTAGTTAAACGATGATAGTACATAAGCTGCCAAATTTCCATGTTTGCACATGCATTTTTACTAAGCATTGATGAAGGTTTCCATTACCTCGCACAATAAATACAAGAGAAATTAACTGCTAATAGTGTCATTCTTGTAGTAGTTAGAGCACTTTATGGGTTGATTCTAATCAAGTTTGAGTGCTTTTCTGAGAAGATAAAATGAGTAAGTCAGTAAGGACGTCTATTCATTTGAGCTCACAAAAGATCGGTCCTTCTATTCAGGAAGGTGCTTTGGTTGAGAAGCCCAGGCTTGTGCCCACTAGATGCAATAGAAGGTTGCAATTCCAGGACATTGTTGCTCAACTGGTAGATGAAAAAGGCAAGCAGTCGGTGTGCTCTATTACTAGTGTTGGTAGGAAAATAAGGTATGGACATGGCTCCTCTAGATGCTAACACTCGCTCATTAACCTTACGAGAAACACTTCTAATGATGTAATGGAGACCGACTTTGACTACTGTCGGTATTTACCTTGCTTCAATCACGATCTTCCCTCTGATGAGGAAGTGATATTTGTGGTGCCATCTGCTATTAAAACCACAAGCGGACAAACTAGAACTATATTGGGAAAGGACAAGAGAGAAGAGGAGGCTAAGGGTCTACTGTATTGGGAAACAACTAGAAGCGAGCGTGTATACCAAGGTATGAGTGTTGGTAAGGGTAGGGTGGTGGGTAAATAAGAAGTTGTTTTGGTGCCTTCATGGCAATTTGGTTGCCTAGTTTTTTTGCATGGATAGCGACAAGGGGATTTTGATGACAATTTGTGTTCCCTTTTCTTTTAGCTTTCCCCAGTTTGTGCGCCACTATGTTTTGCAGATACAACATGTGGGAAGTTTTGAAATGAAAGTCAAATGCAATGGAGATTTTTTTCAAATGAAATTACATTTGAGCCCGAAGCTTTTTGCTCTCTTGTCATATAAAAGGGAATTCAAGGCTCATTTGTAGGGAGAGAACTAATGAAAGCTCTAGCTAGGTTTTGAGTTGAATATATGGGTAGAAAGATAGTTTTGAATTGAATATATGGGTAGAAAGATATCTATCCTCTAATGAGGAAGTGATATATGTGGTGCCATTGGTTGTTAAAACCCCAAGTAGACGAAATGGAACAGATAGCTTGTTTTGAGTTTTGGATGAATATATGCAAATTATCTTAAATTGCATGCAGATATGACTTATAAGCATGAATAAATGTATAATTCTAATATATTTTCTCTCCTTATGTGGATTTGAGTGAATTTTGAATGAAATGTTAATGATGTTGTCATTCTTCTTTTGAGAATTTGTTCAATTGTGTGTCTATGTTTTGGGTAGAATTCAATTTTAAAATTTTGAGGTTTCATATTTATATGTGTGAGATTGATCTAATATTCCAAAAAATGAATGTTAAAATATCATGAAAAAAATGGGCATAGAATGAATATAGAAGTAAAATTATATTTTCATATATTCATAAAATAAGATCTAATAAACAAAAAATATATGCAATTAAAAATAAAGGAATAATAATTCAACCCAAATTTAGATAAGAGAGATAATTAGATTATTTGATAACTTTAAGGCTAGGGTTAGGGTTTGATTAGGATTATTGTTTGCTTAGGGTTATGATTAGAGTTATGAATCTACAATTAGGGTTCAATTAATGTTCACTTAGGGTTTCTTTCTTGGGAGAAGTTTATTGAATGGTAAGTGTATTTTATAATATTAATATGTCAAGAATTAATTTTAGGTAATACTACATGTGGTTTTTCATATGGTATTAAATTGTAGATAAAATTTGATAATAGATTTTCTTGCTTCTTTTGCATTGTAAGCTACCATAATATATGGCCTTAAAATCCTATTCATATTTTGAGCTTTTCTAAACTATACAACATGACATCCAACAAAAAAAAAAAATTGTATTTTTTCCAAGCACAAATCCTTAGAATTCTTAATGTGTTACTTAGGTTAATTCTTTATTGCAATAAATAAATGCACTAAATATGTATATTATGGATTTGAGGGAAAATATTAAAATATTTATATATATAGAAAAATTTAAATGCAAGGGATTCAAGTACATACCTTTGCTTTTGTTAATGTTGATGAAGATACAAATCTTGATAGCCAAATTTGATGACATGATATAAAAACTAGAATATCTTTGTTCTATGTGGCACTTGAAATTTTGTACAAAACTATAACTAACTCTACATCAAATTTGTGACTTTGGACCTATTTTGCATCAATAAATATGAGCTTTGACACATGCCTCCTAATCTAGCATACAATATGTACTTAAATGCTCAAAATAGTTGGGAGTAGTGTTGAGATTGGTGGATCTTTGGGAAGGTCCAATGCTTCACCTTTGTATCTCTCCCTATAGATAGAGGTAGAGATGGATATAGAATGAGAGAGGAAAAGGGATAAAAATAGATAGAGATATAGAGAGAGATAGAGGGAGAAATAAATATATAGAGAGATAGGGAGATATATAAATATATATATATATATATATAGAGAGAGAGATAAGTAGAGAGACAAATAGAGATGGAGAGGGAGATAGAAATAGGGTATAGAGAGAGAGAAAGAGAGAAAGAGAGGGAGAGAGATAGATGGAAGAGAAAAACATAGATATAGAGATATATGGGA
>VDFB02168118.1:194463788-194493129 GCA_007258455.2 Sequoia sempervirens | reverse complement strand
TGGAGAAGTGAAAGGTCAATGCCAGTGCCGAGAAAGAGTTTGGAGTAGTGAAAACAAGGTCAATGCCAACACCGAGGAAGAGTTTGGAGGAGTGAAAACAAGGTCAATACCAGTGCCGAAGAAGAGTTTGGAGTTAAAACAAGGTCAGCAATACCAGCAGCGACAAAGAGTTTGGAGAATTGAAAACAAGGTCAATATCAGTGCTAAGGAAGAGTTTGGAGGAGTGAAAGCAAGGTCAATACCAGCACTAAGGACGAGGCTAAGGGCACTTAGGGAAAATTGATGACCAATGGGCAATGAGTACTATAAGTTTGGCACCCCAATTCTGCCTTTAACTTTTAATTTCATGCCTAGTTTCCAAAGATCTTGTACATTGTCACCCCCATTATCGTAAAATGGTATAAGATAAGACAAAAAAAAAAATAGCTTATACAGAACATATCCACCTACAATCCCATTCAAGCATTTTAATTAATTCCTTGAATTAAACCTAAAACAAGAATCATACACACCACAATAGTGAGATGAATGAAACAACCCTTGATCATTTTATTCAAAATTCATATATGCTTGTACAATGGAGAGACATGAGTTTGAATTAATTATATCAATTCAAATGCCAATATTGTCATAAAAATCAAATCCCCATGAATTCAAAACCTACTACAGAATGACTCAAAACCTAAAATGCATTTTCCCTAAAACTATCAGACTTTACAATTTTCTCTGCAACTTCATCTAGACTCGACCAAAAATATCTAACTTGCTAACCCGTGCTTCTAGCCTTGAAATACTTCTTATTGAAAAAGGAGGAGCAAACAAGCATCGGGCCAGAAAGAACACATGTCACCAGCCAATTGGACCGCCTTGTACTCTTCATTAGTTGGCCAATCAAAATTGATCACCTCATTCACCTTGACACTATAAGGTTTGTACTTAACTGCCACCTGATTCGCTTCTCTTTCAAAAGACTCCAAGAATGAGTTGGTGCTATTGATTTTTCCATACAGTTCACCAACAAATCCTTGTCTGAGTTACCCTATTTTAGGGTTTTTGTAGTCAAACATGATATAAAAGTAGCTCTTACACTTTTTTTGATTACTTTGTAGCTTGTGTGAGGCCCCATGGATACTATTGTAATTGTAGGATGCATGAATGGGCATAGGATGAGAAATAAGAAGGTATACTTGTTGTCCTCAATAGTTTGTGAAGAAAAGCATGTGAAATGAGAGGTTCAAGCCTAGGTTTCAACAAAACATGTATGGGAGATCTGATTTCATGAATTTTTATCCATGTGCAGACCTAATAGGTTGTTTCTGAACACTGAATATAAATGATACACACACACACACACATATATATATATGTATGTATATGTATTTTTAAATGAAAATGTAAATGTAATTCTTGGATTCTCTCCACAGAACTGTCGTGCAGCATATCTATTAAAGAAATCTTTATCTATCTATATATAAATGTGTATTTAGAAATGCAAGTGTAAATGCAAAGAGCATATGGTTTTGTAGTGTGATAGATACAACATATCCATAAATTAATGTAATTGAAATTCTAAAGTCTTCAACACATATAATATGAAATTGATCAAACTATTAAACTACATGATAAATAAATGAAAACAGTAAATGCATATGTATGTGTATGCATATGTAAATGTAGGTGTAAAATAAATAAGAATAATGAAAATTATAAAAGAATACAAGGAAAGGTCTCTCCCTTCTTGGTAGTGATAACCTCCTCCACACAGCCCTTAAAAATTATGAATAGAGGAATATATTATTTGAAGAACTCAAGTTGTTCTCTATCTTCCTAATGCAATTAGTCATTTTATCCTTACAAACATTTATAGTACTAGGCACATAGACCAATTCTTCATAATAGAAGAATTTGATCATACTTTTCCAATGATGGCATTATGAGAAAACCTTAGGTTAAATGAATAATTCCTAGCTAAGTTCTTTAAATCATGTCCAACTATATAAGAGAAGACCGCTGATATGTGTACCTGGATACCATGGAGAAAGGCTAGTCTTTGGGCTCTTTCATCAATCATCCTACCTTGAAACATACCAAAAATCTCCTAGCAATTAGACATAGGAAGATTTAATATGACTTAAAAAAAAATTATTGCCAAAGTGTAAACTTATGATAACTTAACCAGGCCTAGTACACACTCCCTCCCCGTTAACCACTTAGACATATGGAAATTAAATGTAAATTTTCTGCTATTTTTAGTCATGTAGGTGTCCAATAAACCACTTGGTGGTGTTTCCCTTCAATTTTATTTACTTGAATGAAGAGAAAAGTCCTTTGATTACAATTAGAGAATACATTTGAGGCCTTGGTTGTGTAACTGGTGGACCATAGTCACATTTAACACTTGTTACAAAGCTTGGGAGTTAAAAAGTTAAGTAGATTTGATTTGTGATGGACACATTCAGATGGTAGTAACAATAGCTTGCAATCTATCAAGACTTGATTACTTTATAACCTATGAAATTTTAGCGATGAAATGATAGATTAATCATAATGTCACCTTGGGATCACATCACCATAAAATAACTTCATCCAACATCCTTATGAGTGTAGGTACCGCCAAATAGGTATTTGTCAGATCTGTCTTCCTCAAGCGAGGGAAATTCAGGAAGAGAAGAGGGAAGCGAGACATGTAGTATGTCTAAAAGAGGGAGATCAACTAGAGGTCAAAAGATTAGAAGAAAATCTTGTAAACACATGGAATTTTTTCTTGCTGAAGGGGGGTCATGTTCTTATGATGATGAGAGCATAGGCGACATCGAGGTGCACTTGCGGTACAAACATCTATAGAAACAATGGGTACCCAAGGAACTTCTTCTAATAAACACTATTTTTTGTGTCAATGAAAGGATATATTGCATAGCACCATCGTCATTACATGGTTTGGGCCTATTTTTCATGGACGGTATAAAGGTCTATTATGACAAAGTTACTAAATTGATGGAGTATGTCAGACCTTGTTATAGTTACAAATATTGGATGTAACTAGTTCGATATACACGAAGTATGCATAGGTATGCACTATCAGCAAATTATATACAACTAAAAGATAAGGATCAAAATAAAGGAGTGGCTATGTACATTGATAGAAGGCCAAAAGCATCAAGGCATATTGTAGGGTTTATAAACAATACATGACTTGGGTCAACAAATAAGCAACCCAATTGCATATTTGAGGCACGCAAGGGAAACTATGTATTCATATGTGCAATAAAATCAATAATTGCAGGGGAAGAGTTGCTAATCGATTAAAATTTGAATTTCCTAGTTACAAAAATATTTACTATGGGGGTGGTACATACTATGTACCATTTTACCCAACCTCCAATTAATGACTCCAATATACCATTTTATTCTTATGTTTTTTTTCATAAGTCTATTGGTTTCATTTTGGTAATGTTTTTTATATTTATTTTTTGTCACAAGGGGACATTGATCGTATGGAGAATGCTCTGGCCCAAAGCACAGATCACAATCTATCTTTAGGCGCTTCTACTTGACAGGTTTACCTAATTGTAATTGTACAAATTAGATACGAGCAAAATGTTTTATTATTATGTTTTTTCATAAGTGTTTTGGGTTAATTTTGATAATGTTTTTAATATTCTTGTTACAGTCGACTGGTTGGGGAAAGGCACTAGCAGTAGAGGAGAGCATCCATAGTGAGGTGGAGTCAATATTTTGTGATGATGGCATCGCTTATTCAGCAAACCCTGTCGATATGATAAAGAAGCTCCAAAAAAAATGCAATGAAGAAATGGCTAAGTTGATGTTCATAGTGCCTCAAATAGATGAGATAAGAGAGAGGGTTAAAGTATTGACTGAGAGATTACAAAACTTACAAGTAAGCTATCATGAGGTCTTTAATTATAACATAAGTTCATTCATGGTTTTATATTTTGTACTCTTTTATGTCATGAACTAAAATATGTGGTTGTTTTTATAGGGTTATTTGCCTCCTCATGATGCTCCTGGCCATGATCAGGGTACTGCTTCCTGAGGAGTAAGGGTTGGTACAAGTGTCCATCCTGATCTTCCTATGCATACATCACATTATCTGACCCCATTATCTGTGCCTATATTGCTATCTGAAATGTCGGAAACACATACCATGTAGGCATCTGTTAATGCACCCTCTGGCAGTGAACACATACAAGAACATGCATCAGGACATGTACCTAGGGATGTAGAGGCCACTAGTATTGGTGATGTTTTAGCAACATTTCCTGGATCTTCCCGTATTACTAGTACGGGAACATTGTCAGTCACACTTGTGGTGACTGAGGATTTCTTTCCCATAAAGATAGAGAAGGTCCCAGGTACTTTAAAATGTTTTAAGTATTATTCTATATAATCCAATTGAAATTTACTTATTGATCACTCTTTTTAGACTATTGATCCCATGATCATTTTGCAGGAAATGATTTTTTTTATAAACATCTAAGTGATATTACATTGGAGTTCTTCGGGCCCACCATACATACATGGTGGAATGCCCAAAATGAAGATTTAAAATATGAGCTCATTAACTGTTTAGTTGTGTTGTTCGGTGATAAAACATTCAACCGAACCAAGGTCCTTAAAAAAGTTGGTACCTATCTAAAGTATGCGAGGGACCAATATAGGTCACATTTAGAGAATAACAAAAAGTACAAGCGTCCCCCTATGATTTTAGAGAGGGAGTGGAAGGACTTGGTGTCCGATGGAAAGGAGAAGGCTAAAAATAAAAAAGGAAAGACACCACCGGGCCAAGGAAGGTATGTGATATAGAAGCATAAATGCAAAATATCTCGATTAATCACAATTTAAAAAAAAACAGCAGGCTGGACGATTTTTTCCCTGATTTTTTGAAAAAATCATTGAGTTTTTGGTCAATGATTTTTTTTTGTTTCAAACTACAAAATCACCAAAAAAACGTGTTTAAAATCTAGAAAAAAACGTGAATAAAATTGAGTTGATTTTAAATTGCAAAAACCATGAGACCATGGCTTGCTTACTAATATGCTTTGATAGAGTTTTTTCAAGCATCCATAAAAACATTTGAAAAGAACCTATTTTAGGCTTTTTAGCCATAGCGATATGGCAATGGTATTTGATAAAATTCTTTGATGAACATAACATGAAAATGTAGCTAGCATAGACAAGGCGTTGAGCACTTGAAAAATGTCTCTCAAAAATGTAGTCTCATGGTGATGGAATACTTAAAAGCAGTGAATGCCATGACAAGAAAATTTATGGATTGTCATGGCATTCCATGAATGCATTTCTTGGAAACATTTCAATCAATCCCCTTTATGTCTATGTTACTATTATGCTTTGGTAGATTTTTCCAAGCATCCATAGCATTAGCTTTTGTTTCAGAGTTTTTTACTTTTTTAGCCATAGCATACAAGAAGGCGTTAGCCTATTTGATAAAATGCTTTGGTAGACATGTATAAAAATGTGTAGCATGAAAGGTAGTGAACTATTTGAAAAAATGCTTCAAAAGATGTGATCTCATGGTGATGGAATTCCATAAAAGAATGCCATGACATGAAAATTACTATAATTGTCATGGCATTCCATCACCATGAGACCACGACCTTTCTTGAGCATTTTAGCTTGATTCACTACCTTATCTATCTATTATATTAATAACGATAGATTTTTTCCAAACGTCATAGCTTGTTTAGAAGGCGCTATTTTAGGCTTAGCCATAACGTGAAGCGGAGTGAAGCTACATTTGATAAAATGCTTCAAATGGTAGACATGTATGAAAATGTGGTAGCATAGACAAGCTGTCACCATCTAATATTTATACGGTTGTAGTATGTTTTGTGCAATGTAATCGACCGTATATGAATATAACCAACAAAAATCTATTTTTCTATAATTCATGGATTGAACTCTGTATTTTATATGCTCTCAATGTCTGCATGCTATGGAAATGCCATTAATTTTTTTTTAAAAAGTAGTATGCTATGTGTGATACTATCAACAATGTAATTATATACTGATTACTCTTTCTTTTTACATAATCTAATGTATTCCAAACTTTTCATAGGCTGCGACATGGCGAGAAACAAAGGCCTTGAGACTAGAAAGCGAGGCAACAAACTTAGCTTTTGGTGGTTATATGAAATTAACTACTGAGATTGTAAGTATCAATAAATGAAATATTGCATCAAATTATAATAAATTGAAAAAAAAATTGGTTTATCACACCATAGAAGAAAAATTCATGATCTTCTACAAAATGTAGGGCTCTGAATTCAATAGAGTTCCACAAAAAGAGGACACGAGATTGCCTTCCAACAAGGCTATGGGCGTAATTTGATGCCTAAGAGTCTTGACTGGGAAAACACAATCTTCCATTGCATCCACATGTAGGTAAATAAAATCAATAAAGTTTATTTAAAATTGAATACTTGTGCAATCTATTCAATATTAATTTCCACCATAAAGTAATTACATGCTTATTTTTTTAAAACATTTAAGCAATGATAATACTGCACATGACATTGGAATGTAGCCTGGTGAGGGTGGAGCAGAACTTGTAGATGAAGGTCATGGTGTGCATCCAGATACTTTAGAGCATGTAGAGCATGATCAACATGTTGAGCATGATCATGCTAGAGAAGATCAGGAATATGATGTGGCCCCATTAGGTAAAGCGGACCACTCTAAAGTTCTTTTAAACATATTTAATTGCAATTGGTGTATTAATTAATGTAACCTTTTGTGTTTCAACTTTAGAGCATGTAGAGCGTGATCAACGTGTTGAGCATGATTAGGATAGAGAAGATCAGGAACATGATGTGGCCCCATCAGGTAAAGAGGAGCACCCTCATGTTCTCTTAAACATATTTAATTTCAATTGGTGTATTAATTAATGTAACATTTCGTGTTTCAACTACAGATCAGGATTTAGAGGCTGTTCAACATGTTGAGCATGAGTCTATAACAAAAGTTTAAGAACATGATGTGGACCCATCAGGTAAAGAGAACTACTCTAATGTTCTTTTAATTAATAAAATACTTGTAACAATAATAATAAAACATATCAATTTAACATTTATTTCTTATTGCAGCAGATCCCCCCTTGCAGCAGCATCCACGTCATGAGCAGACGACTAGGCGTACATTAAGATCACGAGCAGAGGGAAAAACAACTAAAGGGGGGACAAATATTGATTTACAAAATGATATTCCACTTCAAATTTATGTAGCTTTCAAAAAGAAACAAAAAAAAAAGTGATTGTAATCATATCATGACAACCATATTTTTGATAATATGTAAAAACTGAAAGAATGAATATTATATGTTAATGAATGAATGTGAATATGTTAATTAATGAATGTTATATGTTAATGAATGATTAATGTTATATGATTGAGTATGGGGAATTGAGAGTGATGTGAGGAGGGGCAGGGGCAAAATGAGCTTCCACCATCACGTGGTTGGCCCTATTAAGTAGAGAATAATAAACTATTCTTGAAACAAAGAGAAGCTCAATAAGGTAATGCACTTTTCAATATAAGAAATGCATCATTTGAATCATCAAACCAATATACAGTCTATATGTATGATCAGTCGTCAGTCTCCGTAATGGTACATTTCCACAAATATTTCTTTTTTAAAAAAAATTGATTCTTTGTCAAAATTTTGATGAAACCCACCGATGAATCAATAGAAAGGTTTGATGAAGTTGCTATAGCTGTGATGAAGGTTTCATCGTAACTCATTGCCCATTTCATCACCATTTCGATGAACGTTTGGTGTTGTTTCCACACTACTCCTTTCCCATTTTGTCGCACTTTCAACAAACTTTTGGTGTTCTTCTTATGCTACTCCTTGCTATTTTCATCGCAAAATCGATGAACTCTTGGTGTTTTTTCGACGCTACTACTTTCCTATTTCGTTGCATATTCGACAAATTTTTGGTGTTGTTTCAATGCTACTCCTTGCCCATTTCATCAAAATGGCAATGAACTTTTGGTGTTGTTTCGATGCTACTCCTTGCCCATTTCATCAAAATGGCGACGAACGTTTGATGTAATTCATCGATGGATACATGAAGTGTTTGTCGATATTCTGATGAACTTCCAAGCCATTTCACGATGCCGATGATCGATGATTCTTCGCCGCTATTTCGACATTCAATTTTTCATCGGCCTTTCGATGAAAAAACAGTGACAAAAATATTTTCGCTATTTTAGCGCTTTTCCATCAAAGATTTGTTGAACGACTGACGAATGGCCGTCAGAAAATGGTGTCAAATTTAGTAGTGTTACTAGAACAACTATAGACTTGATCTCACAAATGAAACTCATATATCATGGTGATATCATTTACAACACAAAGTAACAAAATGAGATGTTCTTCTTCATTTTTCTAACACCTCATTCATGCAACTTGTTAGCATGTTACTTCAATATTTTCAAGAAAATATTGGTCATCAAGTGAGATTAATGGATTCAATTCATTATAAACAAGAACCTAAAGAAAGTATCATTGACTTTATATGATGATACCAAGCACTTAACTCACAAATCTCCTATAGTCTTCCAAGTGTTGATACGCAAAGGGTGTTTATAGGAAACTTACAACCTAGTATTCATATTTTACACACTTGTGTATGGCTCTTCATGATTATCAAATATTGGTTTTAAAGTCAATATGAAGGTACAGCTTCATTGATTCCTACTGGTCAATCTGAAGCCATGCCTCAAAATAATTATCAATCACTTAAAAAGAAAGATATAAACTTAATTAAGATAAATACTTCTCAAATTTCTAATAACATTGAAACACAAGTCACTACCACAAATATAGATCCATATCAATTTAGGCCAAGAGATAGGAAATTTTCACAATTTCCCAATTATCTTCCTACGATAATGTTATAGTTGTTAAATTAGAACATGATTCAACTCCCTCTAATCAGGTCTATTGACATTACTGAACCTTTACCATTGAGCTTTAATGCAAAATCATTTTGTCGATATCATTTTACATCTAGACATGATACAAAAAGATGTATGCATCTTAAGAACTAGGTGTAGGACCTCATCAAATCTAATCAAATCTAGCTAGCCAACATTAATGACAAATGAAATAAATTAGTTTCACCACATAACCAAAATTTGCAAATATTTACAAACCCATTGCCAAGTCATTCAATGAACCTTGTGTGAGCTAGTGATAATGAGTTATCAAAAAGGAATAGATGAGATGAATATAATGATGCTTCAATTTATAGATTTGTAGGAGACACAATGGATTGTGGAGATGTGATGGGAAGATCAATGGTGGAGGATGAATGAGAGGACTTCCATAGGATAGAGGAGGGTATGGAGAGTCATGATGAAGGTTGTTGGAATGTGAAGGGCTAGGATGCACTTACCAAAAATAGTAACTTGTTTCCACATAATTTATTTTGAAAATGGTTGAGATTAAGGGGTTCAAAAGAGCAATGTACACAAATTAGTGTTGTTTTTGTCAGAAAAACATAACATAGCAACTCTTGTACGACCTGAGCATGATGAAATTTTTTTTAGTATTTTTAAAATCACTATGGTCAGAAGTTAGCTAACAACATCTAGTTGATGTACAATTTTTCTAATAATTTTTTAATGTATATTTGATTTTTTACTAATTTTATAAGTGGGCACTTCCTGAAAAGTAGAATTTTGGCCATGCTCCCCATAAATTTTTTGAAAATAATTGATTTTTTTTTCCTTTTTTTTCTTTTTTAATTTGTAGAATAGAGTCTAGTTTCCAAAAATGTAATTTATTTGAAATTTTGATGAATGGTTAATTTATAACAAAAAAACACCAAACATTGCTTTTTATCAAAAAATAGACATACAAACAAAAGAAATTATGGATGAAAGGCTTAACATTGTCAAAAAGTGAAAAAAATTACATCGTTGGATACCTAAGAGAGAACCTAACATTACCCATGTGTTCGATTTTGTCAATATTGAACTAGATGCAATCTTGATGGTGAGCACAGACTCGATTATGTGAAAAATTGTAGAATTTGCAAAAACACGTCTCTAGCCTTGTTGGGAATGCCCTCCAAGCCTTTGGGTTGGTATCCCAAGGAAAATAATTTCAATTTTTTCTTTGTTTTTTACACGAAATAATGTGAGCATGTTATAACACGCTCGTGTTATAACGCGAACACGTTTTCTAAAACTTTTTTTAAAAATGGCCATGAAATTGGTACCCAACTTCATGTACCCGCTAAACAAATAATGTGGAAATAGTAATGATCTTTTTGTAGGATTACAATTATATTTTTGACTCACATTGATATTAGTGTGTCATTTATGAATTTACTAGTGTACAAATTGGTGTATTTTTTTTATTAAAATTGACAAGAAATTATATCCTAACTTTTCCCCATTGTCGCTTATCCCTGGGATCCAAATTCAATTATTTGGAAAAGATTTAGCTTGTGTACTCATTGACATATTTTGAAAAGGAAATTTTTTTTCAAATGTTAGAGAATATTCAAGGAGGGTATAGTACATCCATTTTTGGGTTTTGGTATGTAAGACTATGTTTGAAAACTTTTTTTTTATAATTTTGCTAAAAAAATAATTCTAGTATAAACAACAAAAAATATTGCCACTAATTTTAAAGTCATCACAATGATATTGTAATCATTGTTCTATGTGAAGTAGTAGATTTGTCATATTCTATCATGACATATAGTGGTGTTCTAGATCCTAAATTTTCTAGCTCCTCTTCTTCTTGGATTTATAACCATTTGAGTTTTTTTAAGGTAGAAGAATCTATATATGCTTTTGAGCACTAAATATATGGATAACATGTTTGTAGTAAAAAATATATGCTTTTGAGTCTTCTTGTCACAATTTATTTAGTAAGATTTTTATTCTTGTATGAGTCTCATGTTCACGATTATGATGAATTATAAATGATAGAGATTTCATTGGTGAGAGACTATTAGTATTTTAAAGTGAGACAACTTATTGAAACTCTTATAACAAGCTTAAGTTTATGCGAATCAATATTATATCCATTTACTGAGCACCAACTGAGTGTATACTAAAATTTTACTAGAATTTTTACTCATAAGGATTTACCAAATTTAAATGAGTCTTCTTACATTATTTTTTATTTCATTTATACCTCATTTACTTGCTCTTTATATGATTAGCATGTTTTAACCATGTATGCTCTCAATTAACTAATATTTATATATGTTGTTGATGAGAAATCATGAGGAATATAATTCATGTTTATGGATAAAATGACATTAGGGAAAGTTCATTCTTTTTGAAAGGCTTGTTGTGAGTATTTTGTAGGTTCATGCCCACAACTAGATTTTTGTCAAAAGAAGATTCTACCTTTGTAAAGAGACATTGATTCTCACAAGTGGGAAACAAAGTTGAAAAATGTGGAAGGATAAGGGGATTATGTGGATGGTTAAGCAAGATTTTGCAGGATGGAGAATTCCATAGAAAAAATTTCTCAATCAATATAGACCATGAAATGCCTAATGAACATCCTCATAGAGATATTGGATGATAAAATGATAAATTGCATTTAAGGAGATTCTTCAAAGGATTATAAGAGTCTTCCAAGAAAACCTCTATTTAACATGGATACCATGATTGAGATACCATTATCTGAAGGTGATGTGGGTGTGAAGATGCTTGAAAAATAAATGGAGAAGTATTTTTTAACCTTAAGATCCATACAAATGATATTAAGATTGATACTTTATTTTATAAATGAGGATTTTTTATTTCACAAACTACTTTATTGTATAAAATTTGGTAGATGACTTGGTTTGAAGAATTCGACACCCCAATCTCTATGGCTTGGTTCATAATAAAGAACATGGATAAATGCTAGTTGATTTAAGGAACATGTGTATTGAAGTTTCTTGTTGATATTTTGGTAGATATTAATCCTATGGATTCTTATAGAGATTTCTATAGTAGCACCTACTTGTAAGACTAATATATGGTCTTCTCCATAAGATGAAACAATTATCAGGTTGTTAAAATGGGAAACCTTTCATGTTGCATGATTTTAATGGAAAGAATAAGTCTCCTAAGAACCTAAATCTTCATTGGAAAATGATTGATAATACATGAATTGTACCTATAGAGAAAACCAATGGTGAACTAGTTACTATGTGTTCAAGCATATTTTTATTGTATCATTCAAACACTTACAGGAAAAGTTATACTAAATTTTGGTTTTTCTTGTATTTTGGTGCTTGATGAGATGGAAAATGTGTCATTAGTTAAGGGGTTCTTCTCTCATTCCTTAAGTTCGTAAGGTTTGGGGAAAAATATCTATACTTAGGAGGTGTGATTTGAAAATGATTTATTTTTTGTGCTCATTCAAATGTTTAGAGATAATGATCAACTTTTAAATGTTGAAGAAGATTCAAGGTTTTATAGGACATCCATTTGCATGGTTTGGTGTGCATGATGAAATTTAAAAAGAATATTTTAAGTGCTTTGGTGAAATCACTAGTATTTATAGAGTTTACTAATACAAACCCACTATGCTTATTCTTTTTTTTATATAATATTCAGTGGATAAATGTTTTTCTTTTATATCTCTTTTTTGTCTCCTTGAGTAACTTTCCTTTCATTCTTCATTCCAATTTAACTATCCCTACTCTTACATAATATTTAGGTAATTAAGTTTGCAATCTTACTCACTATTCTTTCCTCATCCCAATAATAATCCATAAAATATTGTCCAAATCATTAACATTTAAAAACAATTAAATTAAAAAAACTAGAAATCATTCTTCTTCAATCTCAAATAATCACTAGAAATTTTGTTCAACAATATAATAAATAATTTAAAAACAAATGAATCTTAATGTAAACAAGCATAACCTATTAGCAATTTATGTAGCACAAGAAGTAATCACTTCCACCATCATAAAAATACTATTTTCTTTATTCCACAATTTTACATTTAAAAAACTTTGTATAATACTTCCATAGTTGACCTTTCATTGATAACAATTGGAATGGTGGGTATATCATAACCCGTGATATATATACTACAAATCATTCTTCACAATCTTCAATCTCAAATAATCACTAGAAATTTCATTCAAGAATATAATAAATAGCTTAAACAAACCAAATCTAAGATAAACAAGCATAAATCTATTGAGAGTCTATGTGGCACAAGAAGTAATCACTTCCCCCTTCATAAAAAGCTATTTTCTTTATTCTACAATTTTATATTTAAGAACCTTTACATAATACCATTGATAAAAGATAATTGACCTTTCATTAATAACAATTGCAATAATAAATATATCACAACCCACTATATATACACTCAAAATTATTTTTCACAATCTTCACTCTGAAATAATCACTAGAGATTTTGATCAAGAATATAATAAGTAACTTAAACAAACCAAATGCAGTATGAAAATGAGATTGGGAGAGAAGGATCCCATGTCATAAGTTAACCAACAATCTTTTGACCATTTCTTTAAACCACCCTGAGTTTTTGTTGGTCCTGTGTTTCTGTTTTTTGGTTTATGTGTTGTAGTGTTGGTTGTTTCTGACTAGTTGTTGTTCTAGAATCTGTTTTGTGGACTGTTCTGCTATGATGTAATGCTTTGTACGAGATCAGGGCCCTTCCCTACTTATCTAATCAAAAACTTAAACAAACCGATCCTTACATAAACATAATCTATTGATAGTGAAAAAAAAAAAAGTAATCCCTTCCCCCTTCATGAAAAGCTATTTTCTTTATCCTCCAATTTTACATTTAGAAAAAAAAAAAAAGCTATTTTCTTTATCTTCCAATTTTACATTTAGAAAAAAGCTATTTTCTTTATCGTCCAATTTTGCATTTAGAAAAAAGCTATTTTTTTATCCTCCAATTTTGCATTTAAAAACCTTTGCATAATACTGCCATAAAAGATAATTGGTCTTCCATTAATAGCAATTGCGATGGTGGGTCTATCACAACCCACCATATATACAACCTTAATGTGTACTGATGAGGTGCACGGGCAACTTCACTGATTAGCAAGACTTGTCCTTCACATGCTGCTGTTTCTGCTATTTACTGCTTCCCTTCCTCCTTCGTTGGGTCTCCATCGTAACATCTCAGCTCCCCAATAGACACATGGTGTATCCCACACCATATATATGATTCTCCTTATATTGCTTTTTCTATGAAGGATTTCTGCTCCTTCCTCCCTCATCATAGATTTCTCTTTTAGATCTGGTTTGGGCTTTACTGCTGACGCATGTTCTATTCTTACAGCTCATCTTCGAATCTCATTCGGTTTCTGTGCCACATTATGAGTTGGTAATGCAGAGACCAAGATCTGTTAAGCATCTGTCTTGATCTGCAGAATTTAGTGTCGAGATGTCTACAGATCGAATCTCTGCAACACCAGCGAGCAAGAAGAGAAAGGCAACAGAGAAAGATGGGGAATTTCATGGGTTGAGGCCAATTGTTACTGCTCGTCCTGCTTGCAAGCCCAGAGTTTTATTGTGTACAAAAGATCCAGAAAAGGACCACAAAGATTGTAACCAGGTTGAATTGGATATTACTAGTTTTTGTAATGATGGTGATAATTATAATGTGGAAGGGATTGAAGAGTGCCACACGCCCAAGGGTGAGGAGCACCGTATATCTGAAATTCTACTATGCCCACTTGCTCCAAGAAAAACCAGATCCACACCAAAGATAAAGACTGAGAAATTCTTTTATGTCAGTCCTGTTGAGCTGCAGTTTCTCTTTAATCTCTCGTAGCCCAAAAAAGTTCAGATTAGTTGAAGCACTGAGAACATTTGAAGCCATGTAAAATGCATTATCTCTTATGATATTTTTTATCTCTTATTTTGTTCTTATGCATGAAATCTATATTTTGCTGATATATATGAAATCTATGTTTTGTTCATAGAATTTTAGATTAATAATCTAGGGGAATGCCAAACATATAGAACAGGAGAAAAATCTTAAAATTTAAGACTTTCTGTCTCCACATATATGCTTGTGTTACTAAGCAATGGTAGCCACCAAAGAAATTAAGCATCTGCATTAAAAGTGCAGGACCTTGGGTTAACTTCAGACTATAGAACAAATCTTTTGAGATTGCAATGGTGGACATATAATAAGTAGTTCTTCAAAGCCTGAAATTATATAGCAATCTTATAGCATATTTAGAATTCAAAGATATTAGATTTCCACAGTCTATATTGAGAGAAGTATTCTTTTTCTGGATTAAACTGCATAATTTTTGTTTGTATCAACGTTTTGGATCACACTCCGTGATCCATCATCAGAATGAAGAAGAGAACTGTAAGATAATATTTAGAATTATCTGAAGCTTTATCTTAGCTTAATGAATGCACTTTACCAATTACCAAATTTCTGAGTTGGGTGATTGGTATGGGTCAATTTATTCAACACATGTTTCCCAAAATTTTCTCCTTAAGTTTTTTAGCTTGCATGAGAGGAAATGAGGATTGGTAAGTTAAATATTAGTAGGTGGAGGTTGGAAATGTAAGGTTTTGAAATAGAGGTAAAAGAAGGGTTTTTCAAAGGTTGTCCAATTTTTTCCAACGGAAAGTAAGAGAGAAATGGAACAAAAAAAATTCAAAGTTTTTAATTAAAGATATGTGTTGAGTCTAATTTACAACACTTAACTGCTCAAATTAAATTCATGCTAATTGAAGGAAAAAATAATTCATACCTTCATTTCACAGATCCATAACAATATTTTCCTTTCTGTCTTCTTATTTCAAATTCTCTCACTTTAATTAGAAATCACAATATTTCTAATTCTTATTAATGCAGATCTTTTTTCTTAAAAGAATTTTATTATAATTCATCATAAGCTTTTTTGAACTTAACTTATAACACTTTACTGTTGTAATTAAGTTCAAACTCGTTGAATACAAGAAAATTTCATACTTTTATTTCACATGTCGGCAATAGTATTCCCCTTTGACTTCTTACTTTAAATTCTCTCATCACAATATTTCTAGTTCTTATTACAAACTTTATTATAATTCATCCTAAGCTTTCATATTATATTTCAGATTATATTTGCATAGAGCTATGTTCAAGGCTATTCTGCTGTCAACTTTAACTTAGTATGAGATCCTAAATATACAAATTGACAAAGGGAGAAAGTTATTTGTAATTCATATGAAAAAGGTTTTGTTTCTTTTCGCCATCACCTCATTGTTTAATGGCTATTCTGCTGACAACTTTAACTTAGTATTTCTTTTTGGTCGTTTTGTTCTGTCCCAATACAAGACAAGACAACACAATAGCCAAAAAAGAAAATATATGCATGGCTAAGACAAAAGCATGTAGTTGTTATCACACATCCTAGCTTATAAGCCATTGCATGTTCTCCTCGCTGGAATATAGCTTATTCTGTATTTGCTGTCTTTCTTGCTGTCGCAGGCTAACACAACAAGCTAACCTTCTTAAGCATTGATTGCCATGCCTATTTCAAAATGCAAGCTCTCATGGGAGTTTGAATTTTTTATTTCTTTTAAACGATGAATGGTTACATTAAATGATTCCATAAGAATGGTTACAAACTTACCTAAGCTTTTAAGTGTTAAAATGTGCTAGAGTGCTGAGAATATAGTATATTTTTTAATAAAATTAAATGTAATAATTACAATACATTTATTTATTTAGGATAAATACTTGAATATCCTAGAATACTAATAAAAATTTATAATTTAGAAGTTGGTATAATAAATATTCAATTAATTAAATAATTTAAATGTAATATTTCGTGTAGTGTAGGAATTTGTATATCTTTACAATTTCAACTATGTTTGCATTCTTTTAATTAATTGGACTTAAATAAGCTTCTAATTGACAAAATTATGCATTCCAAAGCTTTATTATTCCTATTTTTCGAAAGGGGAACCTATATTAAACAATTGCAAACATTAATTAAAACACCTTCAAAATTGAGTGTCCTAGACTTAGGTCCTAGGACCCATTCCCTCAAGGGCAAATGGATCCCCTTTAAGTCCTAGGACCCAATTTTTAATATGCTTTTGGCGACATTTTAATGATTCAAATTCAAGTTTCAAATGTTGGCTTTTAGAATCTAATTTTTGGGAAATTAGATAAACACTTATAAATACATAGTCTTTTTATCGATTCAAATCTAAGAAGCATGATCTAGCATTAAGGAAACCTTCACATGAGAAAATATTATTAAGAGCATTGAAGAGTGGATTTATCAATCATCTACAACAGCAATCAAGATCATATCATCATGTCAAAGTTCATGTGTGTTCATGTCATGTTTTGGAGTTAACATTGTGATATAGGTTTCAAGCATTCAAGCAAGAATTCAAGCATCAATCAATCAAGCCAATTCATGCAAGATCCAAGCCTTAGAGTGATGTGTATGACTTCAGTCCTCTAAGGATAACCATTAAGGGTTTGGTGAGTTGTAACAAGCAAGTGTTCATTCATCAATTCCTTCACTTTGTCATTATTTCATTATCAAGGTTTAATTACCAAACATGGGGTTTGACTAAGGAAAGACCCCATTCACCCAAAACAAATATTTTTGTTCTCTCTTTGTATGTGCAGATTTATAGGTGAAGAAGGATTGAAATTTGATCAAAGGAGCAATTTTGCAAAGTTGCATAAATTGTCATCATTGTTGTCAAACTATGGAAACTTGCCTACAAATTTTATTTATGGCTTTCTGATAGTCAAACCTAGAAGAATCAAAATCTTAGATATGGGATCAGAGGACTACAAAAATTGATTTTAGACCCTTTCACCATGATCTATTCCCCATAGGGAAAACCAAGCCTACTATAGGCCCTGAAACCCACTTTTTATCACAGGTGCACACCATCAAACCCTTCTTAGATTTTCTTGCAAAATGTCATTTCCATTTTTTTATCATAGAACTTTTCATTTCAAGTATTAGATCATATAATTCATTTAGTTAATCCACTTTAAATAATTCCAAAACATTGAAAATTAGTCATTTATACCATAAGAAAGCAGAGACCCAAGATCCAAAATAGGGTTGACTCACCTCAAGGTTGAAAGCATAAACAATCATGATAGTCATAGTTATTATTCTCCCAATACCTCTCACATCTGTCACGAAGGTATCGTGGTGACAGGAGATACAATCATTGAGAATCATGAGAGTCTTGTTTGTCCCTCTCCCCCTGGTTCCCCCACTTGGGAGTATATTATGGCATAGGAGGAAGAGAGAATTGACACATTTATTAATATCAATTCTCCTAGTCTCCATTCATCTCCCAACATCTCTCCCACTTGTGAGAATGTTTTAGTGAAAAAGATGAAATCATTGGTAATCATGACAACCATAATTTCTCTTCTCCCAATACCTCTCCTACTTATGATGAAGGTGTCTTGGGGTTAGAAGATCCAACCATTGAGTTTCATGAGAATCTTGTTTTCCTCTCTCTTAAAATCTATCCTACTAGGGAAGATATTATGGTGCAAGAGGGTAATATCCTTGATACTAAGATGGCTTTCTTAGATGAAGATGCTAAGGGAACCTTAGATCCCCCTCATTATAAAATCATTAACAATAAGTCACATTCATTGACGTTATGAACGCACAAGTTTCCATTAGATCTCCCTTGATTATAGGACCTCCAAACACTCCTTTTGGACCTCTTAAGAGTCCTCTAATTATGGGACCCCCTAAGAGTCCTCCAATTATTGGACCTCCTAAACCACTTCTTATCATAAGACTACCTAAAAACTAACCAAAACCTTTCAGGGCATATCTTAAATTTTGCAAAATAACTCACTAGTAACAATTTTTCACAACAAACAAGTTATAATACCATTTCTCATACATATAACACAAGGAAAAATAGGCAACCACAAACCATTCCTACATCGATTCTGCTTCTGCAACCCATTTTTCCTAGTGCCCCTTGTTTACCTTCACACAATAGACAGAAGTATGATCTTGTAGAATAGCTTCACAACACTCTTGCTAAGATATCCTTGTGGGATTTGATTCAAGCGTCACCTATTTACCATAGCATGCTTCAAAATGATTTACAAAAATTTGGTATCCCTCCTAGTGCACAACCAAATTATGGGCAACTATGATTGAGAATATGAATTCACCTAATTTGGACATTATCTTTCATCAAAGTGAATTACCTCATTTGGAAACACAATAAAAAAATGAGCCTTTGATGATAGTGGTTAGTATCAACAATGGTACTAAGAGTTATGGAATTAAACATGCTCTCATTGATAATGGCTCAACACTCAATGTTTGTAGTGTAAGCCTTTTTGATAAAATTGGAGTGGACAAGAGTAAAATTCAGCTGGATTCTTTATCTATCCATGGATTTGACAACATGGGAAAACAATTGCTTGGTGTGATAACATTGTCTGTTAAAGCAAGTAAGGTTACATTGCAAACTCATATCCATGCCATTCCTAATAATCTTTCATATAATATTCTCTTTGGTAGACCATGGATTCATGCAATGAATGTAGTGCCTTCAACATTACATCGTCTAGTGAAGTACACTTACGAAAACAAGGTTCACACAATCAAAGCTGACCTACAATCAAAAACTTGTTTGCAAACTAAATCAGGAATGAAAATTCCTTTGAGAACATTTATACCAATTTAAAAATTAGGACCAGTGCAAGAAGAAGAACAAGAAAAGTGTTTGTCATCAATCATGAAACTATTGGACAATGATTGGAGTTCATTGGATTTTACACCTACATTCATGGGAGAATACAAAATTATAGAAAAATCAGGAAAAGAGAAAGAAGCTAATATAATATCAACACAATCCGAGTCATCCAAACCATGTGAGTCAATAATTGTTAACAAAGAAGAGGAAAACACAAATTGTACACTCACATATGATGAGTGTGATCATGAGAAACCACCTTCTCCAAAAGAAAAGAAAAGAAATTATGGAAGAGGTTATGAGATTTTGAAACAACTTGGCTATAATGGAAAAGGATGTGGTGTTAAGGAACAAGGTATTTGTATCCCTATAGATCCTAACCCACAAGAACAAACAAGAGGTCTTGGTTATTGTCCTTTGAAAGAAACAAAAGAATCAAAGAAGCCTTCACTTAATATCAATGTCATCACGCAAAACACTCTTAGGAAAAATATATATCATGGTCATAATATTGCTTCATCTTCAAATAGATGTCTTAGTGATGATTGGGGTTCATTAGATTTTACACCCTCCTTTAAGGGAGAGTAAAAAATCTCACAATCTAAACCTAGAGAGTCTTGTGTATGTATGACACCTTGTAGAAAGCAAGAAGTATCTTTGTCACAAAAGAAAGGAACATCTTCTACTATTCATTGAGAGTACCTTGTTGAGGCTTCTTCAAGCTTGCTTGATATCTCTCCCTCCAAGAACATGAAGAAATTCTACAAAAAAATCTCATTTTGGGCATATCATCGAGAGCATGGTCATTCTACCAATGAATGTCAGGCCTTGAGTAACAAAATTTAACATCTTAAGTATTGTGGTGCTTTGAACTTTGCGTTGATACACCTAATTCCTCTTATCAATAATGATTTTCATCCTATCACATGTTTCTCATCACTATGTGGCATTGGTAGATTTATGTGTCTTGCTCATTTCCATTCATGGTGGTACAATCTTAAGTGCAACCATATTTTCTATGGCAGCAACATGATAGTCCTTGGTGTGGTTGTCCTTTTCTCTATGCTTGGGGGGAAAGGATAACTAATTTTGGGAGATGTGCATTCCTTTCAAGGAACCACTCTTCCTCTCTTTCTACTTAAAATACCAACATAGCAAGTGCGTTGACATTGTAAGTGGGGGCATATTGTCCCCCACTCATTATTTGCATGTTCCCTTCTTAGTGATGATAGCATACATCTCCTAGGAAGTGTGACCTTTTTATTCAATGTGTGGCTTTCTTGATCTATGTGAAGTGTCTTCTTTGTGGTGATATTATTCTTGATATTCTACAAGAGTGTGACCCTTCTTGGCATATGAAATTCCTCTTGGTGGTAATGTTATGATCAGTATTCCCTAAGACGTGAGTCTTTTGTTACTTGAATAGTTCTCTCTTGGTGGTGATGTCAAGTGTGATATTCCCTATGGTAATACCTCTCATGTATTAAGAAAAAACCGGGCTTTGATTATCTTTTCAACTTTATTGAATTTAAACCTTTCCATATTTCATGAGTATCTAGCATAATGCAACTTGCAAACCTTGTGAAACCTTTAACCATTTTGTGTGGAACCTTATCAAAGTTGTCAAGGAGTATAACTTTTGGTATGGTTCATGTATGGAAGATTGTAGACCTGGCATGAATTTCCCATCTACCACCTTTTTGTAAGTACACACCTTATACACCTAGTGTGTGTTTCTCAAGCTTTGGGGCTCACCTAGTGTATACGAAAAATTACACTAGCCCTTGTGAACATTTTTCATGGCCATTGAGCATAGCACAACTTGATCACCAATGGATCCATGAGCATGTTTGATGGAAAACAACACAACTATGGCTAGTCCATCCCCTTTTGCATTTACTTTGATATTTCATGCTTGTGTATCTTGTATTGTTGCTCATATCTTATACATCTTGTGTGTACCTTTGTCCTTATGTTGGTTTTCCATGGGATCTTTGATCTTGGGGGCTCGTGCAGCCTCCTTGATCTTTTTCATCCTTAGGTACATTTTATTTGAAAAAGGGGCCCATTAGGCTCAATTGATTAAAGTAACTCTAGAAAAGTGTGAAAGTGTTTTACAACACTTTACAACACTTTAGGAAGGTATAATTTAAATATATTTAGTTTTAAAATAGGACTAGAGGGCGAGTGCATCGAGATGGGTAACCAATTTGTGGCCACTTTCAAAAAAAAGTTTTGAAAAGTCATAATGTGAGCGCGTTATAATGCGCTTGCATTATGGCTTGGTGGGCCGAGCCTGAGGCTCAGCCACAATGATCCCATAATGCGAGCGTGTTATAACGCCCTCACATTATGACATGTTAAAAGAAAAAAAAAGTGAAACTCATTCATTCTGCATTTCGACTGTGTTTTTTTTTGTGCCCATGGCCAAAACCCCCATTTTTCATGCTCACGTTCTAGGAGGCATTGTGCAAAAATATTCACCAACGATTGCTATTTCTTCACAAGGATGGCACCATGATGACGAGGAGGTGTGAGAGGTAAGGATTTTTTTCTTTTTGTTTTGAATTTGTTAGTTTCAGGTTGTATTTGATATATATTTTTTTGAATTTGTAGATGTAAATCAACCTACAAACCCTCAAAATCCTCAACAAGAAGATCAACCAAATCCTCAAGAACAAAATCAACCACAACAACAACCTCCACCAATCACTCAACACCCTCCTAGCACTCAACAAAATTTAATGAGTGAAATTGAGAACAACAAAAAGCAAATTGAGGATTTAATGAGTAGGTTGAGTGATCCAAATGGTTCAACTGCAGAAAGAATGACCCTAGCAAGTTCATTGAAAGATATGTTAAAAAATGTAGATTCAATTAGCAAAAAAATAACTAGATGGAAAGATAGGAGGCAAACAACTAGGGCTTATTATGTAGATAAACTATCATATAAAGATGTAAAGAATTTAAAAATTACAAAAGGTGATTTGTGCTAATTATTCACTAACCCACACACAAACAAAAATCTTACCCTCAATACGAAGAGGTTTCCTATTCATTGGTGACACCACCAATATATTAGGAACTATTTTTATTATAGGTGGTACATGGTCTTTGATTACCCACCATGCAACAATTGTGAAGTCCCATAGTATTTCCTTAGGAAACTATACAGTGAGTTGATATTGAACAAAATCCCAAATTATTTTGATATGAGGGACTTCCAGAGGAGAGGTGGGGGATCGACTCAAGATAGACCCAGTGCACAGTCAGATCCTACATGGAAAAGGAGACGAGCTCTCACTATGCCGCCTTGTGAGAATGTTGTTATGCCTTCCGTCGCGAAGGAGAGTGTCAACATAGAGACATTGCAAGCGATCAACACTTTGACCCAAAGTGTCATCCATCATACTAGCCCTATTCTACAGTTCCATCGAGGGGAGTCTTTGAGTGGTGGCCTTCGAACCCATGTGTGTCAATCTTGTGGGGTGACTTGTTCATATGACCCCACCGACACTTAGGAGGCTACTACGCAGGATCCGTCTTCAACTATGGAGATGGAGAAGGCGGCTAAATTTTTGCATGAGGCGTATGTCATGGATAGTCAAGTAGAAGTTAGCATGTTTATTGAATTTAATTTATTAAATTTTGATTTTGAAATGCAAGATTAACTAATTTAGTTTTATGATTTTAATAAAATTGCAGGGTCACAGTGTTGAGACTGGATACACCGGCCCTCCACCTACTTATTTCTGTAGTACACCTATCTATGGGGTATGTAACTAGTAAACAATTATAAATTTATTACATGTTAATAGCATTATTTTATGAATGGTATTTTAATATGTGATTTTGGATGTTGAACAGGCTAATATTGGAGGTTTCGAGGGAACATCTCCCAGTGCCAGTGGATTTACTCAAATCTACATGCAGGTAATAGAATAAAGAGTTTAACTAATGAATTGTACTTAATATATTGGTGTAGTTTATATTCATATCGTTGATTACATTGCATTGCACATCATTCAAACTCAAAGCATTACTTCACATTCCATAACTAATAACTAGATGTTGATAGATGACAAAATTTCAACTACAATATAGTTGTTTAGAAAGTCAACATAAGTAGTGATGCAATTACTTCACATAGCATTTGTAATAAGTCTAGGAGCAGCTTCCAATTGCATTTGCTTGTCATGGCATTCCATGAGACCACTTTTTACTATTCGACATCTTTTCAAACAGTTCACTTTTTACTTTTTGCTTGTCATGGAGGCATGTGTTTGCAAAGGTGCACCTGCATGACAAACTATGGATGATTGGAAAAAATCTATCAAAGCATAATAGTAAGCAATAGCATAGACAAGGCAGTTAGTAGTTTGAAAAAATGCCTCAAAGAAATGCGGTCTCATGGTGATGGAATTCCATTCCATCACCATGAGACCATATTTCTTCGAGGAATTTCTTCAAACAACTCACCACCTTTTATATGATACCACATTTTCCATACATGTGTACCAAAGCATTTTATCAAACTACTCACTTCCTTGCTGCTATGGCTAAAAGCCTAAAATAGGTGTTTTCCAACAAACTATGGATGCTTGGAAAAATATCTATCAAAGCATAATAGTAAGCAATAATACCATAGAGAAGGCAATGAACTTTCTGAAAAAATGCCTGAAAGCAATGTGGTCTTATGGTGATGGAATGCCATGACGTGCATTTGTTTGTAATGGAATTCCATCACCACGAGATCCCATTTCTTTGAGGCATTTTTTCAAACAGTTCACTACCTTCTCTATGCCACCACAGTTATCGTACATGTCTATGAAAGCTTTTGATCAAACAGTTCACCAGCTTGCTGCTATGGGTAAAAGCCTAAAAACACGTCCTTTCAAACAAGATATGGATAGGAAAAATAGTAAGCATGATAATCAGAAATATATAGTTTAATAAGTACTCCAAATTTTGTTCATTATCTCATATGTATTATAATTCATGTCGTGGATCGCTATTGTAATTTTTTGTGATTGAATAATTTGTTGTTTTAGTTTTAGTTGTTGCAAATTGAAACACCTCCGAATGTGACGAGGGCAATGGAGATTAGTGTTTCATTTTCTATACAATCCTCGATGGCTCTGATAGGGGAGGTATGAGGAAAATTAGTAAATTTACATTTACATTTGTTGTTATAGATGTTAGTTAGTGAAAAATCAAACCATTATTCATTCGTAGTTTAATTTCTATTTGGATGGTTTATACAGGGCTTGAGCACACCTGAGCATGGGCACATGAATATTTCCCTCATGGAGAGAGATCATGAGATAGCAGTAAGTGATTATTTTGTTAAATATATCATTTTTTATAATGCAATTTCTATATATTAATGTCTTTACTTCTTATTGTAATAGTTAAAACTTCACCATGAACTAAACACTAGGAGGAGTAGCAGGAGCACTCCTCGAGAGCAGCACAAATGAGTGATAGACCTATCACCATCTAATTGACAAGAAAAGGGAAAGAATTTGTTTCTAGAGCATGGAGAGCAATGACTTTTGATTCCAGAGCCCTTTGTTGTATGCCTACATGGCAGTTTTGTACATATTTTGTATTGGATATATTTGACATTGTATGCCTATATGGCATTCTCGTAAGCCTATATGGCTATTTTGTACCTATATTTCATACTTATATCGACATATATTGATGTATGCCTACATGGCTATTTGGTTAATACAAATATTTTTTATCGATGGTGTCCATATTTGCATTCTAAATTGATGGTTCAATAGATATGAGTTATGTGTATTCAAGTGTATACTTTACAACTTACATGTGTTTCAATGTATACTTTGTGACTTATGTGTTTTCATGTGTATACCTTGTATTCATGCATATACTTTGTATTAATTTGTGTATACTATGTATTCATGTGCATACTTCAAGGCTTACGTGTTTTTGAGTACTTGTGCTTCCCTTATTCACATGTACATGCTTGACTTATTCACATGTATACTTATTAATTGGTTAGCCCTAGCATTGATAATTGTTGTCCTTCATGGTTTGTCTTGAATATTAATTGATTGATGCTAAACAACTTTATCTAAAAGCAAAAGAACATGTTTTCAATTGGTATTCCATGAAATGATTCATAAAAAGATTCCAATATATTTAATCCTTTGATTGGAACAACTCAATTAAGCAAAGGATACATAATCTTCACAACACTTGCAAAACATAATATTTAGAGTAGACAAAGTAGTTAACTTCTTGACACATTATCATCCAAAGATTTATCTTCAATAGTCTTTAAACATTTTCACAGCATAATCCTAATAGTGCAAAATGAATTGTTGTGTTCTTGATGTGTCACCATATAAACACATCAAAATATTTATATGTCAACTTTTTGCAATATTATTTTTTGTATACGAAATGGACTCGGGAGAAAGCAAGTTATAATTTATAATACAAATAAGAAATGAACTCAATGTTGTCCTAGACCCCCGAATAGGTCTATTTAAAAAAGCAACATGCTCTCAATCACTCCTCCAATTGGAAAACACCATTAGGAAACATTTACCAAATTATGTTGCCCCTTGAATTTACCCACTTTTACTCCCTCAAACCTCTCTTTTTCATTCAAAACTCCTCTATTCCCAATTAGGTCATCATGCCATAACATACTTTTGACCTCCCTTATCCTTGTAGACCGTTTGAACACATCAAACTCCACAACCTCACCCTATTTCCAACCTATTCTAACTTATTCTCAAGCAATTTCTTCTTTTCACCTCATCTAGCCTTGCTTTTCAGGCCTAAATTCTAAATTTTGAATAGGGGTGGTGTTAGTAATCTCTTATAATGCCTTTACCAATGCTATTTTCTTATTTGTACTTACATAATTGACTCAAATGACCCCACACTAACTCAAAACTAAAATCAAGATTACAAAATGGCCTATCATGGCCTTATTTGACATTATAATGAATAAAACCACTGAACTAGACCTTCTTCATCAAATGGAGGAACAAGGTGCTATGCACCAATGATCATATGCTTTTTGTGTGGAATACTCGGACTTCTCAACTGTCGTGTGTATGTTTCTTTTTTTTCCATTGTTTTGCATGCCATCATAAGGGATCAAGCCAGTTGAATGTAGCTCAGATCAATTCCGTGTATTTGAGTGTGAAAGAGGACCATGTCTAGCATAAACCTACCTATCAGGATGTGTTGGAGTACTTAGTTTGGTCACACGAATTGCAAAACGAAAGTTGCACCACTTTGCAACTTTACACTGCTTCAATTTGACACTTTTTCCATCAAGTGAAAACTGGACACCACAGGAAAATGACTCTGATATAACAAAATTGAGAGAGGTTATTGTAGAGGGGACCAACATGATCCCTTAGGCTATAATGGAGAGTTTGTAAGCATCACGTTTTCTGATTAATATCCTGTCAAAGTTTGCTTCCCTTTTGCACTTTGGACCCTTGAGGGATCGGTCTGGTTGAACGTAGCTTGGAGTGATTTTGTGTGTTTGGGTGTGAAAGAGGACCATGCCTAGTGTAAAAATACCTATTCAGACATGTTGGAATAGTTTGTTTGGTCACACGAGTTGCAGAATGAAAGTTGTACCACTTTGCAACTTTGCACTGCTTGCATTTGACACTTTTTGCATCAAGCAAAAATCTGCCACCATGGGAAAACCACTCTGAGATAGCCAAAACTGAGAGAGGTTTTTGTAGAGGAGCCCAACGCAATCCTACAGGATCAAACGAGAAGTTTCTAAGCATCACGGTATCCAAGTAACAACATGAAAAATTTTGCTTCCCTTTTGCACTTTAGACGCTTAAGAGATCGGTCTGGTTGAACATAGCTCAGAGCGATTCCGTGTGTTTGGGTGCGAAAGAGAACCATTCCTAGCATAAGTATTCCTATTTGGATGCATTGGAACAGTTCGTTTGGTCACACAAGTTGTAGAACGAAAGTTGCACCACTTTGCAACTTTGCATTGCTTGCATTTGACACTTTTTCCATCAAGTGAAAATATGCCACCATGGGAAAAACACTCAAAGATAGCCAAAACCGAGCAAGGTTTTTGTAGATGGGCCCAACGCGATCATGTAGGATTAGATGAAAAGTTTCTAAATGTCACGGTATCCAAGTAACAACATGTTGAAGTTTGCAGCCATTTTGCACTTTGGACCCTTAAGGGATCGATCTGGTTGAATGTAGCTCAGAGCGATTCTATGTGTTTGGGTGCAAAAGAGGACCATTCCTAGCATAAAAATACATTTTTAGATGCACTGGAGCAGTCTGTTTGGTCACATGAGTTGCAGAATGAAAGTTGCACCACTTTGCACTACTTGCATTTGACACTTTTTTCATTAAGTGAAAATCCACCACCACTGGAAAACCACTCTGAGATAGCCAAAACCATGAAGTTTTTTGTAGAGGGGCCCAATGCAATCCTATAGGATCAGATGAGAAGTTTCTAAGCTTCATGGTATCCAAGTGACAACATGTTGAAGTTTGTAGCCATTTTTCACTTTGGACTCTTAAGGAATCGATCCAGTTGAACGTAACTCGGAGTGATTCCGTGTTTTTGGGTGCGAAAGAGGACCATTCCTAGCATAAACATACCTATTCAGATGCATTGGAATAGTCTATTTGGTCACATGAGTTGCAGAACAAAAGTTGCACCACTTTGCAACTTTGCACTACTTGTATTTGACTCTTTTTCCATCAAGTGAAAATCCGCCGCCATGGGAAAAGCACTTCGAGATAGCCAAAACCGAGAGAGGTTTTTGTAGATGGGTCCAACACAATCCTGTAGGATCAGACAAGAAGTTACTAAGCATCACGGTATCCGAGTAATGACATGTTGAAGTTTGCAGCCATTTTGCACTTTGGACTTTTAAGGGATTGATCCGGTTGAACATAGCTCAGAGCGATTCTGCATGTTTGGGTGTGAAAGAGGACCATTCCTAGCATAAACATACCTACTCAGACATGTTGGAACAACCTATTTGGTCACACGAGTTATAGAACGAAAGTTGCACCACTTTGCAACTTTGCATTACTTACATTTGACACTTTTTCCATCAAGTGATAATCTGCCGCCACGGGAAAACTACTCCGAGATAGCCAAAACCAAGAGAGGTTTTTGTAGAGGGGACCAACACGATCCTGTAGGATTAGATGATAATTTTCTAAGCATCACGGTATCTGAGTAACAACATGTTGAATTTTGCAACCATTTTGCACTTTGGAATCTTAAGGGATCGATCTGGTTGAACATAGCTTAGAGTGATTCCGCATGTTTGGGTGCTAAAGAGGACCATGTCTAGCGTAAAAATACTTATTCGGATGCATTGGAACAGTCCATTTGGTCACACAAGTTGCAGAACGAAAGTTGCACCACTTTGCAACTTTGCACTGCTTGCATTTGACACTTTTTCCATCAAGTGAAAATCTTCCTTCATAGGAAACCACTTTGAGATAGTAAAAACTGAGAGAGGTTTTTGTAGAGGGGCCCAACATGATCTTGTAGGATCAGATGAGAAGTTTCTAAGTATCACGGTATCCGAGTAACAACATGCTGAAGTTT
>VDFB02168118.1:194237629-194463688 GCA_007258455.2 Sequoia sempervirens | reverse complement strand
TTTTCCATCTCATTTGAAAACAATTTTTTTTAGTAAACACCATTTTTAATGAGTGATGCTCACCATATAACACAATTTTTTTTACATAAAGGATAAAATTCTTTTATTTTTGAATTTAGATTTGTAATTACGATATCTAGTTCTTCTAACTAGTTTCATAGTTTTTTATTGAATATTTTTTCCTTAATCAAGTTTTGAAGTCAAACCAATTACAATTCAGACATAGGAAGACCGTATAACACAATTTTTTTTGTATGTATCGAAAGTCAATTTTATTTAATTTTGTTGGATCAAGGACTTCAATATCTAGTGCACTCATATTTTTCAAAAAAAAAATGTGATAATATTCTATTTTTCCACATGTGCAAAACATAGAGCTTGAGTTTTGGTGAAAAACCTACATTCACAAGAAATAAAAAATAAATATAATAATAAAATTAAATGTATTTAAAATTATGCTTTTTGGGAAGCTTATAATAAGGAATACATACTTTAAAAATATTAAATTTAAATGAATTCATTTGGTTCCCCAAAAGGTAAATCAAAAGTGGTTTTTTATCAACATTTTGATAGGTGTAAAGGAGACTCCGTTATAGGTATGGTTTAAAACTAGCGGGGTTCTATCCAAGGGGGTTTGATCTAAGGTAGTTTGATTAAACCCTCTTCAATTGGAATGATTTAAATGGAACTTTTTAAGGCTTAAATCATTATATTTTTTAAAAATATGTGATTTCAACAAAAATCAAAATCTCCCAGAAATTGTAAACCAGCTTTGTGGGATCACCCCTATGAGATGTAGTTTTAGACTTATGGATTTTTGTGCTACAATTACAACCAATGTTGACCCTAAGTATTATAACTCTTTCACACATGGTATTGCCTCTACCCAATCCATCATGGATTCCATCCATAATCCTACATTACTCATGACTTCATCGCAACCTAACATTCATGTGGACTTGGAGGCTATTATCGCCCATGTTCCTGAAGAGAAACAAAAATAATTAGATAAGGATTTAGAAGGTCTTGAAGCCTACCTAAGTATTGAGCCTTTAGCTGGAGAAACAATGCCTATTATGGAAAACATTAGGAAGCTAATAAATGATTTCCAAGGAATATAAGTGTTGTGTAGTCTAGCTCATACAATAGATGCAATATTCCTATAACAAATATTGCACTCAAGAATTTACCAATGCTCAAAACCAATTAGGAAAACAAGTTTCCTCTTCCCCAAAAATGCCTTATTTTCCTATATTTACACCTCTAGACATAGAATCGAGAATACAATATAGCAATGGTCTACACTCAATCTTAGGGATTCCTAGTGGGGATCCTTAAAGTCTTGTCACTTCACCCATAACACCACCATGTTTATCACCCCTCATAAGAATGCAACACAATAACCCACTAGTAATTCATACTAGTTCACCATACTCGAAAAACTATCAAAACATGTCACCCAACAATCCCATGATAAACTAGCTATTGAAAAATATGACATTGCTACAACAATAAATTTCCAACTTCAATAAAAATCAAACCAATGGTAAACCTCCAACATATCTCACACATAGTCCCTTATCATTTTCTATCCTCAAAACACTTATACCACAAAGCATTGAAATACCCCAATTTGAAAAGTATAATGGTAAAGGAGATCCTAACAATCATGTGTTATCTTTTACTGCCTTATGTAGAGACTTCATGTTTGAAGATATGCCCCTAGAAAAACTCTTTCTAGATCATTGAAGCTCATGGCCTTGGATTGGTTTTTTTCATTACCAAAAAAATATATTACCTCATGTTAAATGTCCAAGATACTGAGAGGGGGGGTGAATCAGTATCTTCTTAAATTTTCTAATCAGATACCATCAAATTATTCCAATACACACAATAGCAAAGAAAAATAAAAGCATTAACAAAACATGGAATCAAAAAACACATGAACACCAAGATTTTTATGTGGAAAACCCAAACTAGGAAAAACCACGGTGAGTGTTAGCTCACAATATAGTATAACCAGTTATAAGATATTACAAAATGAGTGGCTCACTACTAGGACTCACTGTCCAGAAACAAAGACTCACTGCCTATAGAATTACAATTACAGAAAATGGCCTACAACCAGAAAATGAACTGATGGAGTACACCTAGTAAGTCCAGATTCAGTTCCAATGTAGCTTAGTAAACTGACTTAACACACTTCATCATATTTTACCTTCTTTACATTCACATTCTCACCACACCAAAATTAACTTCATTAAACTACAAAGATAATCCAATATATATCTAATCTCTCCACAAGCATCAATTAGGTCAGCCTAATTAGATGCACTTCTCATTTACCAAAAATACCAACTGTCGGCTTCAAGATTTCATAAAAAACTCTCAAAAAGATAATTCACACATCTAACATGCTTCATCAAGTCGGCATAGACCTAAAGTAGGTCGCACATATATCTGCAAAAAATATTTCACCATTTACACGATCCATCCATTAGGTTAGCTAGTGATAGACCTAATAGCACAAATGCAAATACCAATGTAACACTGATACACCATACGAGCAACTGGATATGTGAGATCTTGAATGTACGTGCTCCCATCATCTATAAAACATTTCCCAAAACTGCAAGCAACAATAATTTACACCAACCAAATGTAGACCAAAATACTGGAGGATGTAAGCAAAATACTGGTTCAGATACCAAACCAAATTACCCGAACAATTGTAGACTTGATCTTGCAAATGCAACTCATATATCATGGTGACATCAATGACAACACAAAGTAACAAAATGAGATGTTCTCCTTCATTTTTCCAACAATATCCCCCTTTGTCATTGATGGCAACATGTGCCAAAAAAAATATTTACAAAACATCTTATTTACAAAAAATTTTCCCCTAACACCAACATTTCACCATTCTTCACTCCCTGTTTAACATCAAGGAAAAAGGGTGTCCCAAAAACAACTGAAAAACATTAAATCAAAGAATACAAATAAACATGTATCAACCAGAAGATGACGAGCCTTGAACCTCCTTTAGAATACCTTCCCATACAACTTTTTCATTCTCCCAACTATCCTTTGCAGCAATTAGCATCTTGTTCAGAGATTCCATCTCAATCAGAGTTTCTTCTACACCATCTAAAGTATGAGGAGTTAGGTTTATCTTCTCAATTTTTTTTGTGCAAGCCAAAGCCTTTTCAACTAGAGTGAATTCAATTCTCACAATGTCTCTCAGCCAATCAAATTTTTTGATGATCTCTTCCTTCTGCTATGCAAAAAAAAGAATTTTTCTTCATGCGTAGAGATTGCATTGCAGGTTGAGCAGTCTCTATCTTTAGATAAGCTATAAGTACCATAGATGGTTGACAACTAAGAATCAAAGGAATCCATAACAACCTTAATATTTTGAGTGGCATCCGACCACTTTAATCAATAAGTAAGGACAACATTAGCTTCTGACTCACAAACCTTCATGGCTTCCAAATTCTTTTCAAATCTGGAGTGTGCAAGAGCACACTTGTCTTGTAAAGCTAGTAACCTTCTTTCCGCAAAATTTTTCTCAACCTCTTGTTTTTATTTTTCACTAAGCCCAGAGGTATACTCCTTGAGAGAATCTAGCATCAATCTTAGATTTTAAATAGGGGCGAGAGATGTATCAATGGATGCACTAGGTATAACTTCATGTAATACCTTGAGGGAATCATCTACAAGTTATGTTCCTCTTTGATGTGCTTCAAGAATTTCCTTCCTACTGGATGCTTGCATAGCATCTCCCAACATTACTTTATGCACTAAAGACATCTTCTCCATATCCACCAAACCTTCAATCATAGGAATTTGTAAAAGATCCTGGGGAATTATCGGCTGAAATTTGATTTGCTTGGAAAGAAAGCCTTTTAGAACATCATTACCAAAGGATGATTCTCCAAGAATTTTAAGAGATTTTACAATATGCTTTTCACTTTCTTCATTTTTCCTGACAGATTCTTCATTATTCTTTTCTTCCTCTCCTTTTTCCTTCTCTTCTTCCTCCCTCTTTTCTTCTTCCATTTCCTCTTCTTCTTCTTCCTTTTTTCCTTCATCTATGTCTTTATCATGGTCATCCTCTTCATCTTTTTCATCTTTCTTTTGTTCTTCATTTGAACTATCTCTTACTTCCCCTTCACTGCCTTTTCCTTCTTCTATATTACCTTGTTCATCATTGCCACTTTCTCCTTTAGTGTGCTCTAGAGGAGCATCATTATGCATTTCAAGCTCAACTTCTCCTTCATTCTGCTTATCATTTTCATCACCAACATTAATTTCAACATCAAAATTTTTAGAAATGTCTTCATTACCTATATCAACAGGAGTTTTCTCATCATTTTTAGCAGCAACATCTTCATCAGCCTTAAGCATTCCATTTTTTTTTTTTGTTTCCTGGATTACTTTTGTTGTTTCCTTCCTTACCTTCTTTGTCAGCTTCTTATTTCTTGTCATTAACATGTTTACTCTTCATCCAAAACATTTTTGCACAAATCTTCTTCAAAGTTTCCAGATCATCTGGGGTCAGGGAAGACCCAATCTTATTATATGCAACATTTCTATTTTTCTCTTCAAATATAATGACCTTTGATCTCCCTTTCATCAGATCATCCCTCATGCCTTCTGGTACATCTTTCCTTATATCATCCCATTTAACTTCTAGAATGATAGCATATTGAATAACAACTAAAAGAAATTTTTTCTTTTCTTCTTCTCCAACCTAATCATAATATATAGTTGTGGGTTAAACCATATTCTCAAAATGTAGCAAGGAATTAAGAGTTGGTTCTAGTTTAAAGTGAGGACCAGAACTCACTGGATTATCCTATTCTTCTCTCTGGTCTGCAGAGGATTCAACCAACACATTAGACTTCTTTGATTCTAGTTTGGTGTGCACATGGACACTAAAATCTTGTGCATCCTCATCATCAGAAGATGATACAACAAGTACTCTTTTGGAACCAACAACTTTTGTAGAAGCACCTTCACTAGAGGATAAGCCTCCTTTTTTTCTCCTCACCAACTTTGCATTAGGATCTTATTCATCGTAATCATCTACAACACTAAGGTTCTTCTCCCTTGTCACTTTCTCTTTCCTTCCTCTCTTTGCAGGGACAATCAGAGGAGTTTCCTTCCTCTTCCGAGATCTAGTAGTCAGTCAAGTGAAAATATGACCTTTTCCTTTATCAATTGTATTGGGTTCAGCCTTTGCTGCAAGGGTTGCAAAGGTTTTTACAGAGGTAGTCCTTCTGGATCTCCTTGGACCAGATGATTCTACCTCCAACTGTTCTCCCCTAGCCCTTCCAAGGGAAATTTCCTCATCAGTGAATCTAGCTTTAAGCTTTTTCTCCACTTTCTTCCTAATTTTAGGCATCTATTGCTCCATATGAATCTCCATAGATTTTTCAACATATATCCCAATTCTGGGTTCATTGGGGTCCTTTTGATTCTTCAACACTAATTACACATATCCTTCAGCTTCGTCTTCTGTTACTTCACGTCCCAAAGGCTGAATCCATATGGTTCAAGGTTCTACAACCTCAATCATACATTCATTAGAGGAAACATGGAATATGATGTCATCTTTATACTTCTCAACAATTTTCCTTAGAATCCTTTCCCTTTCATTCATGTTTCTTTTTAATACAACAAAGAATGTTGTTAAAGCATCATCCTGAGCATTCACATTACCTAGACTATGCATATAATAAAAAAATTGATGTCCTACTGGTCTGGATGAGTCCTAATTTACTTCACCATTCCTTCATGGAAGCCTCTTCACGAAATAAAACAACAAACATACAATTATTGAACCAAACTTGAAAGCATACTTCTTTTCCTTCATTGACTTCAAGTTCTCAAGTAGCTATAATTGAAGAAGCTCACAAAGATCATAATCAACACCATTTATGACCATATCAAAACCAGTAAAGATTGTTATAGCTGAAATAGAATTCTCTCTATTTGTGAAGTATATTTTATGATCGATCATGATAGTTGCATACTTCATAGCCAGATTAGTGATGGTTTTCATCACTTAGGCTCTTTTGTCATAAGTGGCTCCTGTAAGTTCCATTACAACCTCATTCTTCATGGATTTTAACAAATATATTGTACCTTTATCCTAGAATATGATTACATCCCTAATCGCTTCCTTATTTATCAAGTGCGGTCGGTCAGTCTTCAAGAATTTATCATGTATTCTACTTAGGACTGCTTTCACAAATTTGTCATCATAACTGAAGCTAGGGAAATTGTTCCACTTTTCCAACCTCTTCGCGACCAAGTTCAAGTACTCAGGTTTTATCAAGAAATCATCACCAGTAAGCTCTTTGTCCCAAATTTTAATCAACTTTGTGTGGTTGAATTCCTCAAACTTTACATGAATAAACATCCTTGTATCCTCAGTCAGCATTACTCCAAGTGGAATTGTCAAAAATGCACCCATGGGGTCATCTTTGAAAACCTTTGAAAAATATTTTCTGTAAGAGGGCCTTGGCCTCTTTGACACTCTCATGACTACAGGAGTTGCTATTCTTCCAATTCTAAACTTAAACAACTTAAATAACACAAAACAAAATTGCTCAGGAGATGAAAATACCCTTTTCTGCACGATGGGCCACAACTATGGTTTCCATAGCTCAAATTCCAATTCTCTTCAAGAATACTGCAAAAGCTCTTCAACTTCTTCAAATGCACGAATGATCAAAATTTATTAATCATTTCCTTTATAAAATAATGATCTGCCATAATTCGCATTAAATATGATAGATTCCCCAAAAAGTTGTTAAAAACTCTTCTCTTTTACACATACAAACCCTAATTCGCTCGAAAAACAATCATCCCTTCATATTTCCTACCTATTCCTTTTCAAAAACCTTCGCTTGATCATTCTTCACATTCCATCCTCGTGCTAGCCTATGACATGCCATTTATCGAGGGGGTTCTTATAATTGTCTAATAATGCCCCCCTATGAACTTGCTAGGTCTAATTACCAAATAAGTCATCTGTACCGGATGAGGGCACAAAATCATCAAGAGTCTCTGGTTCTTCTTTCTTTCTCCAAATCTTATTCATTTCTTTCCTAATCTCATCTTTGTTGACCTTCTTCACAGATTCATCCTTTTCTACCAGATTAGTTTCCTTACTTTTCTTACTTCTGCAAACTCTTGAAACATGTCCTGGTTTGTTGTAGTTATAGTAGACAATATTTCTCTAATTAGGTTGACTTCCACTTATTCTTGTTCTGCATTGATTAGCTTTGTGTCCATAATTGTTGCAAGTATAGCAATAGCCATTAAAGGATCAATTCATTCTTCCTCCATTGAACTGATTCATCATCAGAGTTTTGCATTCACTTACCCTATGCCCAATTCTTTTGCATGTGAAACATTGACCAATAAAAGGACCAGGGAACTAATTCATTGTACTCCTACATTTTGTTGCCTTGTGACCAAATTTATTGCATGTAAAATAAGTGTCATTAAAAGAAGGATACCTTTATGCATTAGGCTATCTCACCGGAGGTCTCTTAGCAGAGTTCCTTGGATTTCCTTTCTACTTTCCTTTATTATGTGTCTTCTGATTGTCCACAACTTTAGAACTTTCACCAGTATAATTTCCTAGACCACCTTTGTCTTTATTCAATTTATGTCTTGTAATCAATTCATCAAGCCTATTTAAGCTAGATTGGAAATTGTTCTCATAGAGTTTTTCCTCCTCCATATCTACTTTCAAGTTCACAACTTCTTGTTCAAGCTTGATGCAATCTTCAAACTTGCTTTTTACCAACTTGTTTAGACATTCTTAAATTCTTTTCTTCTCCTCTACTTGCACTTTCAAACCAACAAAATCTTCATTTGCTTTCTTCAACTAATCAGTTACTTCCTTATGTCTTTCTTTGAACTTTTTCAATTACTCCTTTAATTTTCAGTCACATTCATCCACATCTTCAAGATTCTCTTTCAGATCTCTATTTTCTCTTTCAACTTTATCAAGATCCTCAAGAGTAGTCCAGAGCTCTCCTTTATCATTCATTTCTTCCATCTTTAGGATCTCCCTCAAGCTGTTAGGCTTCTCTAGAGGAACCAAGCTCTGATACCAATTGTTAAATGTCCAATATACTGAGAGGGGGGTGAATCAATATCTTCTTAATTTTTTTGATCAAATACCATCCAATTATTCCAATACACACAGTAGCAAAGATAAATAAAAGCATTAATAGGACATGGAATTACAAAGCACATGAACGCTAGGATTTTTACGTGGAAAACAAAAACTAGGAAAAACCACGATGAGTGTTAGCTCACAATATAGTATAACCGGTTATAAGATATTACAAAATGGGTGGCTCATTGCCTACAGAATTACAATTACAAAAAATGTCTTACAACCAGAAAATGAACTGATGGAGTACACCTAGTAAGTGCAAATTCAGTTCCAATGTAACTTAGTAAACTGACTTAACATGCTTCATCATATTTGCCCTTCTTTACATTCACATTCTCACCACACCAAAATTCATTTCATTAAACTCCAAAGATAATCCAATATATATTTGATCTCTCTGCAAGCATCAATTAGGTCAGCCTAATTAGATGCACTTCTCATTTACCAAAACTACCAACTGTTGGCTTCAAGATTTCATAAAAAATTCTCAAAAAGATAATTCACACATCCAACACGCTTCATCAAATCAGCATAGACCTAAAGTAGGTCGCACATATATCCGCAAAAATTATTTCACCATTTACATGATACATCCATTAGGTCAGCTAGGGATAGACCTAATAGCACAAATGCAAATACCAGTGTAACACCGATACACCATACGAGCAATTGGATACGTGAGATCTTGAATTTACGTGCTCTCGTCATCTACAAAACATTTCCCAAAACTGCAAGCAACAATAATTACCAACAACCAAATGCAAACCAAAATACCAGAGGATGTAAGCAAAATACTGATTCAGATACCAGACCAGATTACTAGAAGAACTACAGACTTGATCTTGCAAATGTAACTCATATATCATGGTGACATCATTTACAACACAAAGCAACAAAATGAGATGTTCTTCTTCATTTTTCCAACACCTCATTCATGCAACTTGTTAGCATGTTCCTTCAATATTTTCAAGAAAATATTGGCTGAATCAAGTGACGTTACTGAATTTAGTTCATTATAAAGAAGGACCTAAAGAAAGTATCATTGATTTTATATGATGATACCAATCACTTTACTCATAAATCTCCTATATTCTTCCAAGTTTTGATACTCAAAGGGTGTTTATAGGAAACTTAAAACCTAGTATTCATATTTTACACACTTGTGTATGGCTCTTCATGATTATCAAATATTGGTTAAGCCAATATGAGGGTACACCTTCATTGATTCCTACTGGTCAATTTGAAGCCATGCCTCAAAATAATTATCAATCATTTAAAAAGAAAAATATAAACTTCATTAAGATAAATACTCCTCAAAGTTCTAATAACATTGAAACACAAGTCACTACCATAAATATAGATCCATATCAATTTAGGCCAAGAGATATGCAATTTTCACAATTTCCCAATTATATTTGTGCGATAATGTTATAGTTGTTAAATTAGAACATCATTCAACTCCCTCCAATCAGGTCTATTGACATTATTGAACCTTTAGGTACACTGAACTTTAATGCAAAATCATTTTTTCAATATCATTTTACATCTAGACGTATAATGATTCTTCAATTTATAGATTTTTAGGAGACACAATGGATGGTGGAGATGTGAAGGGAAGATCAATGGTGGAGGATGAATGAGAGGAATTCCATAGGATAGAGGAGAGTATGGAGAGTCACGATGAAGGTTGTTGGAATGTGAAGGGCTAGGATTTACTTACCAAAATTACTAACTTGTTGTGACGATGAGGGATGTGAGTCATAAGTGTATTTAGGACCCCTTTTATTCTTAGAAGTTGATGGAGAGAATATAGACACAATTAAATAATAATATTATTTAAATGTTTTATCCATCTGAGGTGGTTCAAATTATGTGTAATTAAACAATAAAAAATATTTAATTATGTGAGATGAACAATGGACTATTTAAATGGAGTATGAGAAAATATTTAATAGAATTATTCAATCAGGTGGGGGACATTGGGTGAAGGGAGTTTACTATATGTAATTATTTAGTCAGTTGGGACAAGGGTGTGCTACATAAATATTATGTTTCTACAAAAAAATATGGTGATTATTTGAGGTGGAAGAATCTAAGTAGTCATTAGTCATGTTTAATATATAGTTGTTTATGTGGCTTTATGAATAGTTATTGTGTTAAATATTCAACATGTTTATTGTTTATGTGAGATTTATGTAAATAATCTATGTTTAGTATAACATGTCTATTATTTGTTTTGAGTGATTTTAATTTATTAGTACATATGGTTTGGTAAGAAAGGTATTATTAAATATTGCAACAAATAATGTGGAAATTAGTGATCCCATAATAGTGGTTTACAATTTTTGGCCAAACTGGACACTGAAATTATTATTTTTAGCTAAATCTTCACATTTGGGCACCTATAGCAGCTAAACCGTGAGGAATTTGGAGATGGTGCAAACTAGAGTCTCATCAAATTTTGTCTGTAGATTCTAAAAATATTTTTTTCAAAATTTTTGGAATCAAATTGCACTTCTTTTTCCATCTCCCATGAAAATTGATTTTTTTCAAAAAACAACATTTTAAAAAAGTGATGCACACCATATAACGCATTACTTTTTTTCCATGAAGGATAAAATTATAATTCTTTAAAATTTAGATTTGTAACTCTGATATCTAGTGCTTCCACTTGGTTAGATAGATTTTTATTTAATATTTTTTCCTTAATCAAGTTTCAAAGTCAAACTAATTACAATTTAGACACAACACGACCGTATAACGTGTAACTGTTTTTGTATATGTCAAAATTTTATTTTATTTTTTGTTGGATCAAGGACTTCAATGTCTAGTGCACTCATATTTTTCAATTTTTTTTTTGATAATATTATATTTTTCCACATGTGAAGAACAAAAAATTAATTTTCGATGAAAAACCTATGTTTAATAAAACTTAAAAAACAAATACATAACAAAACCAAAAATATTAAAATTGTATTCATTGGATAGGTTGTTCTGAGGAATACTATAATCATTTCAAATAAATTTTAAATTAATTCATTTGATCCCCCAAAAGCTAAATCAAAAGTGATTTTTTATCAGCATTTTGATAGGTGTAAAGGAGACGCATTTATAGGTATGGTTTAAAACTAGCGAGGTTCTATCCAAGGGGGTTTGATCTAAGGTGATTTGATCAAACCCTCTTCAATTGGAATCCTTAAAATGGAACTTTTTAAGGCTTAAATCATTATATTTTCTAAAAATATGTGATTTCAGCTAAAATCAGTTCCTCTCAAGAATTGTAAACCACTATTATGACAGCACCAACTTAATGATTTTTTTGTAGGATTACAATTATATTTTTGACTCACTTTGATATTAGTGTGTCATTTATGAATTTACTAGTGTACAAATTGGTGTATTTTTTTTATTAAAATGGACAAAAAATTATATCCTAACTTATCCCTATTGTCGCTTATCCCTAGGATCTAGAGTCAATTATTTGGAAAAGATTTAGCTTGTGTGCTCATTGACATATTTTGAAAAGGAACATTTTTTTCAAATGTTAGAGAATATTCAAGGAGGGTATAGTACATCCATTTTTGGGTTTTGGTATGCAAGACTATGTTTGAAACCTTTTTTTATAATTTTGCTAAAACAATAATTCTAGTATAAACAACAAAAAATATTGCCACTAATTTTAAAGTCATCACAATAATATTGTAATCATTGTTCTATGTGAAGTAGTAGATTTGTCATATTCTATCATGACATATAGTGGTGTTCTAGATCCTAAATTTTCTAGCTCCTCTTCTTCTTGGATAATCATTTCAGTTTTTTTTAAGGTAGAAGAATCTATATATGCTTTTGAGCACCAAATATATGGATAGCATATTTGTAGTAAAAAATATATGCTTTTGAGTCTTCTTGTCACAATTCATTTAATTAGATTTTTATTCTTGTAGAGTCTCATGTTCATGATTATGATGAATTATAAATGATAGGGATTTCATTGGTGAGAGACTATTAGTTATTTTAAAGTGAGCAAACTTATTGAAACTCTTATAACAAGCTTAAGTTTATGTGAATCAATATTATATCCATTTACTGAGCACCAACTGAGTGTATACTAAAATTTTACTAGAATTTTTACTCATAAGGATTTACCAGATTTATACGAGTCTTCTTACATTATTTTTTATTTCATTTATACCTCATTTACTTGCTCTTTATATGATTAACATGTTTTAGCCATTTATGCTCCCAATTAACTAATAATTATATATGTTGTTGATGAGAAATCATGAGGAATATAATTCATGTTTATGGATAAAATGACATTAGGGAAAGTTCATTCTTTTTTAAAGGCTTTTTGTGAGTATTTTGTAGGTTCATGCCCACAACTAGATTTTTGTCGAAAGAAGATTCTACCTTTGTAAAGAGACATTGATTCTCACAAGTGGTAGACAAAGTTTTAAAATGTGGAAGGATAAGGGGATTATGTGGATGGTTAAGTAAGATTTTGAAGGATGGAGAATTCCATAGAAAAAATTTCTCTATCAATATAGACCATGAAATGCCTAATGAACATCCTCATAGATATATTGGATGATAAAATGATAAATTCCATTTAAGGAGATTCTTCAAAGGATTATAAGAGTTTTCCAAGAAAACCTCTATTTAGCATGGATACCATGATTGAGATACCATTATCTAAAGGTGATGTGGGTGTGAAGATGCTTGAAAAAATAAATGGGGAAGTATTGTTTAACCTTAAGATCCATACAAATGATATTAAGATTGATGTACTTTATTTTATAAATGAGGATTTTTTGTTTCACAAACTACTTTATTGTATAAATTTTGGTAGATGACTTGGTTTGAAGAATTCAACACCCCAATCTCTATGGCTTGGTTCATAATAAATAACATGGATAAATGCTATGATTTAAGGAACATGTGTATTGAAGTTTCTTGTTGATATTTTGGTAGATATTAATCCTATGGATTCTTATAGAGATTTCTATAGTAGCCCCTACTTGTAAGACTAATATATGGTCTTCTACATTAGATAAAACAATTACCGGGTTGTTAAAATGGGAAACCTTTCATGTTGCATGATTTTAATGGAAGGAATAAGTCTCCTAAGAACCTAAATCTTCATGGGAAAATGAATGATAATACATGAATTGTACCTATAGAGAAAACTAATGATGAACTAGTTACTTTGTGTTCAAGCATATTTTTATTGTATCATTCAAACACTTAGAGACAAAGTTATACTAAATTTTGGTTTTTTTTTGTATTTTGGTGCAAGATGAGATGGAAAATGTGTCATTAGTTAAGGGTTTCTTCTCTCATTCCTTAAGTTCCTAAGGTTTGGGAAAAAATATCTATACTCAGGAGGTGTGATTTGAAAATGATCTATTTTTTGTGCTCATTGACATGATTAGAGATAATGATCAACTTTTAAATGTTGGAGAAGATTCAAGGTTTTATAGGACATCCATTTGCAGGGTTTGGTGTGCATGATGAAATTTAAAAAGAGAATTTTAATTGCTTTGGTGAAATCACTAGTATTTATAGAGTTTACTAATACAAACCCACTATGCTTATTCTTTTTTTTATATAATATTCAGTGGATAAATATTTTTCTTTTATATCTCTTTTTTTTTTCTCCTTGTGTAACTTTCCTTTCATTCTTCATTCCAATTTAACTATCCCTAATCTTATATAATATTTAGGTAATTAAGTTTGCAATCTTACTCACTATTCTTTCCTCATCCTAATAATAATCCATAAAATATTGTCCAAATCATTAACGTTTAAAAACAATTAAATTAAAAAACTAGAAATCATTCTTCTTCAATCTCAAATAATCACTAGAAATTTTGTTCAACAATATAATAAATAATTTAAACAAACGAATCCTAACATAAACAAGCATAACCTATTAGCAGTTTATGTAGCACAAAAAGTAATCACTTCCACCATCATAAAAATACTATTTTCTTTATTCTACAATTTTACATTTAAAAAACTTTGTATAATACTTCTATAGTTGACCTTTCATTGATAACAATTGGAATGGTGGGTATATCATAACCCGTGATATATATACTACAAATCATTCTTCACAATCTTCAATCTCAAATAATCACTAGAAATTTCATTCAACAATATAATAAATAGCTTAAATAAAGCAAATCTAAGATAAACAAGCATAAATCTATTGAGAGTCTATGTGGCACAAGAAGTAATCACTTCCCCCTTCATAAAAAGCTATTTTCTTTATTCTACAATTTTATATTTAAGAACCTTTGCATAATACCATTGATAAAAGATAATTGACCTTTCACTAATAACAATTGCAATAATAAATATATCACAACCCACTATATATACACTCAAAATTATTTTTCACAATCTTCACTCTGAAATAATCACTAGAGATTTTGATCAAGAATATAATAAATAACTTAAACAAACCAAGTGTAGTATGAAAATGAGATTGGGAGAGAAGGATCCCATGTCATAAGTTAACCAACAATCTTTTGACCATTTCTTTAAACCACCCTGAGTTTTTGTTGGTCTTGTATTTCTGTTTTTTGGTTTATGTGTTGTAGTGTTGGTTGTTTCTGACTAGTTGTTGTTCTCGAATCTGTTTTGTGGACTGTTCTGCTATGATGTAATGCTTTGTACGAGATCAGGGCCCTTCCCTACTTATCTAATCAAAAACTTAAACAAACCGATCCTTACGTAAACATAATCTATTGACAGTGAAAAAAAAAAAGGTAATCCCTTCCCCCTTCATGAAAAGCTATTTTCTTTATCCTCCAGTTTTACATTTAGAAAAAAAAAAAAGCTATTTTCTTTATCTTCCAATTTTACATTTAGAAAAAAGCTGTTTTCTTTATCGTCCAGTTTTGCATTTAGAAAAAAGCTATTTTTTTTATCGTCCAATTTTGCATTTAAAAACCTTTGCATAATACTGCCATAAAAGATAATTGGTCTTCCATTAATAGCAATTGCGATGGTGGGTCTATCACAACCCACCATATATACAACCTTAATGTGTACTGATGAGGTGCACGGGCAACTTCACTGATTAGCAAGACTTGTCCTTCACATGCTGCTGTTTCTGCTATTTACTGCTTCCCTTCCTCCTTCGTTGGGTCTCCATCGTAACATCTCAGCTCCCCAATAGACACATGGTGTATCCCACACCATATATATGATTCTCCTTATATTGCTTTTTCTATGAAGGATTTCTGCTCCTTCCTCCCTCATCATAGATTTCTCTTTTAGATCTGGTTTGGGCTTTACTGCTGACGCATGTTCCATTCTTACAGCTCATCTTCGAATCTCATTCGGTTTCTGTTCCACATTATGAGTTGGTAATGCAGAGACCAAGATCTGTTAAGCATCTGTCTTGATCTGCAGAATTTAGTTTCGAGATGTCTACAGATCGAATCTCTGCAACACCAGCGAGCAAGAAGAGAAAGGCAACAGAGAAAGATGGGGAATTTCATGGGTTGAGGCCAATTGTTACTGCTCGTCCTGCTTGCAAGCCCAGAGTTTTATTATGTACAAAAGATCCAGAAAAGGACCACAAAGATTGTGAGCAGGTTGAATTGGATATTACTAGTACTGGTAATGATGGCGATAATTATAATGTGGAAGGGAATGAAGAGTGCCACACGCCCAAGGGTGAGGAGCACCGTATACCTGAAATTCTACCATGCCCACTTGCTCCAAGAAAACCCAGATCCACACCAAAGATAAAGACTGAGAAATTCTTTTATGTCAGTCCTGTTGAGCTGCAGTTTCTCTTTAATCTCTCGTAGCCCAAAAAAGTTCAGATTAGTTGAAGCACTGAGAACATTTGAAGCCATGTAAAATGCATTATCTCTTATGAAATTTTTTATCTCTTATTTTGTTCTTATACATGAAATCTATATTTTGCTGATATATATGAAATCTATGTTTTGTTCATAGAATTTTAGATTAATAATCTAGGGGAATGCCAAACATATAGAACAGGAGAAAAATCTTAAAATTTAAGACTTTCTGTCTCCACATATATGCTTGTGTTACTAAGCAATGGTAGCCACCAAAGAAATTAAGCATCTGCATTAAAATTGCAGGACCTTGGGTTAGCTTCAGACTATACAAGAAATCTTTTGAGATTGCAATGGTGGACATATAATAAGTAGTTCTTCAAAGCCTGAAATTATATAGCAATCTTATAGCATATTTAGAACTCAAAGATATTAGATTTCCACAGTCTATATTGAGAGAAGTATTATTTTTCTGGATTAAACTGCATAATTTTTGTTTGTATCAACGTTTTGGATCACACTCCGTGATCCATCATCAGAATGAAGAAGAGAATTGTAAGATAATATTTAGAATTATCTGAAGCTTTATCTTAACTGAATGAATGCACTTTACCAATTACCAAATTTCTGACTTGGGTAATTGGCATGAGTCAATTTATTGAACACATGTTTCCCAAAATTTTCTCCTTAATTTTTTTAGCTTGCATGAGAGGAAATGAAGATTGGTAAGTTAAATATTACTAGGTGGAGGTTGGAAATGTGAGGTTTTGAAATAGAGGTAAAAGAAGGGTTTTTCAAAGGGTATCCAATTTTTTCCAACGGAAAGTAAGAGAGAAATGGAACAAAAAAAATTCAAAGTTTTTCATTAAAGATATGTGTTGAATCTAATTTACAATACTTAACTGCTCAAATTAAATTCATGCTAATAGAAAGAAAAAATAATTCATACCTTCATTTCACAGATCCATAAAAATATTTTCCTTTCTGTCTTCTTATTTCAAATTCTCTCACTTCAATTAGAAATCACAATATTTCTAATTCTTATTAATGCAGATTTTTTTCTTAAAAGAATTTTATTATAATTCATCATAAACTTTTTTTAACTTAACTTATAACACTTAACTGTTGTAATTAAGTTCAAACTCGTTGAATACAAGAAAATTTCATACTTTCATTTCACATGTCTGCAATAATATTCTCCTTTGCCTTCTTACTTTAAATTCTCTCATCACAATATTTCTAATTCTTATTACAAACTTTATTATAATTCATCCTAAGCTTTCATATTATATTTCAGATTATATTTGCATAGAACTATGTTCAAGGCTATTCTGCTGTCAACTTTAACTTAGTATGAGATCCTAAATATACAAATTGACAAAGCGAGAAAGTTATTTGTAATTCATATAAAAAAGGTTTTGTTTTTTTTTCGCCATCACCTCATTGTTTAATGGCTTATTAAAACATGAAAACATGAGGCATGGAGTATTTCTTTTTGGTCGTCGTGTTCTGTCCCAATACAAGGCAAGACAACACAATAGCCAAAAAAGAAATCATATGCATGGCTAAGACAAAAGCATGTAGCTTTTATCACACATCCTACCACATAGTTTGTTTTGTCTTTGCTGTCTTTCTTGCTGTCGGACGTTAACACACCTAGCTAATCTTCTTAGTCATTGATTGCCATGCCTATTTCAAAAGGCAAGCGCTCATGGGAGTTTGAATTTTTTATTTCTTTTAAACGATTCCATAAGAATGGTTACGTTAAATGATTCCATAAGAATGGTTACAAACTTACCTAAGCTTTTAAGTGTTAAAATGTGCTAGAGTGCTGAGAATATAGTATATTTTTTAGTAAAATTAAATGTAATAATTACAATACATTTATTTATTTAGGATAAATACTTGAATATCCTAGAATACTAATAAAAATTTATGATTTAGAAGTTGGTATAATAAATATTCAATTAATTAAATAATTTAAATGTAATATTTCGTGTAGTGTAGGAATTTGTATATCTTTACAATTTCATATTATGTTTGCATTCTTTTAATTAATTGGACTTAAATAAGCTTCTAATTGACAAAATTATGCATTCCAAAGCTTTATTATTCCTATTTTTCGAAAGGGAAACCTATATTAAACAATTACCAACATTAATTAAAACACCTTGAAAATTGAGTGTCCTAGACTTAGGTCCTAGGACCCATTCCCTCAAGGGAAAATGGATCCCCTTTAAGTCCTAGGACCCAATTTTTAATATGCTTTTGGCGACATTTTAATGATTCAAATTCAAGTTTCAAATGTTGGCTTTTAGAATCTAATTTTTGGGAAATTAGATAAACACTTATAAATACATAGTCTTTTTATCAATTCAAATCTAAGAAGCATGATCTAGCATTAAGGAAACCTTCACATGAGAAAATATTATTAAGAGCATTGAAGAGTGGATTTATCAATCATCTACAATAGCAATCAAGATCATATCATCATGTCAAAGTTCATGTGTGTTCATGTCATGTTTTGGAGCTAACATTGTGATATAGGTTTCAAGCATTCAAGCAAGAATTCAAGCATCAATCAATCAAGCCAATTCATGCAAGATCCAAGCCTTAGAGTGATGTGTATGACTTCAGTCCTCTAAGGATAACCATTAAGGGTTTGGTGAGTTGTAACAAGCAAGTGTTCATTCATCAATTCCTTCACTTTGTCATTATTTCATTATCAAGGTTTAATTACCAAACATGGGGTTTGACTAAGGAAAGACCCCATTCACCCAAAACAAATATTTTTGTTCTCTCTTTGTATGTGCAGATTTATAGGTGAAGAAGGATTGAAATTTGATCAAAGGAGCAATTTTGCAAAGTTGCATAAATTGTCATCATTGTTGTCAAACTATGGAAACTTGCCTACAAATTTTATTTATGGCTTTCTGATAGTCAAACCTAGAAGAATCAAAATCTTAGATATGGGATCAGAGGACTGCAAAAATTGATTTTAGACCCTTTCACCACGATCTATTCCCCATAGGGAAAACCAAGCCTACTATAGGCCTTGAAACCCACTTTTTATCACAGGTGCACACCATCAAACCCTTCTCAGATTTTCTTGCAAAATGTCATTTCCATTTTTTTATCATAGAACTTTTCATTTCAAGTATTAGATCATATAATTCATTTATTTAATCCACTTTAAATCATTCCAAAACATTGAAAATTAGTCATTTATACCATAAGAAAGCAGAGACCCAAGATCCAAAATAGGGTTGACTCACCTCAAGGTTGAAAGCATAAACAATCATGATAGTCATAGTTATTATTCTCCCAATACCTCTCACATCTGTGACGAAGGTATCGTGGTGAAAGGAGATACAATCATTGAGAATCATGAGAGTCTTGTTTGTCCCTCTCCCCCTGGTTCCCCCACTTGGGAGTATATTATGGCATAGGAGGAAGAGAGAATTGACACATTTATTAATATCAATTCTCCTAGTCTCCATTCATCTCCCAACATCTCTCCCACTTGTGAGAATGTTTTAGTGAAAAAGATGAAATCATTGGTAATCATGACAACCATAATTTCTCTTCTCCCAATACCTCTCCTACTTATGATGAAGGTGTCTTGGGGTTAGAAGATCCAACCATTGAGTTTCATGAGAATCTTGTTTTCCTCTCTCTTAAAATCTATCCTACTAGGGAAGATATTATGGTGCAAGAGGGTAATATCCTTGATACTAAGATGGCTTTCTTAGATGAAGATGCTAAGGGAACCTTAGATCCCCCTCATTATAAAATCATTAACAATAAGTCACATTCATTGACGTTATGAATGCACAAGTTTCCATTAGATCTCCCTTGATTATAGGACCTCCAAACACTCCTTTTGGACCTCTTAAGAGTCCTCTAATTATGGGACCCCCTAAGAGTCCTCCAATTATTGGACCTCCTAAACCACTTCTTATCATAAGACTACCTAAAAACTAACCAAAACCTTTCAGGGCATATCTTAAATTTTGCAAAATAACTCACTAGTAACAATTTTTCACAACAAACAGGTTATAATACCATTTCTCATACATATAGCACAAGGAAAAATAGGCAACCACAAACCATTCCTACATCGATTCTGCTTCTGCAACCCATTTTTCCTAGTGCCCCTTGTTTACCTTCACACAATAGAAAGAAGTATGATCTTGTAGAATAGCTTCACAACACTCTTGCTAAGATATCCTTGTGGGATTTGATTCAAGCATCACCTATTTACCATAGCATGCTTCAAAATGATTTACAAAAATTTGGTATCCCTCCTAGTGCACAACCAAATTATGGGCAACTATGATTGAGAATATGAATTCACCTAATTTGGACATTATCTTTCATCAAAGTGAATTACCTCGTTTGGAAACACAATAAAAAAATGAGCCTTTGATGATAGTGGTTAGTATCAACAATGGTACTAAGAGTTATGGAATTAAACATGCTCTCATTGATAATGGCTCAACACTCAATGTTTGTAGTGTAAGCCTTTTTGATAAAATTGGAGTGGACAAGAGTAAAATTCAGCTGGATTCTTTATCTATCCATGGATTTGACAACATGGGAAAACAATTGCTTGGTGTGATAACATTGTCTGTTAAAGCAAGTAAGGTTACATTGCAAACTCCTATCCATGTCATTCCTAATAATCTTTCTCATAATATTCTCTTTGGTAGACCATGGATTCATGCAATGAATGTAGTGCCTTCAACATTACATCGTCTAGTGAAGTACACTTACGAAAACAAGGTTCACACAATCAAAGCTGACCTACAATCAAAAACTTGTTCGCAAACTAAATCAGGAATGAAAATTCCTTTGAGAACATTTATACCAATTTAAAAATTAGGACCAGTGCAAGAAGAAGAACAAGAAAAGTGTTTGTCATCAATCATGAAACTATTGGACAATGATTGGAGTTCATTGGATTTTACACCTACATTCATGGGAGAATACAAAATTATAGAAAAATCAGGAAAAGAGAAAGAAGCTAATATAATATCAACACAATCCGAGTCATCCAAACCATGTGAGTCAATAATTGTTAACAAAGAAGAGGAAAACACAAATTGTACACTCACATATGATGAGTGTGATCATGAGAAACCACCTTCTCCAAAAGAAAAGAAAAGAAATTATGGAAGAGGTTATGAGATTTTGAAACAACTTGGCTATAATGGAAAAGGATGTGGTGTTAAGGAACAAGGTATTTGTATCCCTATAGATCCTAACCCACAAGAACAAACAAGAGGTCTTGGTTATTGTCCTTTGAAAGAAACAAAAGAATCAAAGAAGCCTTCACTTAATATCAATGTCATCACGCAAAACACTCTTAGGAAAAATATATATCATGGTCATAATATTGCTTCATCTTCAAATAGATGTCTTAGTGATGATTGGGGTTCATTAGATTTTACACCCTCCTTTAAGGGAGAGTAAAAAATCTCACAATCTAAACCTAGAGAGTCTTGTGTATGTATGTCACCTTGTAGAAAGCAAGAAGTATCTTTGTCACAAAAGAAAGGAACATCTTCTACTATTCATTGAGAGTACCTTGTTGAGGCTTCTTCAAGCTTGCTTGATATCTCTCCCTCCAAGAACACAAAGAAATTCTACAAAAAAATCTCATTTTGGGCATATCATCGAGAGCATGGTCATTCTACCAATGAATGTCAGGCCTTGAGTAACAAAATTTAACATCTTAAGTATTGTGGTGCTTTGAACTTTGTGTTGATACACCTAATTCCTCTTATCAATAATGATTTTCATCCTATCACATGTTTCTCATCACTATGTGGCATTGGTAGATTTATGTGTCTTGCTCATTTCCATTCATGGTGGTACAATCTTAAGTGCAACCATATTTTCTATGGCAGCAACATGATAGTCCTTGGTGTGGTTGTCCTTTTCTCTATGCTTGGGGGGAAAGGATAAATAATTTTGGGAGATGTGCATTCCTTTCAAGGAACCACTCTTCCTCTCTTTCTACTTAAAATACCAACATAGCAAGTGCGTTGACATTGTAAGTGGGGGCATATTGTCCCCCACTCATTGTTTGCATGTTCCCTTCTTAGTGATGATAGCATACATCTCCTAGGAAGTGTGACCTTTTTATTCAATGTGTGGCTTTCTTGATCTATGTGAAGTGTCTTCTTTGTGGTGATATTATTCTTGATATTCTACAAGAGTGTGACCCTTCTTGGCATATGAAATTCCTCTTGGTGGTAATGTTATGATCAGTATTCCCTAAGACGTGAGTCTTTTGTTACTTGAATAGTTCTCTCTTGGTGGTGATGTCAAGTGTGATGTTCCCTATGGTAATACCTCTCATGTATTAAGAAAAAACCGGGCTTTGATTATCTTTTCAACTTTATTGAATTTAAGCCTTTCCATATTTCATGAGTATCTAGCATAATGCAACTTGCAAACCTTGTGAAACCTTTAACCATTTTGTGTGGAACCTTATCAAAGTTGTCAAGGAGTATAACTTTTGGTATGGTTCATGTATGGAAGATTGTAGACCTGGCATGAATTTCCCATCTACCACCTTTTTGTAAGTACACACCTTATACACCTAGTGTGTGTTTCTCAAGCTTTGGGGCTCACCTAGTGTATACGAAAAATTACACTAGCCCTTGTGAACATTTTTCATGGCCATTGAGCATAGCACAACTTGATCACCAATGGATCCATGAGCATGTTTGATGGAAAACAACACAACTATGGCTAGTCCATCCCCTTTTGCATTTACTTTGATATTTCATGCTTGTGTATCTTGTATTGTTGCTCATATCTTATACATCTTGTGTGTACCTTTGTCCTTATGTTGGTTTTCCATGGGATCTTTGATCTTGGGGGCTCGTGCAGCCTCCTTGATCTTTTTCATCCTTAGGTACATTTTATTTGAAAAAGGGGCCCATTAGGCTCAATTGATTAAAGTAACTCTAGAAAAGTGTGAAAGTGTTTTACAACATTTTACAACAATTTAGGAAGGTATAATTAAAATATATTTAGTTTTAAAATAGGACTAGAGGGCGGGTGCATCGAGATGGGTAACCAATTTGTGGCCACTTTCAAAAAAAAGTTTTGAAAAGTCATAATGTGAGCGCATTATAATGCGCTTGCATTATGGCTTGGTGGGCCGAGCCTGAGGCTCAGCCACAATGATCCCATAATGCGAGCGTGTTATAATGCCCTCACATTATGACATGTTAAAAGAAAAAAAAAGTGAAACTCATTCATTCTGCATTTCGACTGTGTTTTTTTTTGTGCCCATGGCCAAAACCCCCATTTTTCATTCTCACGTTCTAGGAGGCATTGTGCAAAAATCTTCACCAACGATTGCTATTTCTTCACAAGGATGGCACCATGATGACGAGGAGGTGTGAGAGGTAAGGATTTTTTTCTTTTTGTTTTGAATTTGTTAGTTTTAGGTTGTATTTGATATATATTTTTTTGAATTTGTAGATGTAAATCAACCTACAAACCCTCAAAATCCTCAACAAGAAGATCAACCAAATCCTCAAGAACAAAATCAACCACAACAACAACCTCCACCAATCACTCAACACCCTCCTAGCACTCAACAAAATTTAATGAGTGAAATTGAGAACAACAAAAAGCAAATTGAGGATTTAATGAGTAGGTTGAGTGATCCAAATGGTTCAACTGCAGAAAGAATGACCCTAGCAAGTTCATTGAAAGATATGTTAAAAAATGTAGATTCAATTAGCAAAAAAATAACTAGATGGAAAGATAGGAGGCAAACAACTAGGGCTTATTATGTAGATAAACTATCATATAAAGATGTAAAGAATTTAAAAATTACAAAAGGTGATTTGTGCTAATTATTCACTAACCCACACACAAACAAAAATCTTACCCTCAATACGAAGAGGTTTCCTATTCATTGGTGACACCACCAATATATTAGGAACTATTTTTATTATAGGTGGTACATGGTCTTTGATTACCCACCATGCAACAATTGTGAAGTCCCATAGTATTTCCTTAGGAAACTATACAGTGAGTTGATATTGAACAAAATCCCAAATTATTTTGATATGAGGGACTTCCAGAGGAGAGGTGGGGGATCGACTCAAGATAGACCCAGTGCACAGTCAGATCCTACATGGAAAAGGAGACGAGCTCTCACTATGCCACCTCGTGAGAATGTTGTTATGCCTTCCGTCGCGAAGGAGAGTGTCAACATAGAGACATTGCAAGCGATCAACACTTTGACCCAAAGTGTCATCCATCATACTAGCCCTATTCTACAGTTCCATCGAGGGGAGTCTTTGAGTGGTGGCCTTCAAACCCATGTGCATCAATCTTGTGGGGTGACTTGTTCATATGACCCCACCGACACTTAGGAGGCTACTATGCAGGATCCGTCTTCAACTATGGAGATGGAGAAGGCGGCTAAATTTTTGCATGAGGCGTATGTCATGGATAGTCAGGTAGAAGTTAGCATGTTTATTGAATTTAATTTATTAAATTTTGATTTTGAAATGCAAGATTAACTAATTTAGTTTTATGATTTTAATAAAATTGCAGGGTCACAGTGTTGAGACTGGATACACCGGCCCTCCACCTACTTATTTCTGTAGTACACCTATCTATGGGGTATGTAACTAGTAAACAATTATAAATTTATTACATGTTAATAGCATTATTTTATGAATGGTATTTTAATATGTGATTTTGGATGTTGAACAGGCTAATATTGGAGGTTTCGAGGGAACATCTCCCAGTGCCAGTGGATTTACTCAAATCTACATGCAGGTAATAGAATAAAGAGTTTAACTAATGAATTGTACTTACTATTTGGTGTACTTTATATTCATATCATTGATTACATTGCATTGCACATCATTCAAACTCAAAGCATTACTTCACATTCCATAACTAATAACTATATGTTGATAGATGACAAAATTTCAACTACAATATAGTTGTTTAGAAAGTCAACATAAGTAGTGATGCAATTACTTCACATAGCATTTGTAATAAGTCTAGGAGCAGCTTCCAATTGCATTTGCTTGTCATGGCATTCCATGAGACCACTTTTTACTATTCGACATCTTTTCAAACAATTCACTTTTTACTTTTTACTTGTCATGGAGGCATGTGTTTGCAAAGGTGCACCTGCATGACAAACTATGGATGATTGGAAAAAATATATCAAAGCATAATAGTAAGCAATAGCATAGACAAGGCAGTTAGTAGTTTGAAAAAATGCCTCGAAGAAATGCAGTCTCATGGTGATGGAATTCCATTCCATCACCATGAGACCATATTTCTTCGAGGAATTTCTTCAAACAACTCACCACCTTTTATATGATACCACATTTTCCATACATGTGTACCAAAGCATTTTATCAAACTACTCACTTCCTTGCTGCTATGGCTAAAAGCCTAAAATAGGTGTTTTCCAACAAACTATGGATGCTTGGAAAAATATCTATCAAAGCATAATAGTAAGCAATAATACCATAGAGAAGGCAATGAACTTTCTAAAAAAATGCCTGAAAGCAATGCGGTCTTATGGTGATGGAATGCCATGACGTGCATTTGTTTGTAATGGAATTCCATCACCACGAGATCCCATTTCTTTGAGGCATTTTTTCAAACAGTTCACTACCTTCTCTATGCCACCACAGTTATCGTACATGTCTATGAAAGCTTTTGATCAAACAGTTCACCAGCTTGCTGCTATGGGTAAAAGCCTAAAAACACGTCCTTTCAAACAAGATATGGATAGGAAAAATAGTAAGCATGATAATCAGAAATATATAGTTTAATAAGTACTCCAAATTTTGTTCATTATCTCATATGTATTATAATTCATGTCGTGGATCGCTATTGTAATTTTTTGTGATTGAATAATTTGTTGTTTTAGTTTTAGTTGTTGCAAATTGAAACACCTCCGAATGTGACGAGGGCAATGGAGATTAGTGTTTCATTTTCTATACAATCCTCGATGGCTCTGATAGGGGAGGTATGAGGAAAATTAGTAAATTTACATTTACATTTGTTGTTATAGATGTTAGTTAGTGAAAAATCAAACCATTATTCATTCGTAGTTTAATTTCTATTTGGATGGTTTATACAGGGCTTGAGCACACCTGAGCATGGGCACATGAATATTTCCCTCATGGAGAGAGATCATGAGATAGCAGTAAGTGATTATTTTGTTAAATATATCATTTTTTATAATGCAATTTCTATATATTAATGTCTTTACTTCTTATTGTAATAGTTAAAACTTCACCATGAACTAAACACTAGGAGGAGTAGCAGGAGCACTCCTCGAGAGCAGCACAAATGAGTGATAGACCTATCGCCATCTAATTGACAAGAAAAGGGAAAGAATTTGTTTCTAGAGCATGGAGAGCAATGACTTTTGATTCTAGAGCCCTTTGTTGTATGCCTACATGGCAGTTTTGTACATATTTTGTATTGGATATATTTGACATTGTATGCCTATATGGCATTCTCGTAAGCCTATATGGCTATTTTGTACCTATATTTCATACTTATATCGACATATATTGATGTATGCCTACATGGATATTTGGTTAATACAAATATTTTTTATCGATGGTGTCCATATTTGCATTCTAAATTGATGGTTCAATAGATATGAGTTATGTGTATTCAAGTGTATACTTTACAACTTACATGTGTTTCAATGTATACTTTGTGACTTATGTGTTTTCATGTGTATACCTTGTATTCATGCATATACTTTGTATTAATTTGTGTATACTATGTATTCGTGTGCATACTTCAAGGCTTACGTGTTTTTGAGTACTTGTGCTTCCCTTATTCACATGTACATGCTTGACTTATTCACATGTATACTTATTAATTGGTTAGCCCTAGCATTGATAATTGTTGTCCTTCATGGTTTGTCTTGAATATTAATTGATTGATGCTAAACAACTTTATCTAAAAGCAAAAGAACATGTTTTCAATTGGTATTCCATGAAATGATTCATAAAAAGATTCCAATATATTTAATCCTTTGATTGGAACAACTCAATTAAGCAAAGGATACATAATCTTCACAACACTTGCAAAACATAATATTTAGAGTAGACAAAGTAGTTAACTTCTTGACACATTATCATCCAAAGATTTATCTTCAATAGTCTTTAAACATTTTCACAGCATAATCCTAATAGTGCAAAATGAATTGTTGTGTTCTTGATGTGTCACCATATAAACACATCGAAATATTTATATATCAACTTTTTGCAATATTATTTTTTGTATACGAAATGGACTCGGGAGAAAGCAAGTTATAATTTATAATACAAATAAGAAATGAACTCAATGCTGTCCTAGACCCCCGAATAGGTCTATTTAAAAAAGCAACATGCTCTCAATCACTCCTCCAATTGGAAAATACCATTAGGAAACATTTACCAAATTATGTTGCCCCTTGAATTTACCCACTTTTACTCCCTCAAACCTCTCTTTTTCATTCAAAACTCCTCTATTCCCAATTAGGGCATCATGCCATAACATACTTTTGACCTCCCTTGTCCTTGTAGACCGTTTGAACACATCAAACTCCACAACCTCACCCTATTTCCAACCTATTCTAACTTATTCTCAAGCAATTTCTTCTTTTCACCTCATCTAGCCTTGCTTTTAAGGCCTAAATTCTAAATTTTGAATAGGGGCGGTGTTAGTAATATCTTATAATGCCTTTACCAATGCTATTTTCTTATTTGTACTTACATAATTGACTCAAATGACCCCACACTAACTCAAAACTAAAATCAAGATTACAAAATGGCCTATCATGGCCTTATTTGACATTATAATGAATAAAACCACTGAACTAAACCTTCTTCATCAAATGGAGGAACAAGGTGCTATGCACCAATGATCATATGCTTTTTGTGTGGAATACTCAGACTTCTCAACTGTCGTGTGTATGTTTCTTTTTTTCCATTGTTTTGCATGCCATCATAAGGGATCAAGCCAGTTGAATGTAGCTCAGATCAATTCCGTGTATTTGAGTGTGAAAGAGGACCATGTCTATCATAAACCTACCTATCAGGATGTGTTGGAGTACTTAGTTTGGTCACACGAATTGCAAAACGAAATTTGCACCACTTTGCAACTTTACACTGCTTCAATTTGACACTTTTTCCATCAAGTGAAAACTGGACACCACAGGAAAATGACTCTGAGATAACAAAATTGAGAGAGGTTATTGTAGAGGGGACCAACATGATCCCTTAGGCTATAATGGAGAGTTTGTAAGCATCACGGTTTCTGATTAATATCCCGTCAAAGTTTGCTTCCCTTTTGCACTTTGGACCCTTGAGGGATCGGTCTGGTTGAACGTAGCTTGGAGTGATTTTGTGTGTTTGGGTGTGAAAGAGGACCATGCCTAGTGTAAAAATACCTATTCAGACATGTTGGAATAGTTTGTTTGGTCACACGAGTTGCAGAATGAAAGTTGTACCACTTTGCAACTTTGCACTGCTTGCATTTGACACTTTTTGCATCAAGCAAAAATCTACCGCCATGGGAAAACCACTCTGAGATAGCCAAAACTGAGAGAGGTTTTTGTAGAGGAGCCCAACGCAATCCTACAGGATCAAACGAGAAGTTTCTAAGCATCACGGTATCCAAGTAACAACATGAAAAATTTTGCTTCCCTTTTGCACTTTAGACGCTTAAGAGATCGGTCTGGTTGAACATAGCTCAGAGCGATTCCGTGTGTTTGGGTGCGAAAGAGAACCATTCCTAGCATAAGTATTCCTATTTGGATGCATTGGAATAGTTTGTTTGGTCACACAAGTTGTAGAACGAAAGTTGCACCACTTTGCAACTTTGCATTGCTTGCATTTGACACTTTTTTCATCAAGTGAAAATATGCCACCATGGGAAAAACACTCAAAGATAGCCAAAACCGAGCAAGGTTTTTGTAGATGGGCCCAACGCGATCATGTAGGATTAGATAAGAAGTTTCTAAATGTCACGGTATCCGAGTAACAACATGTTGAAGTTTGCAGCCATTTTGCACTTTGGACCCTTAAGGGATCGATCTGGTTGAATGTAGCTCAAAGCGATTCTATGTGTTTGGGTGCAAAAGAGGACCATTCCTAGCATAAAAATACATTTTCAGATGCACTAGAGTAGTCTGTTTGGTCACATGAGTTGCAGAACGAAAGTTGCACCACTTTGCACTACTTGCATTTGACACTTTTTTCATTAAGTGAAAATCCACCGCCACTGGAAAACCACTCTGAGATAGCCAAAACCATGAAGTTTTTTGTAGAGGGGCCTAATACAATCCTATAGGATCAGATGAGAAGTTTCTAAGCTTCATGGTATCCAAGTGACAACATGTTGAAGTTTGTAGCCATTTTTCACATTGGACTCTTAAGGAATCGATCTAGTTGAACGTAACTCGGAGTGATTCCGTGTGTTTGGGTGCGAAAGAGGACCATTCCTAGCATAAACATACCTATTCAGATGCATTGGAATAGTCTATTTGGTCACATGAGTTGCAGAATGAAAGTTGCACCACTTTGCAACTTTGCACTACTTGTATTTGACTATTTTTCCATCAAGTGAAAATCTGCCGCCACGGGAAAAGCACTTCGAGATAGCCAAAACCGAGAGAGGTTTTTGTAGATGGGTCCAACACAATCCTGTAGGATCAGACAAGAAGTTACTAAGCATCACGGTATCCGAGTAATGACATGTTGAAGTTTGCAGCCATTTTGCACTTTGGACTCTTAAGGGATTGATCCGGTTGAACATAGCTCAGAGTGATTCTGCATGTTTGGGTGTGAAAGAGGACCATTCCTAGCATAAACATACCTACTTAGACATGTTGGAACAACCTATTTGGTCACACGAGTTATAGAACGAAAGTTGCACCACTTTGCAACTTTGCATTACTTACATTTGACACTTTTTCCATCAAGTGATAATCTGCCGCCACGGGAAAACTACTCCGAGATAGCCAAAACCAAGAGAGGTTTTTGTAGAGGGGACCAACACGATCCTGTAGGATTAGATGAGAATTTTCTAAGCATCACGGTATCTGAGTAACAACATGTTGAAGTTTGCAACCATTTTGCACTTTGGAATCTTAAGGGATCGATCTGGTTGAACATAGCTTAGAGTGATTCCGCATGTTTGGGTGCTAAAGAGGACCATGTCTAGCGTAAAAGTACTTATTCGGATGCATTGGAACAGTCCATTTGGTCACACAAGTTGAGAAAAGTTGCACCACTTTGCAACTTTGCACTGCTTGCATTTGACACTTTTTCCATCAAGTGAAAATCTTCCTTCATAGGAAACCACTCTGAGATAGTAAAAAATGAGAGAGGTTTTTGTAGAGGGGCCCAACATGATCTTGTAGGATCAGATGAGAAGTTTCTAAGTATCACGGTATCCGAGTAACAACATGCTGAAGTTTGCAGTCATTTTGCACTTTGGACTCTTAAGGGATCGATCTGGTTGAACGTAGCTCAGAGCGATTTCACATGTTTGGGTTCGAAAGAGGACCATGCCTAGCATAAAAATACCTATTCAGACATGTTGGAACGGTCTATTTGGTCACACGAGTTGCAGAATGAAAGTTGCACCACTTTGCAACTTTGCACTACTTGCATTTGACTCTTTTTCCATCAAGTGTAAACTAGATACCACAGGAAAACCACTCCAAGATAGTGAAAACTGAGAGAGGTTTTTGTAGAGGGGCCCAATGTGATCTCGTAGGCTTATACACATATTTTGTAAGCACCATGATTTCTGAGTAATACCCCTTCAAATATTTCTGCCCTTTTGCACTTTGGACCCTTAAGGGATCGAGCCAGTTGAACGTAGCTTGGAGCGATTACGTATGTTTGGGTGTGAAGAGGACCATTCCTAGCATAAATGTATAATTCCTAGCATAAATGTACCATGTACTTAGAGGAAGATCAATAAAATTCATTGTTTCCTTGCATTTTTCTATATTTTTACTAGAAATTTGATGTTTCCTTGAACTGTACGGTTTCACACAGGGTGATTGTGTTCTCTTTTTCAATCTCTTTATGTTTCCACATACCCAATAGATATTTAGAAACCCATTTTCATTTTATGGTGCTTATTTGGTGAAAGGGAATAAGTTTTATGGGGTTTGTGTTGCTGCCCCTATAGATTTTGATGGAAAAGGGAATGAAAAATGAGGTTTCACCCTAGGGTTTGATAAAATATTGCATGTAGAGGTTGGGTGATTTACTTTTTAGTTTATGCAGGTGATTTTAAGAAGGTCTAAGATGGTGGAATCTTCTGGTAAGGTGTGGAACCATTCATTTCAATAAAGCCTCCTCATACTAGCATAAAATAAGGGTTTTGTGGTTTGGCATGGTGGAGTGAGTTTCTCCTGAGCCAAATTGTGGATTTGAGGATTTTGATACATGAGAATTGTTGCCCCAACAATTTCAGGAGGTTTTTGAATGTTTAAAGGTATGTTCCTTTGTAAATTAGGCCTAGTTAGCCTAATGAGGACAACGAAGGTCATTTTTGATGCACATGTTCCAAGACAATCACTATTGATTTTGAAGTATGTGTTGTAACTCAATAATGGCTATCTAAATTAGTCATTTTTTTGTGAAGTTATTTGAGAAGTTTGTGAGAAAAAGGTCTAAAACTAGGGTCCGCTAAACTACTAGACAAGGTAGAGTGAAGGGTTAAAATTGAAGAGATAGAGAGTTGTTGGTTAAAACTTTGTTTGAAACTAATTCATTTGAGGTTTTGTAAAGATTGACACCCCTTGTTCATTGATGCAAGAGCATCCACCAGGATCCATGGTGCAAGAGCACCATTGGCGCAAAATTGTCAACTTGAGTTCATAAGGTCTAGATTGTAGGTTGTTGAAGAATTTTGTTTAAAAAAAGGTTTGAGAGACCATTTTATTATGTATTTAGTCATTTTTGAGTTATTTTAGGTGTTTTAGGGGATACTTGGCTTGACATTTGCAAAAATTGCATTTTTGGCAAAGTTGTGAAGAAATAAAGTGTAAAGTTGGTTTTTGAGGGAATATGAACAGTTAAGGAGTTCAAAAGGGATTTAGATCTGTTGGGAAGTTTAGTTTGAAGTAGAAACATTATAAATATATTGTAAAGGCTCGATGAGAGGGGGATCTTGAAGATTTGAAGCAATAAAAGCTTATTAGCACTGCTTTTTATAAGATTTTCTATATTTTTCCATTCTTGGTAGACTTGTACGATCTCGTACAGGGGTGTTTTGACTTGCAAACTATGGAAATCTCTTATAGCATGTGTTAACTTTTATTTTCAGAAGTTTTTAGATTCTTATTTTAAATTTGTGGAGTTTTATGTCAGATTTTCTTAATCTGCCCTGTTAACTCTGCTTTTGGGGTGTTCAAAGTCACATAAATGTAAATTTTTCCCATTCCACCCCCTGTGACTACTTTGATTGGTGGAATGGGATTTTTTTAGTTGGGAATAGGTGGTTTCAAGATTTTTTGTGAAGGGGAGGTCTAAAATTACATTGGGTGTGATACCCTAATGTGAAAATATGAGTCTTCCTCATGAAAAGTGGAGGTTTTGGTGGGCCAAAGTGAGTTTTGTGAGAAGGAAACATTATTTCATGTTTGATTAAGCTTGTGCAGACCAATTCAAACTTTTTTGAAGAGGTTTTGTGTTTTGGGTAGATTGGGAAGCAAATTTTTCAATAAACCCCTAAGGTTTTGGCTAAAAAGTAGGGTTTTATGGATTACCCTTCGTACAATGGTATGTCAGAGGTTTGATTATGGTTTTGGAGGTTTTGACACATTTAAATTGCTTCCCGAAGGTTTGTTAGGGTTTGGATAAGTTTCAAGTATAGTTGCTTTGGAAAAAGAGGCTAATTAGAAGTCTAAAACGGTGAAAAGGTGAAATTTGAGTGCTCTAGTCTGAAGTGATCATAGGTGTATTTTGAGTATGTCAAATTTTGTTCAAATGGGTCCCTGAAGAGGTCCATGTCATGGACTGATGAGCTGTCATTGAGATAAGTTACCCGATTGAGTTGATTCCCAGTGCTAAAAGGGAAAAGAGTGATTTTGAAGAAATGATGAAATTGTGAGGAGTTTATGGCCTGACAGTTGTGTTTGTAGATTGGAATTGTGAATTTGTGTGTTGTAGACCTCCCCCTATTGCATCAATCCACAAACCATTATATTGATTGTATCACATGACCTTTTACATACATTTTACATTTCAAAATTCAATTTTTACATTTGAAAACTAATCAACAATCAAAGTATAAGGTGCTATACAATTCGCACAAGCTTGAAAAAAAAGAAGGAAAAGTGCTACAAATACAGAAAACATCATCCTTTATTTACTAATTTTGCAATTGTGCAACTAATGCAAGTTTTGCATTTTTACACCAAATGACATCTTTTGTGGAATATCACTTCTCTAATCACCTAATGACCTCTTTGAGACTTTGAATACATTACATATGACCTTCACATGACCTTTTTCACATTGTTTACATTTCAAAATTCAAATTTTTCAAATTTTCCTATTGAAGGCATTTACAGAACAAGGTGCTACTACACCAAACATGAACTCCAAAATTACAATATTTGAGTAAATCTCATTACAATGCCTTAGGAACTTTGTTCTCACAGATCTTTTACAATGTCACTCATACATTTGAGATTCTCTTTAAATGTCTACATCATAGGTTTTCATTATGAGGTTAACTTCAATTGAGTAACTTGAGATTCCCTTGCTAAGCTTCACACAATCTTTTATAATGGCTTCAAATCAGAATTGAGATTTCTCAAGATCATAAAAATAAGGATGTTGCATTGCTTTTTTGGCTAATATTCTCTCTGATGGCTCATAAATCAACACTTTCTACAACGAGAGACCAATAAATTTTGAGTAGTTTACTTACAAATACGCAAAGTAAAAGAGAAAAAGAAAGAGCATCCAAAATGGAAATGAAATGAAAATAGATGGAAGGCACTTACAGTTAGGCATTGCAGTCTCTCAACTTAGTCACTCCTATTCATACATCTTCACTACGAGTTCCAAGATACCTATTGCACACAACACCTCTCATGAATAGAGTAAGTTGAAATTTGAGATGCTCTTATAATGTCTACATCATAGCTGGTCATGATAAGGTTAACTTCAAATGAATAACTTGAAATTCCCTCACCAAGCTTTGCACACACTTTTTTAATGACTTAAAATCATGATTGAGATTTGTCAAGATCATCAAAATAAGGATGTTGCATTTCTTTTCTGGCTGACATTCTCTTGGATGGCTCATAAATCTACATTTTCTGTAAGGGGACACCAATCAATTTGTATTAGGTTACTTACAAATAGGCAAAGCAAAAGAAGATGATAGCATTTCCATCAAACAAATTAATGTGCATACAAGTATAAATTAATAATAACCGATATGCATACTTACAAATTAATCCAATGAACCATCCGGGTCTGCTCTGCTCTTTATTGTGTCAAGTATTGCTTTGTGGTCATACTCATGGACATTCCACAAGACCTTGTTCAAAGGTCTACCCCCATATTTGGTCAAACGAACATTGGATGCCATGAAAAGGTTTGAGTAATGAAGAATCTTACGATTCGTGTCAAAGTCTTGAAACAACCAATGTTTAACACTCTTATGTGGGTACCTTTTAAGCCACGTTCCAGTAACAACAACCGAGCTTGTAGGGTATTCAATGTTTTCTCCATCTATAACCGGGGCCTCCAATTTATTTTTGGCCTCAACACAATGACACAAGTAATATTCTATTCCCTCTTCGTTCTTTTCATCTACAATAACTGCATAAACTTGCCCTGCATTGATATGTGCAACAAATCTCTCAAAATTAGTCAACATTACGAATACACTACAAAGTAATATAACAATATGGAATTTCAAAAACTAAGCAAGAAAATATATTACTTGGTTGAACTAGATCTGATATGTGGTCAAATTCGACCGATGATTTCATATGTGTTAGGTCCAATGTCGTTGGAGGGTGATACGTGTGAAGTGGGCTGAGATAAATTTTCAACCATTTGTCAACCCACTCCCCTGACTCACAGTCATTCCAAGCTTCCATTGTACATGAAGAACAAAATCATGCCATCTTCTGTGTATCAATACTCCATGAACCTACATTTGAGCTAAGGAAAGAGTGTAGCTCACTCGATCCTATTAGTGTACAAAAATCATCATATAGTACAATGTTAGTATCATCCATCAACCAAAAATACCCACTACCCTCTACCCTATAAACCCTTAAACACTCAAACCTACACCCTAAACCCTCAACCCTTAAACCCTAAACCCTTAAACCCTCTACCCTCAATCCTCTACCCTCTACCCTCAATCCTCTACTACCATCTACCCTCAACCCTAATCCCTCAACCCTTAAACCCTCTACCCTCAACCCTAATCCCTCAACCCTTAAACCCACTTAGTAAAATCTCTACCCTAATCCCTCAACCCTCTTGACCTTTAATCCCTCAACCCTTAAACCCTAATCCCTCATCCCTCATCCCTTATACCCTCTACCCTATAAATTGGACCCTCAACCCTAATCCCCCAATCCTATACCCTCAATCCTCTACCCTCAACCTTAAACCCTCAACCCTCAACCCTTAAACCCTCTACCCTCTACCCTCTACCCTATACATTAAACACCCAGCCCTCAATTCTCAACCCTCAACCCTCAATCCCTCAATCCTCAACCTCAAACCCTAAACCCTCAATCCCGAATACCCTCTACCTATACATTGGACTCTTAAATCCCTCAACCATATGTACCCTCAACCCTAATCCCTCAACCCTATACCCTCTATTCTCAACCCTCTACCTTATACATTGGATCCTCAACCCTCATATATCTATGTCCCTCCCTCCTCTTCTCTCCTTCTCTATATCCATCCATCCCTCCTTCTCTACCTTAATCCCTCAACCCTAAACCCTAAACCCTTAAACCCTTAAACACTCAACCCTAACCCTTGACCCTCAACCCTTAAACCATAAACCCTTAAACCCTCTACCCTCTACCCTCAACCCAATACCCTCTACCCTAAACCCTAATCCCTCAACACTAATCCATCAACCCTTACACCCTTAAATCAAAGAAAAATCCCTACCCTAATCCCTAAACCCTCAACCCTTAAACCCTCAACCCTCTACCCTCAACCATTAAACCCTAATCCCTCAACCCTAATCCCTTGACCATATACCCTATACCCTCAATCCTCTACCCTCAACCCTCGACCCTCAACCCTCAACCCTCAACCCTTGACCCTTAAACCCTCTACGCTATACATTAAACCCTCAACCCTCAATTCTAAACCCTCAACCCTTAATCCCTTAACCCTCAACCCTTAAACCCTCTACCCACTACCCTCTACCCTATAAACCTTTAAACACTTAACCCTAAACCCTAAAACCTCAACCCTTGAACCCTGAACCCTTAAACCCTCTACCCTCTACCCTCAATCATCTACCCTTTACCCTCAACCCTAATCCCTCAACCCTTAAACCCTTAAACCCACTTAGTAAACTCTCTACCCTAATCCCTCAACCCCTATACCCTCTACCCTATACATTGGACCCTCGACCCTAATCCCCAAACCCTATACACTTAATCCTCTACTCTCAACCTTAAACCCTCTACCCACTACCCTCTACCATATAAACCCTTAAACACTCAACCCTAAACCCTAAACCCTCAACCCTTAAACCCTAAACCCTTAAACCCTCTACCCTCTACTCTCAATCCTCTATCCTCTACCCTCAACCCTAATCCCTCAACCCTTAAATCCACTTAGTAAACTCTCTACCCTAATCCCTCAACCCTCTTTACCCTTAATCACTCAACCCTTAAAACCTAATCCCTTAGCCCTTATACCCTCTACCCTATACATTAGACCCTCAACCCTAATCCCCCAATCCTATACCCTCAATTCTATACCCTCAACTTTAAACCCTCTACGATCTACCCTCTACCCTATACATTAAACACCCAACCCTCAATTCTCAACCCTCAACCCTTAATCCCTCAATCCTCAACCCTCAAACCCTAAACCCTCAACCCCAATACCCTCTACCCTATACATTGGACTCTTAACCCCAATCCTTCAACCATATGAACCCTCAACCCTAATCCCTCAACCCTATACCCTAATCCCTCAACCCTATAGGTCCTCAACCCTATACCCTCTATTCTCAACCCTCTACCCTATACATTAAATCCTCAACCCTCATATATCTATGTCCCTCCCTCTTCTTCTCTCCTACTCTCTATCCATCCATCCCTCCTTCTCTACTCTAATCCCTCAACCTTAAACCTTCAACCCTAACCATAAACCCTTAAACCCTTAAACACTCAACCCTAACCCTTGACCCTCAACCCTTAAACCCTAAACCCTTAAACCCTCTACCCTCTACCCTCTACCCTCTACCCTCAACCCAATACCCTCTACCCTAAACCCTAATCCCTCAACACTAATCCCTCAACCCTTACACCCTTAAATCCAAGAAAAATCGTTACCCTAATCCCTAAACCGTCAACCCCTAAACCCTCAACCCTCTACCGTCAACCCTTAAACCCTAATCCCTCAACCCATATACCCTCCACCATATACATTGGACCCTCAACCCTAATCCCTCGACCCTATACTCTATACCCTCAATCCTCTACCCTCAACCCTCGACCCTCAACCCTCAACCCTCAACCCTCAACCCTTAAACCCTCTACACTCTACCCTCTACCCTATACATTAAACCCTCAACTCCTATACCCTCTACCCTTTACATTGGACCCTCAACCTAATCCTTCAACCATATACCCTAAACCCTCTACCCGCAACCATAAACCCTTAACCCTAAACCCTCTAACCCTAAACCCTTAAACCTTCTACCCTATACCCTCAACCCAATACTCTCTACCATCAACCCTAATCGCTCAACCCTCAATGCTTAAACCCTATAGGTCCTCCACCCTAATCCCTCAACCCTATACAATCAACCCCTATCACTTTCTCTCTATATATATGTTGGAACTATTAAAATTTGATGATTTTTGCATACCTTTCATACCCCTTGAGTCTCCATACGAGTCCTTCTATTGGCATTTTTTCTCATCTCGTGATATTTTTACTTGTATCTTGCCCATATTTACCCATAGAATCCATCGGGTTGTGCATTTTCCATTTTGCTGAGCCTATCAGCATAGGTCCTTTACTGTCTCCCCGACCCATGTTTCTTGTGCATTAACATTTGTTTGTTGTAGGTGTTTCGGCAAGACATGTTCTTTGTTACAGCAACTGGCATTTACCTGTGGATGGGCATATCGGCGTGAGGTTTGGCCGTCATGCTGAGGTCTTGGCGAATTCAGTATGTCTCCCCGACTGATGCATGGAAAGGTATATCGGCATAAGTATTTTCATCGAGGTGAGGTCTCCCCGAATGGGTCGGGTCTCACCGACTTGCGCACTCAAAAATTCATCGGCAAGGCTAAAGGTTATTGGCGGAGGGTCTTGGCATATGTCATTTATCTTACAGACCAGAGGTGGGTGGATCTATTGGCAAGAGTTGATGGTCTTTGATGAAGTATCACAGTGAAGTGAGTTTGTCTCACCGACGAAGCACAAAAGGATTTTTTCCAAATGACTTTCAGTGAGAGATAAAGCTATCTTTGTAAGGTCATGGTGAGTGACCTTCGGTCTCGCTAACCTTACATATGGAATTTCTTTGAATTGGCATTTCAGTGAGACTATGGTGACTTCGGAATAAGTCTTAGTCAATACATATGGGTCTCACCGATGGAACGTAATGAGAGCCTTTCTCGGTGAGAAATCTGAAATGTCTCAGCGAAGACAAGTGGAAGATGGCTTTCGGTGAGATTTTTCTCTTGTCTCGGTGACGCAGGATGGTGGGATGAATTTTGGTATAACAATATAATCTGCGTGACGTCTTGCCAAGGCTAGAAGTTATAGTGACATACATGGGGCAGATGGACCTTGTCGGTAGGAGTTTTCTCTTGTCACAACGATGCTCAGGATGGATGGTGATTTTCTATGAAATAGAGTAATCTACAAGAGGTCTTGCCGATGTCAGAATGTTACGGCGACTGTGAACGAAATAAAGGAGGCGCATCAGTGAGAGATATCTTGGGTCATAGTGACACAAAGTGAATTGGGAGTTTTCAGTGTGACTAAATGAACTCTTTGAGACATCTCGGTGACCATCTATTGTCTTGGCGAAGGCGAATGCTGGGCACTCATCGGTGAGAAAAACCTAATGTCACAGCGAAAGCGAATAATACAAAGAACAAAGGAACATGGGCAGGAGCGATTGACGATATATTTTCCTTCGGCATACCTGCAAGGATGTCTTTGCAACTGCTCAGCAAATGATTAATGAACTCATACACTATGGCCGACATGTAATTTTCTTCTATGGCCGACATGAATGCCTGATTGTAACGGTTGGTCGATATGGATTCTAGCCGACTTGGATTTCGAAGTGTTGTATTTTCAAATGCTAGTGTATAAATATGCACCCTGATTGTAATTAGGATCATCAGATTTTAGATCAGATACAGTAGATTAGGAATGGCTATAGTAGAATAATTTTCTCTTATCAGAGACTATGTGCATGTTTTAAAATGGCGAATCCAATGAAAGTCAGCTGGTGTGGCAAGTTATTTCTGGTGTCAATTGTATGTTGAGTTTATTGAAAAGCATTGCTAAGTTGTCTCCAAGTTGATTCTTTCTAGTTGTTTAAATTGAAATAACAAGTTTATTCTTAGTTTATCAGTGCACATTTGTTGTATCTGTATGATTAATTGACTGGTTCTCTGAAGTAGAGATTAAATCCTTTTTGTTGATCACAGTAATTAGGGAGATTCATCTGGATTATTAAAATAGAGTTTAATAGTCATAATCCTGCATTGTTTATACAAGTTATGAACAGATCATATGCCTGTAGTTTGATTTTCTGCCAGAATAAGTTGCCCACTTCTATTTCATTTGACTCTGTATACCCAACAAGGCACTAGTCTCTGCATTTCATTATTTGATTCATTCAGTTTCTTTACATCTGTTTATTAAGCATTTTAGGATTTAGATCAGAAGATTGCTATCAAGTTTGGTTTTGTTTGTTCACTACCATCTGCCATTGTGGACAAATCATTGTGCAAGAAAGATAATCATAAGTCAAGTCTGCTTCATTCAGATAGGTACACCTTCCTAGGTTTGGCAGCACCTGAAGAGTAGAAGGTTGAGTTCTCTTGACCTTGTCTGTTACCCTAAAATGTTGTGAAAGCTTAGCAACCTTTCGTGGTTCAAACCTGTTTTTTTGAGAGCTAACAAATTGGTGACTCTACTGGGGATACATTAGTTAATTCGGTTGAAGACCATCATATAAATTCATTGGAGGAAAAGTTGTAATTTGAGAAATTTTAGAAAGTGTGATTCCGCTGGGAGAAGATCAGAAAGAATTATTTTCCTCCTTTTGGAAAAGTAGGTGGCGACTCTGAAAAAAGTTTGATGAAGAATGGAATTTGTATATAGAACTAACAATTACACAAATGTAGGTAGGCATTGGACCTCTCAAATGCCTGGTAGTACAATTGGAAATTTTCACAATGGAGGTAATGCATATCATGCATAACAGAATATGTACTCAGCACAACCACCTCATGGTCAGCAGTATGTGCCATATTATCATACACAGTGCTATGGTCCACTGTACCAACATCAGTACCCACCTGGCACCCCCCCTCACCAGCATACAACAATGATCAGACAGTTTGATTTTTCAGGGATTCAATTATCCCCTTATCCAATGGATGGCAGTTGGAGAGGTATTGTTCCAAAGTTTATAGGGAGTGATGCAATCACTACTGAAGAGCATTTAAGAAGTTTCAATGCTTTCATCCAAGATTTGGGTGTGCCATATGAAGATTTACGCATGAGGCTATTCATGATATCACTTGTTGAAGATGCTAGGGATTGGTTCAATGGCCTACCAGCTGTCTCAATTGATTCTCTCCAAGGATTTCAAGATCAATTCCTCGAGCAATTTGGGAATCCAAGTGCACCAGATATTGCTCTTCATGAATTAATACACATTCAGAAAGATCAAAGTGATACAATTTATGATTTCAATTGAAGATTCAATAAGTTGCAAAATAAAATACCTCTTGGATCAAAGTTGTCGGATTATGTAGCACTGAGTATTTATTTGAATGCATTTGATCCTAAGGCAGGGTATGAATTGAGAAATAGCTTCCCAAGAGATTTGGATGAGGCTCAGAAGATGGCACTGACATTTGAAAACAATAGAAAGGTTGCTGGGATAGTTAGTAAAAGAGACAATCCTAAGGCTCCTCAGCAAAGCAACAATTATTAGTGCAAGCAAGAGAACACATACAGGAACGAAAGGCCGAGGTTGCATGACATGCCTTATAATACAGACTAGAAGGACAACAAACCTATAACAGCTAGGCCTGGAAACAAGGAAGCTCCTAATCCATTGACAAAGGGAACCTACATGGTAAGTAACAATTACTTCTGTGATTTTTGTGATAAGCCACATTCCCCAGATTATTGTGTTGTAGCCCAAAGAATGCAAGAAGAGGGAGTGCTGATGGGAAACAATGGAGAAGATCACATAGTATATCTGGCTTCAAATACTTTTCACCATGTTGAGGAAGATGAAGGTGCAAGGCATCTCTCTCGCACAACAGATCGTGACATGGAAAGTAGTGCATATTGTGAGGAATCCAGTGAATATTCTGATTCTGATGATGAACCTAAGGATTTTGATCTGTAGTCAAGGGATTCTTCTACCTCTTATGAAGATCAGGATGAAGAGGCAATGGGAAATGTTGATTCATTTGATAGTGAATATACAATACCTCTGACTGCAGTTAAAAGTTATGAAGATACATTTGATCATGATGAGGTTTGTACATTTGAAAATGGTTTCCAATTTTTTTCAAACTCGTTGTATGATGAAGAGTTAAATGAAGATCAAATGATATTTTGCAAAGGTATGTCCGTGAATGAGTTTCAGGTATTTTCAAATCACTTTATGAAAGAGAGGAGCTAATTTCAGACAAGCAAAATAATGGAATAAATGACTGCGCTGATAATGTTTTTGATTTCCCATTCTCTAATGGTCTTGAACTTCTTTTTGATGATGAAAAAAGTGAGGAGTATAATTGTAGTGATGAAAATGTTGAGACTTGCTCACTTGTCAGTGAACAGATTGCAGATTTGTTTTCTCCTGAATGTCAGGGATGTGCACATGAAGATGATCTTGAAGTTTTGTGTCCAGCTTACACTTGTTTTGATAGTGAAAAATCTTTGTGCAAAGATTTTTATGACTCCCAATGCATTTCTTGGAGTGATGGTGAAACCTTTGGTGTTGATAAAAAATTAGTGCCCATTCAGGATGAGGTATGTGTTTTTGAAATTCCTAACTCATATGGAGAAGATGTTTATTTGCATGCCATGGATGATAGAAGTCCTGATTTTATTGGTTCACATGTGCATGATGTTGAAGATATGAGTCATGATCCAGTGTTGTATCCAAATGGTAGTGTCAAAGGAGTGCAAATGGTTTCAGATATGTTTGTTTCAGACAACAATGATATGACAGAGTTTTTTGTTTTTCAAGAGAAGCACTTTGATTGTGAAATTTTTATACAGCTGGGAGACTGTTTCATAATACATAACAGTGAGAGAGATAATACAAAATTTTGCATTAAATATGTGCATATTCTGTATGTTGGGGGTAACATAGATTTGTCTGATGATGAAGAATATAAATTGCAGAATGATGTAGGGGTTTTGGGCCAAGCTGAGCATAGTGATTCTCTAAAAAAATTCAGTGACAGGAAAGATTGCATCTGTGTCTTCAAGAGAAATCTGATGAACTCAAAACAAAACCAAGTATTTGATAGGGGAAAGTATGATTTGAGTTTCATATTGTAATAGCTCAAGACAGGAGAAGTTAACACACAGAGGATTGAGGGTTGCCAGTGCATGGACAACTCTTACTTATTCTCTTTAAAATTCTTTTCTATGCACAGTAGTTAAGGGTTCTGATTCGCCTCCATCTTGCATTCATTCTGTCATGCTATATGCCCATTTTCATTTTGCTCTTTTTTGTGTCTGTTCTGCTCACCCAAAGATCCTAAATCCATGCAATGATCTTACTCTCATTCATCCCCAGATGGAGCCACTATTGGAACTATTAAAATTTGATGATTTTTGCATACCTTTCATACCCCCTGAGTCTCCATACAAGTCCTTCTATTGGCATTTTTTCTCATCTCATGATATTTTTACTTGTATCTTGCCCATATTTCCCCATAGAATCCATCAGGTTGTGCATTTTCCATCTTGTTGAGCCTATCGGCATAGGTCCTTTACTATCTCCCCGACCCATGTTGCTTGTGCGTTAACATTTGTTTGTTGCAGATGTTTCGGCAAGACATGTTCTTTGTTACAGCGACTTTACTTGTGGATTGGCATATCAACGTGAGGTTTGGCCGTCGCGCTGAGGTCTTGGTGAATTCAGTATGTCTCCCCGACTGATGCATGGAAAGGTATATCGGCATAAGTATTTTCACCGAGGTGAGGTCTCCCCGAATGGGTCGGGTCTCACCGACTTTCACATTTGAAAATTCATCGGCAAGGCTAAAGGTTATTGGCGGAGGGTCTTGGCGTATGTCATTTGTCTTACCAACCAGAGGTGGGTGGATCTATTGGCAAGAGTTGAGGGTCTTCGATGAAGTGTCACAGCGAAGTGAGTTTGTCTCACCGAAGAAGCACAAAAGGATTTTTTCCAAATGACTTTCAGTGAGAGATAAAGCTATCGTTGTAAGGTCATGGCGAGTGACCTTCGGTCTCACCGACCTTACATATGGAATTTCTTTGAATTGGCATTTTGGTGAGACTATGGTGACTTCAGAATAAGTCTTAGCGAATACATATGGGTCTCACCGATGGAACGTAATGAGAGGCTTTCTCGGTGAGAAATCTGAAATGTCTCAGCGAAGACAAGTGGAAGATGGCTTTTGGCAAGAGTTTTTTCTTGTCTCGGTGATGCAGGATGGCGGGATGACTTTCGGTATAACGATATAATCTACGTGATGTCTTGCCGAGGGCTAGAAGTTATAGCGACATACATGGGGTAGATGGACCTTGTCGGCAGGATTTTTCTCTTGTCACATCGACACTCGGGATGGATGGTGATTTTTGGTGAAACAGAGTAATCTACAAGAGGTCTTGCCAATGTTAGAATGTTACGGTGACTGTGAACGAAATAAAGGAGGCGCATCGGTGAGAGATATCTTGAGTCACAGCGACACAAAGTGAATTGGGAGTTTTCAGTGTGACTAAATGAACTCTTTGAGACATCTCGCCGACCATCTATTGTCTTGGCAAAGGAGAATGATGGGCACTCATCGGTGAGAAAAACCTAATGTCACAGCAAAAGCAAATAATACAAAGAATAGAGGAACATGGGCAGGAGCTATTGATGATATATTTTCCTTTGGCATACCTGTAGGGATGTCTTTGCGACTGCTCAGCGAATGATTAACGGACTCATACACTGTGGCCGACATGTAATTTTCTTCTATGGTCAACATGAATGCTTGATTGTAACGGTTGGTCAATATGGATTCTGGCCGACTTGGATTTTGAAGTGTTGTATTTTCAGATGCTGGTGTATAAATATGCACCCTAATTGTAATTAGGATCATCATATTTTAGATCAGATACAGTAGATTAGGAATGGCTACAGTAGAATAATTTTCTCTTATCAGAGACTATGTGCATGTTTTAAAATGGCGAATCCAATGAAAGTCAGCTGGTGTGGCAAGTTATTTCTAGTGTCAATTGTATGTTGAGTTTATTGAAAAGCATTGCTAAGCTATCTGCAAGTTGATTCTTTCTAGTTGTTTAAATTGAAATAACAAGTTTATTCTTAGTTTATCAGTGCACATTTGCTGTATTTGTGTGATTAATTGATTGGTTCTCTCAAGTAGAGATTAAATCCTTTTTGTTGATCACAGTAATTAGGGAGATTCATCTAGATTATTAAAGTAGAGCTTAATAGTCATAATCATGCATTGTTTATACAAGTTATGAACAAATCATATGCCTGCAATTTGATTTTCTGCTAGAATAAGTTGCCCACTTCTATTTCATTTGACTTCGCATACCCAACAAGGCACTGGTCTCTGCATTTCATTATTTGATTCATTCAATTTCTTTACATCTATTTATTAAGCATTTTAGGATTTAGATCAGAAGATTGCTATCAAGTTTGGTTTCGTTTCTTCACTACCATCTGCCATTGTGGACAAATCATTGTGCAAGAAAGATAATCATAAGTCAAGTCTGCTTCATTCAGATAGGTACACCCTCCTAGGTTTGGTAGCACCTGAAGAGTAGAAGGTTGAGTTCTCTTGACCTTGTCTATTACCCTAAAACATTGTGAAATCTTGGCAACCTTTCATGGTTCAAACCTGCGTTTTTGAGAGCTAACACTATACATCTCACCTCTCCCTCCCTCCCTCTCTCCTACCCTCTCTAATTGTCTCTATCTACCCTCTCCCTCTTTCTACATACCTATTGTTCAATAAATCCCTACCATCCTCTATCTCTCCCTCTATCTATCTCTCTATATCTCCCTACCACTCTCTCCCACTCCCTCTCTCTCCCTCTTTCGCATGTCTCTCCCTCCCACCCCCTCTCTCTCTCTTAGGTCTCTCCCTCTGGCAACCTACCTAGGTAACTCTCTTTGTCTCCCCACTCTCTCTATCAATACCTCCCACCCTACCTAGATAAGACCCTCTCACTCCACCCCCTCTTTCTCTCCCTCTATTAGGTCACTCCCTCCCGCAACCTCTCCCTCCTTAGGGTCTCTCACTCACACTCCCTATCTCTCCCACTATGTCCCTCTTGCACTCCCTCTCACTACCTATCCCTCAAGTCTCTCCCTCTCACCCCCCTCACACTCTCAAGTCTCTCCCTTTGGAACCCTACCCTCTATCCTCTACCCTATGCCCTAATTCTATCTCTCTCACTTCTCCCCTCTACCCTCAACCCTTAAACCCTAATCCCTCAACCCCTATACCCTCCACCCTATACATTGGACCCTCAACCCTAATCCCTCAACTCTATAACCTATACCCTCAATCCTCTACCCTCAACCCTTGACCCTCAACCCTCAACCCTCAAACCTTAAATCCTAAACCCTTAAACCCTCTACCCTTTATCCTCTACCCTATACATTAAACCCTCAACCCTCAATTCTCAACCCTCAACTCTCAATCCTTAAACCCTAAACCCTCAAACCCTATACCTCTACCCTTTACATTGGACCCTCAACCTAATCCTTCAACCATATACCCTCAAACCTATACCCTAAACCCTCTACCATCAACCCTAAACCTTTAACCCTAAACCCTTAAACCTTCTACCCTATACCCTCAACCCAATACTCTCTACCATCGACCCTAATCCCTCAACCCTCAACCCTTAAACCCTAATACCCTAGAAACCATCAACCCTATAGGTCCTCCACCCTAATCCCTCAACCTCTATCACTTTCTCTCTATCTATACATCTCACCTATCCCTCCCTCCCTCTCTCCTACCCTCTTTAATTATCTTTATCTACCCTCTTCCTCTTTTTGCGTACCTCTCGTTCAATCAATCCCCAACACCCTCTATCACTCCCTCTATCTCTCTCTCTCTCTATATCCCTCCCACTCTCTCCCACTCCCTCTCTCTCCCTCTCTCTCATGTCTCTCCCTCCCACCCCCTCTCTCTCTAAGGTCTCTCCCTCTAGAAACTTACCTAGGTAAGTCTCTCTCTCTCTCTCTCCTCTCTCTCTCTCTCTCTCTCTCTCTCTCTCTCTCTCTCTCTCTCTCCCCTCTATCTATCCCTTCCACCCTACTTAGATAAGTCCCTCTCGCTCCACCCCCCTCTTTCTCTCCCTTTATTAGGTCACTCCCTCCCACAACCTCTCCCTCTCTCAGGTCTCTCACTCACACTCCCTCTCTCTCCCACTCCATCACTCTCACACTCTCACTACCTATCTCTCAAGTCTCTCCCTATCACCTCCCTCACACTCTCAAGTCTCTCCATTTGGCATCGTACCTACATAACTCTCTCTTTCTCTCTCCCCCCTCTCTCAATTATCTCTCTCCCATGCCACCTCTATCTCTCACTCCCTTTATCCTTCCCACCCTACCTAGCTAATTCCTTCTCACTCCAACCCCTTCTCTCCCACTCCCTCTCTCTTAAACTCTCACTTTATCCCTTTATCCCTCTCACCTCCCCTCACACTCTCAAGTCTCTCCCTTTGGTACCCTACCTACATAACTCTCTCTTTCTCTCTCTCTCAATTCTCTCTCTCCCACCCCCCCTCTCTCTCTCACTCCCTTTATCCCTCTCCTCCAACCCCTTCTCTCCCACTCCCTCTCTTAAACTCTCATTTCCACCCCCTCTCCCTCTCTCCAGACTCTCTCTCTCTCTCTTAAAATTCTCCCTCCCTCTAAAGACGTACATAAATACATACATACAAGCATAATACATATGTACATACAATCCTACATACATACAAGCATACATGTAAATGCGTGTAATTACAATCTTACATACAAGTAGGCATACATACAATATACATGCATTGATACATATAGGCATACATACATACATACATACATGACATACAAGCCTAAAAATTTATAAGCATACATTCAATATGCATTTAACATAAAGCAAGACATAACACAAGCGCGTTATACTGCGCTCACATTATGTCTTGCTAGACATGCTCCCCATAAACAAAAAACCATGTCAAAACTGACAAATAGCGTGAGTGTGTTATAATGCGCTCGCGTTATATCTTTCTTTGGGAATCCCCAAGCCTTGGGATTGGTATTTTCCTTGGAATACCAAACCAAAAGATTGGAGGGAATTCCCAATGACCAAAGACATGTTTTTGCAATTTCTACAATATTTCACATAATCGGGTTCGTGCTCACCGTTAAGATTGCACGTAGTTCAATATCAAACAAATCGATCATCTGGGTAATGTTAGGTTCTCTCTTAGCTATCCAATGATGTTTTTTTTCACTTTCTGACAATTTCAAGCCATTCATCCATAATTTATTTTCTTTTTATGTCTCTTTTTTGGAAAAAAACACACTTGTTTGGTGTTTTTTCGTTATAAATTAACTGTTCATCAAAATTTCAAATAAATTACATTTTTAGAAACTAGACTCCATTCTAAAAATTTTATAAAAAAAAAAATCAATTAGTTTCCAAAATTTGTAGGGGTAGCATAGCCAAAATTCTATTTTTCAGGAAGTGTCCACTTCGAAAATTAACAAAAAAAAAAACCATTAAAAACTTATCAGAAAAATTCTGCATCAACTACATATTGTTACCTAACTCCTAACCGTAGCAATTTTAAAAATACTAAAAAAAAGTTCACCATATGAGGGTCGTACAAGAGTTGCTATGTTATGTTTTTCTGACAAAAACAACACCAATTTGTGTACGTCCCTCATTTGAACCTTAATCTCAACCATTTTTAAAATAAATTAGTAGTTTAGAAAGTAGACTTAGAGCACTTGAATCCTTCTTTTTGTTCCATCTCAAAATTTTGAGTCTAAGTATCCTCAATTTCATGTCCAAGGTTAGTATTTTCTTGATTTCATAAAAAAAAGTGGCCACTTAAGCCCCCCTTTTTGAGAACCATCTTGGTGCACTTACCCTAGATTAATGTGAATGTGTACAACACCTTTCAACACTAACCCAAGGTATAATTAAGTTAATTATATTTTAATTATTTCCAAATTAAGTGTGAAAAAAGGACTACTTTTTTTGACACTACAGTATCATCATGTCAAAGTTCATGTGTGTTCATGTCATGTTTTGGAGCTAGCATTGTGGTATAGGTTTCAAGCATTCAAGCATCAATCAATCAATCCAATTCATGCAAGATCCAAGCCTTAGAGTGATGTGTTTGACTTCAGTCCTCTAAGGGAGAATATTAAGGGTTTAGTGAGTTGTAACAAGCAAGTGTTCATCCATAAATTCCTTCACTTTTTCATTATTTCATTATCAAGGTTTAATTACCAAACATGGGGTTTGACTAGGGAAAACTCCCATTCACCCAAAACAAACATTTTTTCTTCTCTCTTTGTATGTGTAGATTTATAGGTGAAGAAGGACTAAAAGTTTATCAAAGGAGCAATTTTGCAAAGTTGCATAAATTGTCATCATTGTTGCAAGCTACAAAAACTCACCTATAGATTTTATTTTCGGCTTTTCGATAGTCAAACTTGGAAGAATCAAAATCTTAGATCCAAGATCAGAGGACTACAAAAACTTATTTTGGACCCCTGCACTAGGACCTATTTTCCCTAGGGTGAACCAGTCCTGCTATAGGCCCTAAAGCCCACTTTTTATTATAGATGGACACCATCAAATCCTTCTTAGATTTTCCTGTAAATTGTCATTTCCATTTCTATTATCATAGAAATTTGGATTTCAAGTATTAGGTCATATAATATAATTAATTTAGTTAATGTACTTGAAATCATTCCAAAACATTGGAAATCAGTCATTTTTGTCATAAGAAAGTAGAGTCCCATGATCCAAAATAGGGTTGACTCACCTCAAGGTTGAAATTCAATCCTATCCCTTTGTGATCTTATCTCTTTGTAATGAAATTAGGGAGAGGGGTGTTTGAATCCTAGGCTTTTTCATCATTCTACATTGATTGATTTTCCTTCCCCCTTTTCCCATCATTTCATTTAGTTTAAATCTTGAATGGTGTAATATATTATAAATGTTAATATTTGATTTGTTTTTGTTGATATTTATTTTTTTTGCTTCATTTCTTAGCAAAATATTTCTTCAGTTTAGTAGAGAAAGCTTATTTTCTGGCCTCAACATGATAGGCTATCCCAAGAGATTTGGCATTTAAATCTTGAGATTTGGCATTTAAATCTCAATATTTGGAGTATGTTATTAAATCTATTTTTAAAAAAGTTTTCACAATTTAAGGCAAGTCTCTATCTCTATTTTCAAGGCATTCAAACAAGTTTTCAGATCAATTTTAATATTCTAGCATTTACAATTGGCTCCAAAGAGCATCATCAATATGACATTTTTCTTGATTTTGGCAATAAAATAGGGGTTGGTAATTCATTATCATCTCAAGTTTCAATTTTGTGGTCATTAGATGAGTTTTGTGGTTGTGAAGGAACTTCTTATAAGTGTCTTTGAATTGGTCCCCATTATAAAGGAGCCCTTGAAAATTGGCTTGCTATTCAAATTATGATGATTGTACAAATTTCTCCAACAAATATAGGTGATCCTCACAAATTTTTATGACCTCTAGACATCATCCAATTTCATAGTGCAAATCCCATCAATTAGCTTGAAGGGTTTTAATCACTAGCCTTAAGATATTATTTTATGGAAGAAATTTAGTGTTGTATTATTTCATTTTTATGTACAGGGTTAAATTATTTATTGACATATTCTTTTAACCCCATACAAAATTTTAAACATGGGAGTCTAAAATTTAATTTTTAGAAAGGAAAAATAAATTCCTCCCATCACACTGTCACAACTTAGAAAGTAGTGTTCCCCAACTAAAGTTGCAGGATGCCTTTCCATGCGATGGGTAAAAAATGGGTATGTTGAACACATTCTCAACAAAGAAGGGGTATCCAATATTGGTTTTTATTTATTTTTCGATGAGTAAAGTGTAATTCATGAGTTTTTTAATTCTCATCACATAGCACAACTTTGAGAATGTCTTCATGTTCCAAAACTATGATATAAAGAAGAAGATGCAATCAAGGAAATACATGTGGAGGGGGGAATTTCAATTTTCTTTTACCATTATTCCTTGTAGGAAATTGTTTTATTCACATCCAAAAAGTTTCCAACAACAACATTAAATACCCCACAACTATTAAAAATTTCTTAACATGTTTGAAAACAACTCAAGCATGTTTTAGAATGTCTTGGCAAGTGTTTTAGGTACCTAACATTGATTTTTGACATCCTTGCATGATTAAAAATTCCTAGGAAAGGTTTTCCATGCCCCAGCTATGAGGAAAACATCACAAATCAATCTTAAACACTCTAGACTAGTTTCAAAGACACCTAGTAATACTAGAAATGCCATGCATAAAGGAAAATGATTAGAAAATGTGAAAAAAAATTGGCATGAAGAGTTGAAATGCCCAATAAATAAGAAAAACATCTTGCCAAGGTTGGATGTCAAGTCTAGAATATTGAATAGTGATGAAATCATTAATATAGAGGGACGATATTAAGAATGTTAAATATTTTTTATATGGGATCTCATTGATTATTGACTTGATCTTTGTCAATTCCTTCATTACTAGAAACTTTACATGAAGTTAAAATTAGTCATCATTTAGATAAGAGACTATGGAGTGAAATAATTATTTTCCAATTGTTTGAGAGGAGTTTGCAACCTTCACATGCATGTATTTGTAATATTTCAAGGGAGAAAGAGGCTTAAGTTAATTATATCCTTCAACAAAATTTAAATACAAGGAAATTGTGTAGGTAAATTATTTGATAAAATGTTATAGTGGATGCAAAGAAGAATATATGGAGTTTTGGGGGTTAGATCTTACATGATCTAAAATGATTTTTTATTTTCCAACAAAAGGGGTTAGCCTTGGAGAGTTTAATTTCACCCGTGGAATGAAAATTATGATAGTAAACATATTTTCTTAGAGGAGTAAAATTTTGGATAGAAAATGTAAGAAAAAATGTGAAAATCACTTTTAGTTTACAAAAAGGGACTGTCATCATTTAAATGTTTTTGGAAAAATGGGGAACCCCTTCTTTTTTCCTTTCTTTTCTCCCCTATTTCCTCTCTTTCCTTTTGTTTCCTTTTTTTCTTTTCCTCTTGCCTTATTCTTTACCCCTCTATGTTTTGTTAGTTGTCATAGTTTCAAGATGTTAAGAATGGTTATGCCTTCTTTTTCAGGCCTAAACCTTGATTCTTGTTGGTCCTTTTCATTCTTGTAACATTGTAAATTTTCACCCTTGAAAATTTCACACTATGTTTTGCTCCCCCTAAATTATTGAGCCTAATTGGGTCCCTAATTTCCTAAAATTATGCATTCTATAGCCCATATGAACCACTTTTCAATAAATTTCAAGCATTGAATAAATGCATCCAACTCATATGTTACCCCGATAATTAATATCTTGAAAATCAGGGGCATGACCCATATGCCCTTGGACATATGGTTCCCCCTTATTAGCTAGGACCCATTTTGGGCATGTCGGTGTCAACAATTGAACATTCAAATTTTAAATTTCAAATGTCAGCTTTTGGAATCTAATTTGTGAGAAATTAAATAGATGCCTATAAATACCTAGTTATTTCACCATTATAAAACTAGAACCACAATTAAGCAGAAAATACTATTGTCAACAACAAGTCAAGAGCAACATTTCAGTGATTTATTGCAACAATTCAAGATCCAAGTATCATGTCAAAGTGTATGTGAGTTCATGTTGTCATTTTATCATTGTTTTGAAGGCTAACCCCTTTTCTAGGTGTCCAAAGCATTCAAGAAAATCAAACAAGAAATATCCAAGACCTTGAGGTGATTGTGCATGACTTCAGTCCTTCAAGGAAGCCATTGAAGGGTGGTGAATTGTAACACTTTATGATTTCATCATTCCTTCCTATCCAATTATCCATTTATAATTGACATTTTCCATTGTGGAAATGGAAACACTTACACGAGGTTTGAGGAAAGCCCCTAAATAGCACAACCCTTTCCCTCTCTTTGAATGTGCAAGTTATAGGTTTGAAGAAGATTGAAGAAATATTAAAGAAAAGTCTCCCATGGTTGCATTCAAAGCCCTAAATTTTTTGAATCCATGAAAAATCACCTACAAAATTATCCGACAACATTTTGGCAACTGTGCAAGTGGGAATAGAAGTCTTAGATCTACCACCAATGGACCCTAAAAGTTGATCAGGACACCCTATTAGAGACCCATACACCCCTAGGCGTCCCAATCCTCCAGTGCATACCAAAACCAATTATTTAGGATAGGTACATAGTCTTCTACACTTCCCAAATCCACCTGCAAACTATTGTTTTAGTTTGTACATTTTCAAGATCTTTCATTTTTCATATCAGGGAATATAATATATTAGGAAAATTAATTCCAAATCATTCCAATCCATTTTCAAGGCCCTGAGGATGTAGATCTAGGTTGATTCACCTTCATGGTTGAAATTCAATCTATTCACCTTGTTGATTTACATTCTAATGCACCTTTGAAAAAGGACCAAAAAGCAGCCTTAGGTTTACACCCTAGAATTAGGGTTCCCTTCTTCATATGCTACATTTTGGTGAACCCAAAAAATTTTCATCATAAAATTTCTAAAATTGGAAGTCTTTGAAACCCTAGATCTAGCTTTACATCAAATTGCTTAACATTTCTCATTTAGGGTTTCATTTTTACATCATAAAAGCATAAAAATTCAAAAAAATTGTATCACATATTACATCATAGGTTGCATTAGGGTTTATCTCAGGCATTTAGATCAGATCTACATTCAAAATTGTTCTTTATTTCTGCATGCTTGCATTTGAATCACATTGGCTTAAATTCAAGAAATTCTAGAAAAAAGTCACTGTCAAACCTATTTGTAGATAGAAACAACAACCTTAAACATAAACATAAAAATTCAACTTTTGAATTTACAAAACCCCTATCAAGGACTCAAACACCCTTGGTAACCTCTATCCTTGTACCCTAGCATTGGCCAACGTTTGCACAATTTTATGTCTTTGTCTGCTCATTATATTAGTGTTTGCAAATTTTTGAATTAAAATTTATAATTGCATGCATTTAGGTATTGTTACCAATTTTCCGCAACAACTCAATTGGTGGAGCTGGATTTAACACTGTTATATTTAAAAGTGGAAAATACAGTTATTTCTGCATTATGCTTAAGTGTTGTTTGCACTTTGTTCATTATTTGTCAAGTGACAGTTATGCATTGAAGAGAGGAATCAGAATTTCGGAAGTTGCTATTCGATATTTTACAATCAAATGAAAGACAAGATTGAGCATATAAACAACAAAGAATTTCAAATGCTTTCATTTATTTCATGAAATAATTCATATTTATAGAATTTCATTTGATTGCGAGAATTCAAATGATAGTACAAATTTGCATTGAGATGCATTTTTTTTCTTTTCAAAATGAAAAGTAGAAAGAATGAAATCAAATATCCACACAAGCCATGGATGTGACTGTCACAGTGCATCATAAACAACACACTATACTATGGAAGATGCATAAAAGGAAATCACATAAGCATAAACATAATCATCATTTCCTGTTGATCGATGGTCAACACAAAAGTGGTGCACCATTTGTCTTCTCGAGCTCCATTGACCTGTAGGAAGGAAGAGAGGGGTGTTAGAGGCTCCGACTATGAATATACCTATATGAACCATCAACGATAATATAGTATGCTACTAATCATGCACTGAAACAATCAAGAAAAGTGCAGAACATGAGCTGAAAGAGAAACATCAACATGATCATGATATATTGTTTTTTATGCTAACATCTTTTGTTTCTTTGTGCATGTATAGGGAAAATCACGAAGTTGATTATCACTTGAAGACCAAGCATGTGGAGAAAAATGGGCTCCCACAAGGGTAGAGCTCGACATGCTGCCCCTTATTCATTACAAGTGGGCTGAGAAAAATATTGCATCATCATATTCATCAAGAAAAGAAATGATATACAATTGAAAGAGTAAAGTAGAGTTATCCATCAAACCATTAAACCAACTGTGCATTCATAACAATCATGTAATTGTTTTTTGAAAGCTGTAGGTGAACAATGGGTTTAATCCGCTCAATCATTTAACTGAGTACATTCGTCTCAAGCATTGCTCTATGGTTTATGTTCTTTTTCCACAGTATTATTTGTTCATCATGTTCACAACATCATGCAAAGATCAACAGTGTTCTTTCTCACAATCAAGGATAGTGAACAGGCATACATAATGCCTCAATGAAGATTCAAATTTTCATTTTGGATGAGGGCGAGTGCATGGAACAGTTTTATTAAACGGGGCATAAAAATGCATGAAGAGTGCCAGGTAGAGAAGCATACCTTTTAAAAAGACAGTCAAGCATGGAGACATGTAAAGGGGTTCCAGTTTCTCATCAGAATGAAGGGATACAAGAGTCAATATAGCAAAGACAACCAGTCTCATTTTGGATAAGAATGCAATGTTACTTTAAGTTAGGTTTTTGTATCACTGTTGTTTGAAAGGAAATAATCAAAGATACACTGCTTGGGAGTTTTTATGTCATTCAAGCTTGATCTTCAAGGAGTTATAATTATCAGGTAGACAAATGTGAGTAGGCTTGACAAAGATTTAAATACATAAAGATTATTTCCAGAATAAGCAGAGTTTGCAGAATAACACTGTTTTGGACATTTGTGTTGTTCTACTAGTGCAATGGTTTTTGTCATTTAAGTTATACTTTCAGAAAATTCACAATGATTAGGCATGGTGTTCGAGGATTCATATACATAAATTCATTTGCAGAACAAGCAACATGTATACATCAAACATGATATGAATGAAAGGTTTGAAGTGCATCCATGAAGGGCATAATTGTGAGTGTATGAGAGACTAAAGCAACAAATAGTCTACAAAGTTAAAGTAAAGAGGTTTTTGTGTGTAAGGAGGGTGCAGAATAGCATGGTAATGGTGCCCAAAAGTGCAAACAAGAGGAACATGAAGGATTTTCAAGCAAATAAAAATATATGGAGATCTCAAATTAAATGCAATGCACAATTCTGAGATTTTAGCTCTCTAAATGAATACACATACGAGGGTTTCATCCAAGATACATGGGTTTTTTCAAGATATTAAATATCCATATGATGAAAATTGAGGAAGCAGATAAATACCATACTAGGTCGAGCCCAAATTTTGTATAAATAATCAAATACATAGTTTTCTTATTATTGTCAAGATACCCACTTTGGGGTTTTTATAAAAACTGCAGAATTACTTCTTTGTGACAAGAACCCATGTGGGGTTTTTTACAAAATCTGAACAAAGAATGGATATGATGCAGGTTTTTATAAGTGAATTTTGTTAGGGAAGTATCCAGAGCTCGCGGCCTGCCATGATTTTCTTTCATTTGTAAGCTTCACTTGAGTAAAAATAACATGAGAACAACTTTCAGCGACATCCATGAGAAGATCTTTAAAGGAATAAAAAAAATAATGAAAAGACATGGGTCAAGCTCAGAACAGAGAGACATAGTTTCTTTCAATACCCATATTGGGTTCGTTTTAAATACAGATTTCTTCATTTTTACATAATACCCATATAAGGGTTTGTTCAAAATTTGAAAGAAGAAGGAGTAAATCATCATGGGTCGAACCCAAAGTGCTTAAAAAAAACCCATAGTCAAGTAAACATGGCACGGCCTGGGTATGGTCACAAATTTATAAATAAAAGAGAAGCTTTCGTAAGCTTTCTGTAGAAAGAAATATATGGCTAGAGCGTAACTTACCATTCCATGCTTGAAGGAGAACACATATAGCCACGACTGGACTCACAGAACAAGAGACAAAGGAGACAAGCTCTCATCATGGCGGCTAGAGAAGACACAGGGAACCCCAAGCTCAAGGCTCAAGCTCCCTCAAGAAAACATGGAGATGACAAAATAAGCACAGGCAGTAGAAAATACATTAGAAATTGTGTTACAGCCACGACCACAAGGAAAATAGATGGCTAAAAAAAATACATCAAGGATGCTCGAAAGAGCTTGAAAGCGTTCTTACCTTTAGAAGACCATGATGATTCAATAGGTAAAGCAACATATGGAGTTCAAGTTTCACCAGAAAGCTCAAAATTCTTCCATGGTGGCGGCGCATTTTCCTCTCACCCAAGCATCCTTTCCAAAATTCCCAAATGCAAAATGAAGTGAAGATTAGGGCTTTCCCTTCTTTTGTTGTGTTGCCCTAATTTGAATCTATGGGCTTAGCATTCATTTTTCCATTTATTATCAAACTTTATGCAAGGTGCTAAGTGGTCGATTACTCCAATGATAGGGTGCACAATGACAAGGCTAAATAATTAAAATTTTGCCTAAGTCTTAGGTATGTGTGATTAAATTTTGGCAATATGAGGGGGCCTTGGACCTTAGGGTTTTGAGCAATTATGCTTGAGTAAGATTTGAAGTGAGATTTTATCCTAGATTTTAACTGATTTTGTGAGAAATCAATAAGGATTGCAAAATAATCTCATATATGCCTTGGCTTTTGTTTTTTAATTGATTTTAAAGAAATCAATTAAAGTATTGAGAGTATAATATGTCCTATATTTTTATGATTTTTTAAAGAAAAATCAATTGTTGTATTGGAGAAATAAGGTGGTAATTGTTTTGCAAAAGATTTAAAAATCTTTAATTGATAAAATAGGCCAGATCGTGAAGATTGTGAAATCTGCATATCATATAAAGCAAAGATAAAGCAAACTGTTTTTATCTTTTTGCTATTTTTAGCAGATTGTTTTTATTTCTGCCCTGGGTTGGATTTGAGTTTCCTCTTGGAGAGATAAGGTGTTTTATTTGCTTTAAAAGAAGATTTAGTCTGTTTTTAGGAGCTTTTCAGTATGAACATGGAAACAGTGGGTTTTTTCTGCTTTTATGCAGACTTTTGAGACAGTTTGAGGCCTTTTCCTTGAGCTTTCTTTGTGAGCTCGAATTAGGGTTTCTAGAGGGTTATATTTTGAAGAAACTTAGTTTTTCTTCCCTCTTCTCAGTTCAGATTTCAGTTTCTGGCTCTTAGCATTTTGAGCTTGTAAACTCAGTTGTACTCAATTCAGACAGATACACTCTTTCAGTTTCAATAAAGCAGCAAAGTTCTTCTCATTTCTTGTCTCAACCTTGTAACAACAATTTGATGTCTTGTGTTTTCAAGTTTGAAGCCTTGTATGTCTTTCTTTTATGAGTTTTTGCACATAATTTCATGTTTTCAGGTTGTGTGATGTATTCAATGCCTTCGAATCTTCATACAAATTACTGATGAAACCATGTACCAATGAGATTGTGAGAGCTATTGTAATAGAGGAATTGTTGTGAGTGGTAAATCTGAATTTTCAGAAATAACAGTTAATCATCAGTTAGTGTTAGATTTCATTTTCAAGCTATCCTTATATCCCTTTTCTCAGAAGATACTTAGAATAGGATCCATCATTCGGAGAACCAACTCACTCTAGAGATTCCTTCTTCGTTCAGATCACCCACATCTGAAGAAGGTTTCCATGTGTCATTAGATTGTTGAATCTTGTATTCAGTAGGGTTCAAATCTATTTGATAATAGGTACATTTCATATAGTTCAAAAAGTGAAAAAACTTACATTGATTGATGCATAAAAATCACCATTTTCAAGTTGTGGCATACTAGAATAAGTCATTTATTACATTTTATATCTAGAAAATTGCATCCAAACTTGTTCAAACATCTTTTTTTTATTGTTGCACACTTGCATTTTACATTACATTGGCATAAATTTAACAAATTGTGGAAAAATATTCATTGTTAAACCATTTTCCAAGTAGACCCAAAATCCTTCAACATTGCTTTACATAGTCAAACTTTGAAGTTTTAGACACCCTATCTAGGGCTCAGATGCCCTAGGGCACCTTTTTCCTACTACTGATGGCTCAAGAAACTTTTTCACTGATCTTTGTCTCTATATTTTAGTTTTGTGTCTTTTACATGAGGATCAACAATCCATGTTCAAACTTAGAGGATAGGTAGATTGTGTTATTTGGCTCACGTGAGCTAGTAGTAATGGCAAAAAAATGGTGTTTAGGCCAAAAGTTAATGCTTTTTCTCCATAAAATCCTTGGTTCAAGAAATTAAACTACTTGCCTAAGAATTTTGAGCATCTAGGGAGGAGAATTTGTAGCAATCGAGAGTTTCCTAGGTAGCAGTTAGGGTTTCTAGAGTGCTATAACTAGTAAGTTGTCTTTAACCAGAAGATTCTCAAAGTTTATTGTCATAAGGGTTGTTTGTAATATTGAATTACATTCTAGGATTGTAAATTGAGCTATGGTGTTCATTTATTTCCTAAACTACCCTAAATTTTCCCTAGTAGTTGTTTGAGGCTAGTGGAAAACCCTAGAACCTATCGGAAAAAACCTTTGTTTCCTAAAATTTAGTGCTAAAATGAGTCCTCCAAGAATTTGACCCCCCTCCCCTTGTTAGAGTTGAGCCCTACATAATGACCTAGTCACTCAACTCCCTAGTGAACAATATGAAAAATGAGTGATGTTGTTGCACCACTATTCTCCAATTGTCACTCAAATATGTCCTAGGATCCTAAATTGGATTGACTATCAACCCAAAGAGTCAGTCAATTCTCAACAAGGAAGACCTAGGAGGGGTTCTTTTAGGATTTGAAGGGTTCACCACCAAGCAAAATCTTGGAAAAGACACTTTAACATTCAACTTACAAAACCTAGTAATGCATGCCAAATAATGAATGCAAATGATGAAATTAAGCAACAAGTTAGGATATGTGTACCTAGGAAGTCTGGAAATGTGATGAGGATTCTGGAAATGTAAAAATGATGTCAAAATATGCTAGGGAGGACTAAGACACCCTTACTATTGTCTTAGTCTCGTAGCTATTTTTTAGGGGAAATGTAGAATCTTAAGATTTCAGAATAGAATCTGAAGGAATCTTTGCAAAATTCCCCTGGGAGGACTAAGACACCCTTGCTCCCGACTTAGTCCCGTCTTGAATTTCTAAAATTTCTAAAAGTGATCCTAGGGTTCAATGTCTGCACTTCCTTCTTCTTTGATTTCAACTTCTAAAACTTCCAAATCTGACCTGTAGGTGAGTTTCTATGAAGATAGCAACTTTGTAATGCAACTTTGCAAGTTTTCACTTCAAATGATCTTTGAGTCTTCAACCTAAATCTGCAAACACAAACATGCAAGAGAGGAAAAACTTGTTGATTGTTAGTAAATGGGGGTTTGCCTTGGTCAAACCCCTTGTTGGTAATTAAACCTTGGAATGAAATAGAATAATGAAGGGAAATGATGAATGAACAACATGCAATGTTACAACTCACCAAACCCTTGTGATGGAATCTGCAAACTTGTGTGAGATGGCTAGCTTGAATGTAGATCTTGAAATGCTTGAATTGCTTGCTTGAATCAAAACCCTACATCACAAATGTTAGCTCAAAAACACACATGATGCAATAAGATCTTTGACATGATGCTTGAATCTTGACGATGGCTCCAAATGCTTGATGAATCACTCTTGAATGCTCTTTTGAACTCAACTATGCTATGATGAATGCTCTCACAAAAGTATTGTATTCTTGGATGATAAAATGAGTGAAAGAACCTTGTATTTATACTTATCTATGCTTAATATCCTGAAATTACACCACACCAAGCCAACATATGAATTCATTAATTAAAGGAGGCTAAATCCTACCAAGATTTAAAATTAAATCTTGAAAATACCTTAAGGGGGACTAAGATGCCCTAAGTGGCATCTTAGTCCCGAGGCATGAAGCTTGGGGCATAGACCCCAAAAAGGGGCCCATTTAAGGTGCACTCAAAATCAAGGTCCCAAGACCTTTGGAGGACAAAGATGCCCTAGGTGGCATCTTAGTCCCGACCCAAAAATCAGGGACACACAACTAGAATCATTAAATTATCATTTCCCCTTTGATGTTCGTTGGGATTAGCCATAAAAAGATATAATTCATTAGGTTTGTGGATGCAAAATAGGACCAATTAAGACTTAAATAGGGATAAATAAAGCAAGGAGGGACCAAACAAGTGTGAAAATGCAAGGGTATGCATTTTCCTACACTACACCTAGTTCATTCACCCAAAAGATTAAGGTTCAAGGTCTTGGTATCGTTGATGGGTTGGTGGATGAGGCCCATGATTGCAGAGATGTTGAAATTCACATAAGAGGTAGGCCACTATTCTGCCATTGGTATGGGGGTCAATGTAGTATCATGGGGGTCCAAACTAGGCCCTTAAGTGGTAAGGAAAATTCAAAAGAACAAAGTTGGGAAACTTGACATAAAAATTTGAATAGGTTATTAACATAATTTGAAAAATATGTAAGAACAAAACTTGTAGGAAATTGGATGTAGTTACTAAGCTACTAGTCCTATTTTGGAAAAAAGTAAGCCTATTTGGTAAAATTTTGAAATTTCAATATAGTAGTACTAAATTTTTAGGAAAAAAAATAAAAAAGTAGGTGTATTTCTGACTAACCTAAGTACAAGAAAAAAATAATACATTTTTTTGAAACTTTCAATATAAGTAGAGGACACATGCTTGGATGTGCCATATTTCTTTTATAATTTTTTTGCAAGTAAACAATTAGTTATGAATTTTTTATTAGAATTTTTTTAAAAATATTAAAAATTGTTTTCCTTACCACCATAACTTGGTCAAAACTTTATGAAAATCAATTTTTTTTTTTTTATTCTATATTATGGGAAGCATAGAATGTGCTACATCTTTCAGATTCAAAAAATGTGAAATCTTTGAAGAATTATATTTTTTTCAATCAACCTATCAATCAAGACTTTAATAAGAATGCGTGTAGAAAATAAATAATAATTATCTATTTAATTCCAAATAATTCATATCTTATATTGGTGGAAAGCTAAAAAAATCATCAATAAACCCTTTTCGTTTCATCAAATTCGAATAAAAAGAATTTTGTTAGCTAATTTTGGGTCATATTGCCACTTTTTGGACCCTAATGATCTTGCACTCAACAATGGCAAAAGGAACTCACCTGCCCCAATGTCAAATGTATGGAAATATGATTTATAAAAATTGGTTGTACCAATTTTTTTCATGGAAATAGACCTACTCAAAGCCATCGCCACTAATTATGATGAAACTATTAGGGTAGTGAGGACTACAAATGGTGTGACTATTGTCACAATCGACAAGGAATCTATCTCTAAGATTTTCAAACTCAAACTGGTTGCCACAAAACCTATTGACTTTGAAACCTTCAAGAAAAAGCATCAACAAGACAAGAGTAGCTTTAGGGTTTTTTGGTTACCTAAGTAAAAGGAGAAGGGTTTCAGGGGTAGGTGCATCAGAATCCTCCAAATGAAACAAATTCTTTTAATCTTGCTAGTTTTGAGAACTATTTTTCTAGGACTTATTATACATTATGTCAAGTCCTTGGGTAAAATAAGTTAGAGAGAATTCATATTCCTTTTATGTATATGGCCATAGATATTCATAATGTATTATTTAATGATGAGTTGATTATACAACCTACATTACTAATGCCATGCACAAGGGATTGATATAGCTTAAAAGTGGCACTAGGTTACAAATTTGTGATAGTGACGGAAAGGGACATGATCTCCCTATCCAATGTTGGAATTATGTATAGGAAATGCATTGTGAGTAGGGAAATTATGTAAATTTCAAAATTCACTTTGTTGCCAAAGTAGTATCATTCTTATAGGGTTCAGTGGCCAGGGTGCCCAAGGAGATTCTTGATTTCTTGAGACCTATGGAGTGGATGCCTAATTTGGGCATAAAACATAATTGGGGAGATTTCATTCTCCACTCAAACTTCATTATGACAAGAGTGTATGGATGCTTGGTAGCACCTCATTTCTTACCTAGATTTGTGCCCATAAGAATTGGTTTCCTGGAGGTTACATGGTAGCTCACTAAATCAGATAAATCTCATTTGGAAAATAAAAAGAAAGGGTCTTTCTTCCCTTATTTGACTAATTTATCTAACTTTAGGATAAGAAGGGAGGGATTTGAAAAGTTGTACTCTAAGTTCCAAACATTCAACATGACTCAAGAAGTGGCAAGAAACTTTGATCTTGAGGATTTTATCAATAACCTCAAGAAAAGTATCAAAATATCTCAGTATGACCATCAAACATATTTCAGTGAATATGTCATTAGAAATTACGTTGATGAAAAGGAAATAGATGAAAGAAAAGTGAAATGGATAACCTTCAAAAAGATAGATGAGGCTAAAAAGAAGAAAAATGATACATACAAAGGAGCATATACAAAGATAGTTGACCCAATTTTGAGGATATGGGTAGTTTTATCTAATATTAATAGAATAATTGGGGAAACCCCTACAATTGAAAGTAGATAAATTGGAAAGGTTCCTATTCTTGAGGAGAGCCCTACTTATCAGTCTCCTAAGGTTGATCTTTCAGTTTGTTATTTCAATAGGAAACCTAAAGTTGTAATAATGGAGTAAGATCCACAATCTCCTCTAGCTACACAACAAACACCTTCTTCTCCACTAAATGTTATTGATATTGATTCCCCCCTTTGGAACCATCCCTAAAGAGGAAGAGAACTGACAATTCCCCACTTGTGGATTCCCCTATTCATCCTAGGGAAGAATATGATTATGAAATAATAGGTGATGGTGTAATCAGAGAAATGCCTTCCCCTCAAAGGGATGAAAATGTGCAAGCACCCTAGAAAAAAAATGACTGAAAGAATTATTGGGGGAAGAGACAACAAAGAAGACATCAGAGAAGTTTCTTACAACAATTTCTTGAATGATGATGAATTTTTAAAATATCAAGAATTTGCTAACTTCATTTGGAGATACAAAAGAGAGGAGTGTGAGGAAAGGGAGAAGGAAGAACTCAAAGAGAAAATCAGTTCTTTTAAGGAAATTCTAATGAATTACAAGGAGGATCAACATGAGAATAACTTAAATATTGTTTCAATGGTCTTGGGGCATCTTATGAATAAAGTGGTGAAGATGGTAGAAATTGTCCACAAAAATTATTACCAATTAACAATAGAAATTAGTAGGATTGCTAGTGATAAAGAAAATGCCATACCCCTAATGAATAAATGGACTCAAAGGCTCAATTTACTACTTGGAAAGTGTAAAGGATCTTCCCATAAAACAAATTAACTAAGTGAAATTGTACCTACCTACAAAATGGTTAAGGCAGTAGGAGAGCAACAAGGTTTCTTGGAGTAGCTAGAAGAAAGGGTAAAGGAGAAGCTTAAGGAATTTGATGAAAGTGATAAGAATAATACCTAAATTTTATAAGGATAATGGAGAAATAAAGCCTTGCGGGTTATGGAAAGATTAGTTTGAAGGTATTTCTCCATCACTTTCCTTTCTCATATGTGACAAAAATAAAGTTGATATGGATAAAATTTGGAACACAAATCAACTCTTAGAGGAGTTCCAAAAGGAGTTTGAATCCATACAGAATATAATAAATATAGAACAAACATGGACTAGGTGCTTCCATTCCAATGGCCTTCAGAACAACAATATCAGGCTTGGGATGACAAATATAATAATTTGCTAGATTTGTAAGCTTTTGATGACTTGGAATTATTATTCTTTCATTATTTATCAGAGATGGGATATCCTTTTGGCCTTTTTTCCTTGTTCAACATCAACAAATTATATCTTCTTCAGCTCCAACAAAAAAATTATCTTCTAGTAGACCTACCTTTTTTGTCTTCTTCTGCATAGTCAACACTTCTCGGGTTTTTGGAGATCAATGAAAGTGAAGGAAAAGGAAATATCATGTAAAAGTACAACCACCTTCTACTTCAAGTTCATTTTGGAAGCTAAAATAATCTTCTACAACTATACGTAACAGCATTTGTCTTATATGTAGTTTTCCCTCACAAGTAGTTGTATAGGTTTCTTGTTATGTATAAGGTTATCAAATGAATATTTGACATTTGTCACAAGGCCTGATTTTTTTTGCTCCCTTGTTTCTATAAAATGGAATTTAGGGCCTTGTGTTACAGATCTTGGAGAATTTTGTATTACAGAGCACATTGTAATAGAGTCTATACTTCCAGTCTAGGTTTTTATGAGAATAGAATTGTGTGTAAATTGTAAATGTTGTATAACAATACTAGCATTGATTTTTGAACGTACAATGGAAAAATTTCCAGCCAATTGTATCCTACATGTGTACACCAAACTATTTATGAATGAAATTGGATCAAGAATCCTTTTATTTGTCTCTACAGATTCATTGTGGATGAATATTGCTTGTTTTTCTTTTACTCAAAGAGTGAATTAAATTCTATGCAAGAAATGTTGAATGGTGTGAATTTATGCAGGGAGTTGTATGTAGAATTGGTTAGGAATTCTAAAGTGTAGCACTATAATGCATTGTTACAAAGCTTTCATGATTCTTAGACAAAATATTATATGAGTTTCATTTACATCTATTTTGAATTTGTGCCCTAGGTTAAGGCATTGGTCTCTTAAGCTTGTATCTGATACAACTCCTTGGTCATGAAACTTAAAAATCACAATTAATTTCCCTTTCAACAATAATTTATTGCATAACCTTTATTTATCATTTTATTGAAGTAGTGAGTGCATAAAATACTAAGGATCTAGCTCATCTCTATGTTTTACTTGTAATTATTGGCTACATTGGGAAAGAACGTATCTTTTTATAAAAATATTACGTATAAATTGTGGGCCTTCTATATCCACCTGATCACTCTCAAAAATCCAAGTCAATATTGTAGGATCACCCTCTTAGGTTTTGCAGAGCCTAAAGTACAAAGGAGATAATTGTAGAATACATCTCCTATTCATTGGCCAACCCTTTATACCATTCAATTATCTAAAGTAGCTATCATATAGATTCTTGTAATATTTCAGTTGGGAAAATTAAAACACCAACACAAAGAGTGCTTTTATTGAGGTAGTGTAATTGGAAAAAATCATAGGAACCCTTTCCAAAGGGTAAGGCCCATCGTGCTACTACCTTACTTGAGCTAGTTCATAGTGATCTCATGTCATTTCAAACTTCATTTTCAAGAGTCAAGTATGTACTCACTTTCATTAATGATTACTCTCATCACACGAGTGAAATTTCTTAAGTACAAAATTGATGTCTTCAACACTTTTAGGATCTTCAAGGTATTCATGGAGAAGCAATCAGATTCTTCTATTTAGCAGATCTAAACTTGGATAATGGGGGGGAATATGTGGATCGTGCCTTTATGGATTACTATGTTAAGTATCATATTCAACATTAGTATTCAGTTCCCTACACTCCTTGGTAGTGTTGGTGTTTTTCCAGTACACCTAAGGAATCTCTAAAGAGTAGCCAACTCATATATTCAAGACCCTTAAAATGAATGGCCAGCTAACAAGATTCAGTCGAAGACCTAAATATTCTACACTTTAGGCTCTATGGGACCTAGGAGGGTGTTCCTAATAACATTCCACTTGACTATATCAATAAATGACACATCAAGTCACAAATGGGTTCCCATGAGGGGTAAATAACGTAATTCATTCAAAGGTTGGCTAATCTTTAAGAAAATAACTATCAATTTACCAGGAACAAGGAAATATCTCACACATATGCCTCATAATAAGTCAATTTTAAGACATTTTTGCTCTAACCCTGAATCCACAATCTGGTATACTATTATTATCGTTCAAATGACAAATACCATGAAAAATAGACTAGTGTCTTCATCCATGGGAAATGGAGTCACACATCTGACAATCAGTTATACAAAAATTCTTTAAATATGATAATTCTGGACTATTTTCATAAGGCTTTGCATTATGAAAACTCATTGTACGTAAAGCATCACTTCTTACCAAATCCTTATAAATTATCACAAATTCATGGCCTCACTTAAGCATTTAATTAATTCCTTGAACCAAGGCAGAAATAAGAGCATGCATTCAAATAAATTATATGAAGATGAAGAGAATATGCTTGATATTTCATTCAAAATTTTGCAAGATGATTTACAAAGGAGAGTATATGCCTTATGCGTGAAATTTTTTTTGATATCAGTAATTTCTATAATACTATTTAAGATTCATATGCATAGCTTGAGAGCCAAGACAATTCTACTATTCTATTTGTTGGTATTCCTTCTAATTTCTACCCTTTGCGTATACTAGACCTAAAGATTCAAAAGACTAGAACCCCTACAAATAAGCCCTGAATTCCCTTTTATAACATAAGGGAGCAGACAAGCTTATGGCTTGAAATGCATACCACATTACAAAAATTTCATTTTACTTGAATTTCAACTGCATTTCAAAATTCCTCACATGTTGATTCTGCAGTAACACATTGAAATGGGGAAACCAAAACCGTAATAGCCACCAAAAGGGAAAAGTAAAGTGATGCCAAAATTTTCCTCAACCACCAAGTAAGCAAAAAATACAACATTCATATTGCCATGAAAGTGCACAATCAGCATCGGGCACCTCAAAAATACCAGCCACACACGCAGGAAAAAGAGCAACCACCACAGAAAATATCAAACAACACAAAATTTTGCATCCCACACACCACCTTTCACCAACCATAAGACTTACCACCACAAGCACCCAATCCTTGGTACACGTGCCCACTTTGTGTCATTGTGAGAGATGGAGAAGAAACCTCAACTCCCTCTTTGTCTTTATCCCTTTTTATCACAACACCATCTCACCCGCTTGGAGTCTTGATAGCCAAAGGCAGGACAAATAATACCTTCGCTCTAGGGGACGGAGCTCGGCCTAGGGTCGCGAGATATTGGTGATAGCCAGAGTTTTTCTCTGTTTCTCTTTCAGACAAGTTTTCCATGACATCAATGGGTGAGTTCTATCATCCGAAAGAACCACACCCATATCTCACCTTCCTCTAAGCTCTTGCAGCAAATTGTTTCAATACTTTTCCTTTATCCTCTATCATTCCAATAGTAGGTCCCTAGAATTGAAATCTCCTGCTATACCTTGAAGGCACACTCACAGGCTTGTTAACATGAGCCTTGTCCTCTGCGACCGATGCACATTCTGGAACATCATCGCAAGGCCTCTGCACATTTAGTCTGGATGACCTTTTGATTGGTCCTATGAAAGCAACTCGTTTTCTCATATTCACTGCACGATAGTTTCTTGATCTCACAATTGAACAATATTCACTCAGATCCAATTTAAAAAAATTCCAACTACTAAGTGCAAATGACACAACTAGAAATTATCCCATCTTGTATTTATCGAGTGACATGATGCTAACAACCATCAATTCCCAAAGAAAACACATGCACAAAATGGTGGCAGTTCATTGGCATGCATATTATCACCGTTTATTTCCCAAGTGCATGGAAATTTGCATATCATACTTCATGATTATTGGCAATTAAGTATCCACATGCACAAAGATCAATTTGATCGCTCTTACAAAGAGTATATCATTAATCCCCACTGGTTACAAAATTAAACGACTATCACGTGCCTATTTATTGATTTTGAATGTCGGTCGTTAATTTTTTAATGAGATAGTAGATCAAACGACTTACATTGGGATGACTAGGTTTGAATTCTAGCAGTTCTTCATTCATTTGTCTTCGACCAATAGCGTCGATCCAAATCAGATGACAACTCATTTGTTGGCTGGTTTCATCCATCCCACAACTTGGTGGATTTATCCACGTGTCAGCATCTCGCCACTCTCACAACCTTTAACGAGCATTCACCTTTCCCTTGTGAGCCAACAAGGAACAACAGAGATTGATTCCCGTACTTGATCTTCACCGTCGACTTAGAACCACAGGTAGTGAGCCAAATAGTGGAGACTAGGCCCCACGTCTGTATAAGGACATGTGTCCTGATCTTGCTATCCCCACACTGCATAACCGACCGACATTTAACATCCATGAGCTGGCGAGGTACGGCCAAGATCATTTCCCACAGTATCGAATTTCTAAACCTGCACAAACGGAAAGGTTAGCATTAAATAAGGGGCCATTGTTAGGCCGACGACGATTGACCCTCAAGGATGAATGACTTAATCTTAAGTCATTTAGGAAAAATTAAAACTCGACTTTAGGAAGAAATTAAATTCGATGACCAATTAGATGACCGATGCTCTCAACCAAAGGGGTCGGTGGCTGAATGGATATGATGGTGCAAGTGATGACTTAGGAAACTGGAAACTAGCAGGGAAAGTCAACGTGAAATTAGAACGACTGAGGGATTTTCAAAGATAAAACTCTGTCGAAACCATGGGGATAAGGGTTTAATGTGCAGACCAAATCCATGGGATCCTCAGAGATTAATTTTTTTTTAGGAAGCTCCATCAATGGCTCATGCTCAAGGATGCATACCCCTGATGGGTATGGCGAGAAATAGATCTCAGGTAGGAGCAGACCAATGTAGAAGACCAAAACCCAGGAGTGTGCCCGAACAAGGAAAGAAAACACAAAAAAAAACAAACACACCCGACCAACCTATGTACACTATTTGCAAAATGTACAATGAAGTTCACTTCCATTAGAAGCCACTTTTGAATGCTTGGCTTCGATCCATAAACTGGAGGCCCCAAGCCACCCAAAATTCAGGGAAAGTTCTTTCCTCTCTCAAAGACTTTGCCTTGTTTTTTTGGAAATGGGTCCACATGGACATTGTGCAATTCTGAGCCACTAACAGCATCACAATTGATACTATCCATTTCATTTGTTGTAATGTTACCCCATTCATCATCCTTCTCCACTATATGTTCATCAAACTGAACTGGGAAAATAAAACCCTCATATTCCACAGAGTCATGAATTATAGGATCACATTCTATTTGTTCATCAAATTTGAAAACTTCATAAGCACTCTGGATCATACTTGGCCAATCCTCAACAAGATCAAGGAAGATAAACACAAAATCAAGCATACCCTCAATTTGCTTGTCACAATTGTTGTCCTCATGAGATGAAAGAAGTTTCATAATAAGGTCCATAAGGTAGGGAGCATCTGCAAAAAAATCCAATGCATCTTCATACTGACTATCATCATACCTCTAGTTATCTACACCTTTGAATTGTTTCTTACATGGATCAAATAATCTTGTAATATTAACATATTCTGCAGAATCATCAAAAAATTCCTTCTCCTCCATATAAAATGATGTTGATTGAGTATCAATGCATTCATCCTGATTTTCCATTTGGTCACCCAAGAGTGGACTTCCTTTTATTTTAGGGAAAATATCCACATGTGGAACATAAGTGGCTAACACTTCAACTACCTTTCAAGCACATAACCAGATACCATAGGATAATCAACACAATCAACTACATCTTCCTTGATAGCAATATTACATTCGAAGTTTCCATCATAGTCTTGAACTTCTTCATCATGTGAGCCATTGTCACATTTAGATGTCAGCAAGTCTGAGTCATTCCTTTGATGCTTGTCAGGTATAATTTTCTCAATCACATGTTGGTAAACTAATTCATCAGTGTTTGTTTCGCCACATCTTCCATTTTGTTGGGAAACTATTAAGTTAGGGTTGACATCTTCAAAAGCAAAGTTACCTACCTCGGTATCACCTTGTCTCTTGTTTGTACCATCCACAACACATTCACTAGTAGTACTCACCAAGTACTCATCAATATTTTCTTCATAGAGAGGATTGCTCCTACACCAATAGGAGTTATCATTTATAGCCTCACTTTCCAATGCAGGTTCAACAAATAAAGGATTCTACCATATCTTCATGATGGTCATATGTACCTCATCCTTCTCAGTGTCAGGGTCCCAATACCTTTGATCATTAGTGCATTCAAAATCAGTGTAATCATTTGAAGAACAGAGAGAAACACTTTCAATATCCTCTTCATCATTTGCATTCATAACAATTGATCCACATTTAGAGAAATCTTCACATGAAGAGAATTGCTCACTACCTAGGAAACACACCCCTTCAAGGCTATTAACATACCCTTTACTTGAAGCAAGAGACTCCACCTTCGTTTCATAAGAAGAATCATATTCAATAGAAGACTGACCAAGCTCTATCTCATCCCTTTGATTCCTCATTTGTGCCATATAATTGAAACCAAGTGCATTCTCAACACCGATTAGTGCATCATTATTCCTGACTAAATCAATTTGTGGGGTTTCACCATGTACCTCTTGTGTTCACTCATATCCTATGACATCCTAAGGAGGAAAATTAGGTACTATTTCCTTATCCTCATACTCTGTCTCCTCATCTTCATCACTACTATCTGAGGCCACATCTAGAGTACTTGTGAAATAACATCAATCATCAACTAATTGTCCTCCTTTTGATGTAACTTCTTGATATTTCAACTCTAGCCTTTGAATATCCTCACTATGGCAATCATTGCCCACATTCTAGGAAATGAAAAGTGGCATATAACTATGCTCAATGTTTTCCACAATGCTTATCCAATCCATTACCTAATCAATACTATGTGGCTTCAAATTTCCACTCCATTGGCTTGATCCTAATTTGTAAGCTTCACAAAACAAGTCAATGAACATTAAATCATTAGGTCTAAGACTCTTGGGTATCTCCATCAGAACATCCAGGAATCTTGAAAACAATTCATATGGTGATTCATTTACATGTCTCTTCATCTCATACAAATTCTGATTAGAAACACTAAGTCATCCCTTCCCAATCCTGGTTGATATGAGGGTGATGCTTGCTCATGTTCTGCATCTCAGGGAAGTAATGCAGATACAACATCTAATGGCCCCTTTTCCTGACAAACATTTTTACCTCCTGATTTGTTTAACTCAATAGTTTGAATTCTATTAGGTCCATTCATACTAGCAACCATAGGTCCCCTCATTATTGAGTACTTCAAATTGTTCTCAATATACATGGCATTTTGGTAAGCTTGATGTAAGGTAGCAGGCTCTTTATCTCTCAACAAGAAGCCCATCTTACTATCAAATGCTCCTAAGTGTACAACCAAACATTTTGCATCATTTGGCCTTATGTGTTCAGGGATATCTCTTATGACTTTTGCAAATCTAAGGTTAAAGGAAGGGATCAACTCTTCCTTACCCCTAGAGATCTCCATAAAATTCTTCCTTGCAACACTTGGGTTTATCCTTTCACCAAACTGTTCCATGAAAACTGCCTTAAGTTCACTCCAACAATGTACAAAATACATTGGAAACAAAGAAAACCAGTCTTTGGCATCTCCTTTTAGAGATTGAACAAATAGTTTCATAATCATATCTTCAAAATCTATCTCATAATCACCCATCACATCAGCAAATTCTTGCACATGCTTACTTGTTGATTCTAAATTCTCACCATTGAATTTTGGTATCTTGTCCCTAATATTGGGTGGTACAATATTTGGATAGCCATCAATAGTTTCAAAATTGAGGGCCCTATACCTATCGGTACTGAAGTTTCCTTGGTGGGACAAGGACTGTTCACCTTGCATGTTCTTATCACTATTTGTACCAGGTAGTGCAAATTAACAACTCAACCTTAATTATTGAAAATAAATTTAAGATCTACTATGCAAATATACATTATTACATCAATTCCTTTTGCAATTGCAGTCCTAGGCCTCTAGCATGTATATTCCCTAAAAATGCTACCTAAGATCTAACAGTATGACATGCTCCTTTTACCCTGATGCATAAATTTCAACTTATACACAAAGGCAAGCTAAATTATCGCTAGTATTCCCCCATCTAGTGCTCATTCACCTATTAGGGAATCATTTACATCTCGAGCATGGGAAATTTACCCTGATTTACCAATAATATGCTCAAATTTCTTCAAATTCTATGAAAGTACCTAGCAATTTGCAGCGGCTAACTACCCTTTGTCTTTAAAACTACAAATCCGACCAATTGATATATGCTTTATCAGGTTCTTTGAGTCAAAGTCACCACCTCCTTTACAGAGGACTAAACTTCAAATGAGATAAAGTTTCTTTACAAATAGGACACGTTCTGGGCTATCTTCCACAACATAGTCACATTTGGATCCTTCAATCTTTACTGCACTCAAATTGTGTACCAGGTTTAAGAATTTTTCAATATCTAAATAGTACATTCAGATTCACATCACCATTTGACTTTTCATTTCTTATCTACATTTAGAGAGTGAGGGTTTTCCCTAGTAGAGTCACCATTTTGGTTTCTATCTACTACACCTAAGGAATCTCTAAAGAGTAGCCAACTCCTATACTCAAGACCCTTAAAATGAATGGCTGACTGACAAGATTCAGCTGAAGAATAAAATCTTCTACACTTTAGGCTCTGTGGGACCTAGGAGGGTGTTCCTAATAACATTCCACTTGACTATCTTAATAAATGGCACATCAAGTCACAAATGGGTTCCCATGAGGGGTAAATAATGTAATTCACTCAAAGGTTGGCTAATCTTTAAGCAAATAACTATCAATTTACCAAGAACAAGGAAATATCTCACAAATATGCCTCACAATAAGTAAATTTTAAGAGATTTGTGTTCTAACCCTGAATCCACAATCTGGTATACTATTATTATCATTCAAATGACAAATACCATGACAAATAGACTAGTGTCTTCATCCATTGGGCAATGGAGTCACACATCTAACAATCAGTTATACAAAAATTCTTTAAATTTGATAATTTTGGACTATTTTCATAAGGATTTTCATTATGAAAACTCAATGTATGTAAAGCATCACTTCTTACCAAATCCTTATAAATTCTTACAAATTCATGGCCTCACTTAAGCATTTAATTTATTCCTTGAACCAAAGCAGAAATAAGGGCATGCATTCAAATAAATTATTTGAAGATGAATAGAATATGCTTGATATTTCATTCAAAATTTGTAGGATGATTTACAAAGGAGAGTATATGCCTTATGCATGAAATTTGTTCCAATATCAGTAATTTCTATAAGAATATTTAAGATTTACATATGCATAGCTCGAGAGCCAAGACAATTCTACTATTCTATTTGCTGGTATTCCTTCTAATTTCTACCTTTTGCGTATACTAGACCTAAATATTCAAAAGACTAGAACCCCTGCAATGAGCACTAAATTCTCTTTTATAACATAAGGGAGCATACAAGCTTCCAACTCAAAATGTATACCACATTACAAAATTTCATTTTACTTGAATTTCAACTGCATTTCAAAATTCCCCACATGTTGATTATGTAGTAACATGTTGAAATGAGGAAACCAAAATTGCAATAGCCACCAAAAGGGAAAAGTAAAGTGCTACCAAAATTTTCCTCAGCCACCAGGCAAGCAACAAATCCAATGTTCATATTGCCATGAAAGTGCACAGTTAGCATCAGGCACCTCAAAAATACCAGCCATGCATGCAGGAAAAAGAGCAACCATGACAGAAATTATCAAACAAGACAAAATTTTCCATCCCACACACAACCTTTCACTGACCATAAGACTTACCACCACCAACACCTAATCCCCGATACATGCGCCCACTTCGTGTCGTTGTGAGAGATGGAGAAGAAACCTCAACTCCCTCTTCATTTTTGTCCCTTTTTATTGCAACACCATCTTGCCTGCTTAGAGTCTTGACAGCCAAAGGTGGGATAGGTCCAATACCTCCGCTCTAGGGGATGAAGCTCGGCCCAGGGTCACGAGATACTGGCGATAGCCAAATTCCGTCTCTAATTCACTTTCAGATGGGTTGTCTATGATGTTAATGGGTGAGTTCTATTATCTGAAAGAACCATGCCCATATCTCACCTTCTTGTAAGCTCTTGTAGAAATTTTTTTTGGTCCTTTTCCTGTATCCTCTGTCATTCTAGTAGCAGGTCCCTAGAATTACAATCTCCTGCTATACCTTGAAGGTGCATTCACAAGCTTGTTAACAAGATCCTTGTCCTCTGCGGTGGACACACGTTCTGGAACATCATCGTGCGACCTCTCCACATTTAGTTTGGATGACCTTCGAACTAGTCCTATGGAAGAAATTGGTTTTCTCATATTAACTACATGATAGTTTCTCAATCTCACAACTGAACAATATTCACTCAGCTCCAATTTAGAAAATTTCCAACTGCTAAGTGCAAATGACACAACTAGAAATTATCCCATCATGTATTTATCAAGTGACATGATGCTAACAACCATCAATTCCCAGAGAAAACACACACGCGAAATGGTGGCAGTTTGTTGGCGTGCATATTATCACCATTTATTTCCCAAGTGCATGGAAATTTGCATATCATACTTCATGATTACCGACAATTAAGTCTCCACATGCATGTAGATAAATTTGATCGCTCTTACAAAGAGTATATCATTAATGCCTACTGGTTGCAGAATTAAATGGCTATCACGTGCCTGTTTATCGATTTTGAATGTTAGTTGTTGATCTTTTAATGAGATGGTAGATCAAATAGCTCACATTGGGCTGACTAGGTTTGAATTCCAACAATGCTTCATTCATTTGTCTTCGGCCAATAGTGTCGATCCAAATCAGATGACAACTCATCTGTCGGTTGGTTTCATCCATCCCACGACTTGGTGGATTAATCCATGTGTCGAGATCTTGTCACTCTCATAGCTTTTAACGAGCATTCACCTTTTCCTTGCAAGCTAGCGGGGAATGGCAAAGATTGATTCTCGTACTTGATCTTCACCATCAGCTTAGAACCATGAGCAGTGAGATAGACAATGGAGACTAGGCCCCACGTCCATATAAGGACATGCATCATAATCTTGCTATCCCTGCACTGCATAACCAGTCAGAATTTAACATCCGCGAGCTGGCGGGGTATGACCAGGATCATTTCCCATGGTCTCGAATCTCTAAACCTACACACATGGCAAGGTTAGCATTAAATAAGGGGCTATTGTTAGGCCGATGACGATTTGACCCTCACGGATGAATGACTTAAGCTTAAGTCATTTGGGAAACATTAAAACTTGACTTTAGGAAGAAATTAAATTCGATGAAAAATTAGATGACCAACACTCTCAACCAAAGGGGTCGATGGATGAGTGGATATGATGGCTCAAGTGATGACTTAGGAAACTGGAAACTGATAGGGAAAGTCAACGTGAAATTAGAATGACTGAGGGTTTTTCAAAGACAAAACCTTGTCCAAACCATGGGGATAAGGGTTTAATGTGTAGACCAAATCCATGGGATCCTCAAAGATTAATTTTTTTTTAGGAAGCTCCATCAAGTAGAATGGTGTTGATGAAAGAAAGAAAAAATCATTAAAGGAGATGGAAAATGTTATCCTTCAATCTAGGTCTATGGCCCCATCATTTTGGGCTAAATCTATTAATTATGCCAACTATGTTCAAAACCAAACTCCCTACAAGGCAGTTTGAAATCTCACTCCAGAGGAGGCTTGGTCTAGAATCAAGCCTGATGTTTCCTTCTTCAGAGTATTTGGTAGTGAAGCTTGGACATTCATACTGGATGGTTAGCACAAGGTAATGGAGATAAAGAGTTAAAAATACATCTTTGTTGGTTATTGTAAGGATGTGAAAACTTATAGGCTATTTGATCCTACCACTAGGGATGCCCACTTTTTTAAAGATGCCCAATTTGATGAGCCTTTCACATAGACATATCCTCAATCATATTCTTATTCCTCACTACCTACTCTACTTTCTTCATCTCATGATGATAAATTAATGATTGGGGATAATTTAGATGATGGTCCTAATCCATTGCCACCACCACCACCTCCTACCACTTTTATTTTTCCCAAGTGGGATAGAGGTGTTGTTGAGGAGGTTGGTTTTTTAGTTGGTGATCCTACATCCTCTAGACACACTCATTCACATAATTTTGATACTAGTCTTTTGAGTCATGGTATATCTCCATATTCATATATTTTTTAGAGGCTTTTGGTATTTTAAATTGGGACAGTGCTATGATAGAGGAGTATTCTTCATCAAGAAAGAATAATACATGGGATTTAGTTAATCTTCATGAGGGAAGAAAGTTTATTCAATGCAAGTGGGTGTACCACACCAAATATGCAGTTGATAGTTCTATTGAAAGATACAAGGCACATCTTGTGGTTAAGGTTTTAATAGGTTGAGGGTATTGAATAATTTGATATATTTTCCCCTGTAGCCAAGATGGATTCATTTTTCCTTGTTCTTTCTATTGTTTTATCATAGAGATGACCAGTTTATCAGATGGATGTGAATATTTCCTTTCTACATGGTGATCTTCATGAGGAGATATATATGGAGCAGCCTCCAAGTTTTGTCCAGGACTCTTCACTTGTTATCAAATTACATTATTCTTTATATGGTCTCAAGAAATCCCTTAGGGCTTGGTATGAGAAGATTGATGGTTTATTGTTTGCATTTGGTTTCACTTGTTACCACTTAGATCACATAGTTTACGTTCAAATACATGGAGATGAACTTTTGATACTAGTCATATATGTTGATGACTTGTTCATTACTAGTATTTCATCATCTACAAGAAATTAGGATTTCTTAGGGCTTGGTATGATGGCACACACATTTGATCACTTCATTAATTTCCACTTAGATCACATAGTTTACGTTCAAATTGGAGGAACTATATACTACATACCACCACTTGTTCATTACTAGTATGGATTTCAACATAGTTTGATGTTTGACATTTGATACATTTGCTTCCACACCTAAGTATACCACTTCATTGATTTCATATGAGTAATTGTATACTTTCAGTCTACTATCACTTTGAATACCACTTGTACCGCACCTAGTGTTGATATTACTTTATATAAATAGGTAGTTGGTAGTATTTTGTATTTCACACACACACACACGTCTATATATTACCTTTTTTTTGGGCTTCTATCTCATTTTTTCATGATCCTCATGAGAGTCATTAAAATGTAGCCTAATTTATTTTTAGGTATATTAGCAACACCACTCATTTTGGCATTTAGTACAATAGTAGGATACATTGACTCAGATTGGGTAGGAGATGCTGATTTTTAGAAGTTCACTTTAGATTTTTTTCTCTTGGTTTTGGTCTGATTGCATGGTCTTGCAAGAAGAAAATTGCTATTTCATTATCATCTACTAACGATGAGTATCGAGGAGCACTTCTTGCTAGCTAGGAGGTACTATAGCTTTGACAACTTATGATAGAGTTCGGTCTTCCACTTGATCATCCTACTATACTCAGTGTGATAACCAAAGTGCCATTCACATTTCACACACCCAATTCAGAATTAGTGGACAAAGAACATCGAGATTCATATGCACTTCATTCAACAACTTATCTAAGATGGTGTTATATCCTTAGAGTATTTGCGTACTAAGGATCATGTTGTAGACACCTTCACTAAACCTTTAGCATTACCTTGCTATATTGTATTGTGATAGTTTCTTGGGGTGAATGAATTTGTCCTTAGGGGGTCTTGAGTCCTCCTTCCTTTGTATATAGTTCTCTTTTTTGGAGAGGACTTTTTTTATCACTGGGTTTTCTCCTTTAATCCATTTGTGAGATAATTTTAATTTGTACATGAGTACCTTATCAAGCCTTGTTCTTGAAACACATCTTTTCGTGACTTAATCCTTAAGTATCACTTAAGGGGGGTGTTAGTGTAAAAAGATTCTTTATGCATCTAGTTATCTTTTATCTAGTTCCTACATCTAATAGTCCTATTCAAACTATCTTAAGTTCACTTATTGGTTTAGTTGTCTCACCTCATAGACATGTGAGACATGCCTTCACACTTTTCCCAAGTGTTCTATGTGTGTTACAGAACTTGGAGGGTTGGTTAGTCTTTATGTTTCACCTTCCTACCTGCTTGTTCTACATAAACAAGGAGTTATCATTGTATTATACACATTCTATGATAGTTATTTGGCTTTTTCATTATTCTTGATTCATTTTATGGTAGTTTTAACATTGAATTCATTATTTTCTACTCCAACAATATTATCCATTACTTATATAGAGAGACCTCAAGAGCATATAAGTATGGATTTTGTTCTTGGATTACCACATACACAATAAGGTAATGATTTATTATTTTTTGTGGTTGATAGATTTTTAGAGATGGAAATGCAAGAATTAAATGATGCTTCACATGTATCTAGATATATTATTTTGGCAATACTTTGAAGAATAAATTAGAAACTAAGTTGGGGTTTAGTTCAACTTACCATCCACAAACTAATTGTCAAATTGAATATGTGAACAAAACCCTTTGGAAATATTTTCAGATATTTCCTAAGAGATAAACCTCACTAGTGTGATTTGATATTGGCTTAGGAAGAATTCACATATGTAATACTTTAGCTAATCAAAGTGTAGAAAAAAAAAAACTTAATTGTTTATAGTTATAATCTCAAAGGTGTTGATGAATTGAGGGATAGTATAGATTTGGGTAGAAATATTTTTGTAGAGGATTTTGATGAGTACCTTTAGTAGTTGCATTAAGAAGTAAAGGGAAATTTGGAGAAGAGTGATATAAAATTAAAAAAAGTATGTTGATATGCATAGAAGAAAAAAAATACAAGTGGGTAATTTGGTGTTAGCACATTTGAGGAAATAAAGCTTCCCTCAAGGAATACATAATAAATTGAAGTGGAGAAAGGTAGGACCATGTTGAGTGTTGGGAAATTTTTCATTCAATACATACACATTTGAACTTCCAATATGTATAGATATATCCCCCATATTCAATGTTGTTAATTTGTATAAATACTATGAAGGGGAAACAAGTGCACAAGGAGATGTATATTTAGGTTTGCAAAATGTGTAAAAATGGATACTACAGTTCCTAGAAAAGAAGTTAGAAGAAGTTAAAAAAGTGATATATTTAGTTAAAAATACAAGGGGAAAAGAGTACAAGAAATATCTAGTTCAGTGGAAGAAAAAAGCACCTAATGAATCTACTTGGATGAGTTCTTCAAAACTTGGGAAGTATGAAATTTCTATTCTAGACCCACCAGAATTTTCCCAAGCTCTTCACTCAAGGAAAATTTCTCCTATTTGGCATGTCTAGTGTAGGAATGTATCCAAGTCCACAAGCAATCCTACATCACCCAAAAATATTTCTAGCTTTTATTTCAACTCTATTTTATTTTTGTGCAACTACTTGGAAAAAATATTCAAATTTAAAAGATTAAAAATTCTTTGTCAAGAGGCATTAGAAAAATAAGGACATATCATAACCTGTGTCAACCTCCAAAGATGTTTCCACAACCTCATCAACTTTTGATGTGGTTGTCAATATCACTTTTTCCCTTGATTATACTTTCATAACCTTTTCAATATTTTTTTTCAGTAGATTTTCTCTTGGTGTCCTAAACTTGCATCATTTGATAGTGGCTAACAATTTATTTTCAAATGAAGCTTCTTAGAAGATGGTGTTGGAGTTTCACCATGATTCCAAAACCATTATACCATCCAAAACCAGCTTTTGTAAATTCTTCAAAGAAAGTGGTGTCAAAACTTTTGGGTGGTTTCAAAACCACTATTGTCCTTTGACAAGGTTATCACAACCTTGTTGGAACCTTAATCACTATTCAAAACTTTAAAAGAAAATGAAACAAAGGGAACTTTTACAGCAAAGAAAAGTTACAAAGAACCTTTAACATTTGGCATTGGTTATGAAACCTATTTCAATTCCTAATTAGGTTGTCACAACCTCATTGCCACCTAACAAGGTTGTCAAAACCCAAATTGGATACCAATAGGCCATTCTCAACCTTTATGGATGGAGAATTTGGGAAAAGTATTCAAATATTTTTTGAATACAAAATTTGAGTGTCGGCTCTCTAGCTAGGTTTCAAAACCATTGTCAAATTTTGAAAAGGTTTCAAGAACTACTCAAACCTCCAATAGAGGCTACAAAAGTGTTGCAAGGTTTTGAAAGAAAATTTTATTTGTGTTTTTAGGCAGTGCTCAACATAATCAATTTTAACAATTGAATATTTTTCATGTAACTGATTGTAGGAGAGATTTAAGGGAAATATAAATATTTTTTGTAGCAATAATTAGAACCAGATTAAGAATGAGATCTAGGATGAAGATAAAAATGATGAGAAAGGGGGGAAATTTTGTGTTGATGGGCATTCCTCTATAGAAATAAAATTTTATTGTACTCCTCTAAGCTAATATAATACATTTTCAAATTTGAATAAAGAAAATATTTACAAGTTAAATTGTATTGTGTGAATTTGATGTGTGTTAGTTGCTCGATTTGGCCATCTACTAAGACCCTCATTTTTAGACTACATAAGCCAAGTGGATTAGATAAAATGAGTTAATAAACTTACAAATTGAGATTTGTATCTGTCGATACCTTAATAGAGGATGAATACAATCCCTGTGGATGGAAGCTACAATAGGTACCATAAGTTGAAAGATAGTTGGAAAATTGTGGATCATAGTTGTTAGGGGCCATATCAAGAAGATGAGAGCGAATAAGTTAAAACCCTTAAATTTTGAGAGTAATAGCTTCCATACATAAACAAAGGATGAATGAGAGCTATGTAGATGAAAGCTACTATAACATACCATGTTTTTGAGAAAAAAGGATCTGACAATAGTTGTGTAAGTTGATGAGAGCCAACTAAAAGAAAATTATTGAGAACAACAATGTGAGTGTAAATTAAATACCCTTTTTAATTAATATTGCAATCTCTAATATAGAGACTTAAATATATTTAGGGTATGTGCAGGATCATCATGGAAAAAACAGGCCCTTAAGTGGCAAAAAATTCAAAAAAATCAGAGTTAGGAAACTTGATGTAAAAATTTGAATAAGTTATCTATATTATTTCAAAAATATTTAAGAATAGAATCTGTAGAAAATTGAATGTAGTTTCTAAACTACTAGGTTTGTTTAAAAAAATATATATATTTGGTGAAAATTTGAAATTTCAATGCAGTTGTACTTAAATTTCAGGAAGAAAAAAGTAGGTGTCTGTCTAACCACCCTAACCACAATAATTTTATGATAATATTTTTTTATAAGATTTTAGATTTAAGTAGAGGACTCATGTCGCAATGTGCTGCATATTTTTGTGTAATTTTTTTTCCAAGTAAATAATTAATTATGATTTTTTTATTACAACTTTAAAAAAATATAAAAACGCATATGTCTGACCACCTTAACTTGGTCAAAACTTCATGAAATTCATTTTTTCTTTTTTTAATCCTATAGAATGTTAAGCATAGAATGTGATGCATGTTTTGGATTCAAAAGATGTGATACCGTTTGAAAGCTATAGATGTTTTTCAATCAGTCTATCAATCAGGACTTTAGTCGTAATTCAAATAGAAAATGAATAATAATTACTTATTAAATTCAAAATAAAGCATAATTTATATTGGTGGAAAGTTGATAATCTCCTTTAAAAACCTTTTTCATTTCATCAATTTTGGGTAAAAAAAAAAGTTGTCAGCCACATACCCATCATATTGCCACTTTTTGGCCCATCATGATCCTGCACATACCCTTTAGAAAGATGGTATAGATATTGTCTACAATTGTACACAATGCAAATTATTGCTTCAAATGTAATAAATGAACCATGTCAAATTTAAAATTTAAAATATAAATAAAAGCACAAATATTGTATGCTATTAGAGAAAATAGAATTTATAGAACAAGCAATAAATCGTGACAATAACGCAAAATAATGAGGATCAAATAGAAATGGAGTGAAACATACAATATTTTCTTTTTGATATTGAACCTTGATAATATCTATGTACAATTAATACATAAGTAGCAAGAAAAATGTGTTTTATTGGACTCTTTAAAAATAAATTATAAATGATCGAAGAAAGGTGCAAACATTATAGATGAACATGGATAGTTTTCAACTGCAGTTTGTATTGACAAGGTAATGCGTTCAATTCTACTTGTCAATATCAACTTTCATATGTGTTAATTAATTTTCTTGTAACTTGTCATTTCCAAGGCCTCTTAGATACAACTAAATTAATTATTTTTTACATACCCAAGCTTACTAAGAAAGTTTACTGGTCTCTTATGACAAGATAATTTATTTTTCTAATTATTGAAGTACACCATGAGTGTATATATATAAAGGTAAAATTAGTTGTCACATTACAATAAAAAAAACACCAATTTTATATATGAGATCCCTTTGTGAACATTTGTAATCCACCTAAATTGTATTTTGTTCAATAATATGTACAAAAATACACCATCTTATTTCACAAATGTGATCACTTCTGTATAATGTACTTTACCTTTGTCAAATTGTAAATGTGATATCAATTTTTTTTTACCAAATTCCCTTCCACAACTATAACCCATATTACAACATACCCTATTTTGATGAACAACAAAACAAAATCTATTTCTAATTTAATTCATTCAAGATCTAAATCAATGAAATGTGAAATCTTTGAGTCTTCCATATGGTTCTTTAAGTAGATGAATGAGAAAATAATGCATCCAACATAGTAGTTCAAGTCTACCCAACAACAAAGTTTAGTAACAAGTGACATTTGTATTTATATGCTAGTGTGATGTGTTTTGTTGTTCACTATAAAATATATGTTAGTGTAATAAAATTAGTATATATAATATAAATACAAAACTTTCAACCAATCAAGTTATAAAGGTTCTTTATGAATAAATAAGTTGCTTATCAATAGTTAACAAATATTTATCAGTTGTATTTAGTATGAATCAAACTTAAGGTCATTGTCGAACCTTCACTATAATATTCATTAACCTAGTAAAATCATGATGCATTTAGCTTGCAAGAATTTTTTGATCTCAAATTGCTATCTAACCTACCTCCAATTCCTGGCATGACTCATCTGTCAACTAAACAACAAATACTTTATTACAATATTACAAATGTAGGTACTTGCCACCAAGTGGCACTTGTTTCAATTACAAAAAAAGGTATTATTTTTTCTTTGAAAAGTGTAGAAAAAATATGTCAGTTGTGTTTTCGTTTTTCTTGATGTCATTGTAGAATACTTCTTTATGTCAATAATATTTTGATGTGTAAATGACTGTTAAATTTAAAATATAAAATAAGAATTTTTGTTAACAAACCAATATTATTATATAATACCTCTTGAACTGATAATTATTAACTGACATAATAGAATGTTACAAATAAAGGCATCTTTCTTGAATCTGATATTTTATTCTCATAACAATTATTTGTGACTGCTACTGCCATCTTCAACCTGATAATAGTAATGTCAAAATGCTCTTGCAAGGCTATCTCATAAAATCAAAACAATAGAATAATTGTACCGTGCATAGCTGTCTCCACCTGTAAGTCATATTTCCTGCTCAACCGAGCATTATGAGTTGAATGACAGCAACTTTTTAAATACTGTTTACAGGTTTCATTGGTATGCCTAGCATGAGTAGAATCTTATGCATGTGAAGCTCATTTCAACTTTTAGAAATTTAAAAGATAGCTAGTAGTGGAATTATAAGAAGTTCAATTTGAGATCCAATGGTCGTATTTTTAGGCTTTCAATCTGTCGGTGCAGTCAATCTGTAGAGAGAAAGATATGTTAATATTTAATATTGAGAAAGTGTTGTTTATTTTGTATTTTATAATTGAAGAATATTTTCGTAGGGGAGGTTGGAGTTGATATTGCAAGTATATTTAATGTAGGTGATATTGGTGGGTCATGGTTTAATGAGTACATGGTCATTTCATATTATTAGAGGAATGTATTTAATGTTTCTTTTTAATTGTAAAAAATTATGTATTTGTTATTATAAAAGCATTTAATGTTTGGGATAGGTGTTGCAAATCAATTTGGTTGAAGAAGTAAATGGGCCATTATGGAGATGCTTGATTATTAATTATTTGTACATTGTATGCATAGGTTATTTTTCTTAGGCAATTTAATAATGGTGGGAAAGTTGGTTGAAAAATATCGAGTAGGTTTATTTTTCCTCATTACTCCCTTGCTTACAAATACTAGACCTTAGATGGAGTTTTTCATCACTTGTAGATCAATCACTTGATTATCACATACTTTTTCATTGTGTGTGGAGCTTGGATTGCATTGCTTGTTGATGATATCTTGACAAGTACAAAGTGAAACACTTGGCTCTCATTTGTTCTTGTATTAGTTTCATATAGATAGCAATAATAGTTTCTCACTATTGTAAAAGAAGGTTAAATCTTGTATGGTTTCTTCTTCAATGAAAGTGTTGATCTCCATATTAAGAATTGAAGTCTAATATAGTATAGTGACTATTTTATTTGCTAGAGATACATTTTTTTTGGTGTTTTGGAGGATGTTTTTCTATTTCTTTATCTTTTATTATTCTTATGTGTAGCTTATGCTAGAAGGTTGTTGTAGGTGTTGAACTCACCCAAAGACTGAGAGGGGGGGGTGAATTAGTCTTATCAAAAACTTTTAAAAAAAAATTGGAACTTAGGAAATATTTAACACAATGCAAGCTTCTTAACTCAACTAAAACCCTTAAACAAATATATAGCAGTCTAAACCCTCAGTATGATCAACATTCCTTAGCAATGAAAGATATACTAGTTCTACTTCTAACTAGATCAGTAGCAAAGAAAGATGAATCAAAGAACACACATTCATTAGAGAACACTAGATTTATGTGGAAAACTCAATGAGGAAAAACCATGGTGAGAGTTAACTCACAATATAAAGGCTCACTGCCAAAAAGACTTGTAAGAAGGCTCACTACCTTAGAGCAAGATATAGAAGGACTTGAAAAATAGAAGCCAACACAACTTCAAGAGCAAGATACAGAAGACCTAATGAGATTCATTATCTCAAAGCAGGATACACAAATTTTATAAGAGATTACAATATTTGTCAAAAATTCACTTTGTTGACGGAGGCATTAAAGCACAATCGATCTTTGCTTTCACACACTTTAGCACTATCTTTGCTAGATATTCAATAAAATTTGTACACACTTCTTTTCACTTGTACACTACTCCATATTGTTGCATCTGAAATGATCTTGCATTTATATTTAATATAGGTGACATTGGTGGGTCATGGTTAATGAGCACATGGTCATTTGATATTATTAGAGGAATCCATTTAATGTTTCTTCTTAATTATAAAAATTTATGTATTTAATATTTTAAAATCATTTAATGTTTGGGGTAGGTATTGCAAGTCAATTTGATTTGAGGAAGCAAAAGGGTCACCATGGAGATGCTTGATTATTAATTATTTGTACATTGTATGCATAGGTTATTTTTCTTAGGCAATTCAATAATGGTTGGAAATGGTTGAAAAATATCTAGTAGGTTTATTTTTCCTCATTACTCCCTTGCATACAAATATTAGACCTTAGATGGAGTTTTTCATCACTTGTAGATCAATCACTTGATTATCACATACTTTATCATTATGTGTGGAGCTTGGATTTCATTGCTTGTTAAGGAAATCTTGATGATCATGAAGTGAAATGCTTGGCTCTCATATGTTTGTGTATTAGTTTCATAGAGATAGCAATAATAGTTTCATGTGCTATTGTAAAAGAAGGTTAAATCTTGTATGGTTTCTTCTTCATTGAAAGTGTTGATCTCCATATTAAAAATTGAAGTCTAATATAGTATAGTGACTATTTTATTTGCTAGAGATACATTTTTTTTGGTGTTTTGGAGGATGTGTTTTTTTATTTCTCTATCTTTTATTATTCTTATATGTAGCTTATGCTAGAAGGTTGTTGTAGGTGTTGAACTCACCTAGAGACTGAGAGGGGAGTTGAATTAGTCTTATCAAAAGCTTCAAAAGAATTTGGAACTTAGAAAATATTTAACACAATGAAAACTTCTTAACTCAACTAAAACCCTTAAACAAATATATAGAAGTCTAGCCCTCAGTATGATCAACAATCCTCAGCAATGAAAGATATAGTAGTTCTACTTCTAACTAGATCAGTAGCAAAGAAATATGAATCAAAGAACACACATTCATTAGAGAACACTAGATTTATGTGGAAAACACAATGAGGAAAAACCATGGTGAGAGTTAACTCACAATATAAAGGCTCACTGCCAAAAAGACTTGTAAGAAAGCTCACTACCTTAGAGCAAGATATAGAAGGACTTGCAAAACAGAAGCCAACACAACTTCAAGAACAAGATATAGAAGACCTAATGAGATTCGCTATCTCAAAGTAGGATACATAAATTTTATAAGAGATTACAATATTTTTCAACAATTCACTCTGTTGACTGAGGCATTAAAGCACAATCGATCTTTCCTTTCACACACTTTAGCTCTATCTTTGCTAGATATTCAATAAAATTTGCACACACTTATTTTCACTTGTACACTACTCCATATTGTTGCATATAAATGATCTTGCATTTACATCTACCACAACACTTCAAAACTTCAATTAGGTCGACTAGAAAGAAGATAAATAATAAATTCAACTATTCGGCCATCAAAATATAATGTGGTCCTATATATAAAATAGAGAGGACCAAAAAAATCTTAGCACTTCTTCCAATGTGATCCAAAATAATTTACATGATCACACACATCAACATAAGTCGACATTAAGGGAACATGTGGATGAAACATGAAGCACATAACTAGTCAACCCATAAACACTCTTCCAATTAAATTAAATTGATGTGGTCCCAAACAGGATAGATTAGGACCCAAATCTAAACAACACATCTTTAATTTTTGTCACAGACCCCCAAGGACATTGCACAAGCAAAAGAATAAGCCATGTTATCCAGATATCCAAAAAAGACCAAGAAAGCCAACAAAAAACACAATACAAAACCAAAGCGACTAATTAGCAATGTGTGGATCACATGGGGATTTCCCCTGAACATCCAAAAAAACTTCCATACACTTCTTTCATACTATCATGTCATCAACAACCACCACAGATCAAATAGAAACAAAATACCTATTTAGGAAGCACAAAATGTTAGACACACAAGACAGCTGAGGGGGAGGTTGAATTAGTTGTACATTCAAGCCTTTAAACCCTTATTAATCTTCAAAATCTTATAAATAAAATAAAATGTAACATCAACACATCCACAACCATACACAATAGAACACTAGATTTTACGTGAAAGCCCTTATAAGGTAAAAACCATGGTGAGGTTTAGCTCACTATATGAATATCAAAACTAATTACAAGAGGCTCACTACTAGAAGGACTTACTTGCCAAAGGACTCATTGTACAGAAGAAAGAAAGGCTCATTTCCCAGGAAGATCACTTCTTCATGATTACAAAGAGATTACAAAGAATTAGTTATAAGCAGGTTCACTACCCTAGAGCAACTGGAGAAACCACAGTTCCATCTGCAACCTTCAGCTCACTACCTCTAACAACTTCAGGCATACTAAAATGTAGACACCTTCTACTCATTTCTTCTAGTAGTCTTAGGAATTCTTTCTTTCACTCAGATCTCAACACACAATCACATCCACATCATTTCTCACTACACATCACATCACACACTTCTCCAATAATTGACCTTGTATATATATCCTCCACAACCTTGAAAAAACTTCTCTAGGTTGGCCTCAATGAAACGTATGCACCTCAAATGTGAAACCACCAAATAGGTCAACACCAAACACATTTTCTATGGAAATAAGTGAAGGAAGACCACACCAAGGGTTAACCAAGATCAAATCTACACTAACATGCTACACCAAGCTTCCATAAACCATGAAGCACATCCGCAAATAGTCCTAACATGTTAGGTTGGCCAAACCAACATTAACACTATAAAGCAACCACATACACACTTCACCAAGTCCAAAAACATCCTATGAACCACGTAGCAACACTACACAATATCCTAGAATATTCTAACATCAACAAAATATTCAAAAACACTAGCGCAAACGCATGAAACCGAACATGATATCATCATATACAACTAGTCAAATTGCCACAGAGATACAACTCATGAACCAAACTTATGAAATAGCTGAACACCAAACCAAACAAGGGAAGATAGATACAATAATTATTAGCACATTTCCAAATCCACAAGACATGAAACCTCAATGTGGAGAAATGTAGAGAAATTCCATTTCTCTTAGATATCCCTCTTCATAAGCTAGACATTGTCAAACATATCTTCTACTACCACATGATCCAAAACGTGAAAATATGGATATAACACCTCCAAATACTTCTAATCATCACATCCAAACCCCACAAGCACATCTTCAAGAATGAAGAAGTGCAAAGAACAATGTAGAACACATCCCTGACACCTTATACACTCTTTATGCAAATTTTCTCAAAAGCACTTGGAAACCAAGTGACCATGCTACATCTACAACACCTGCTCAACACCAAAAACATCTTCTCATCAACACCACACTAGAAGTTGACATCAATGAAAACACTAAAGACAAAATAGTACAACAATCTCCCCATTTTTCATTGATGGAAACACCTATTAAAAAACCATCAACAACAAAGGTAAATTTGTATCTACAACACTCAAGCAAATCTCCCCCTTGGAAATTTCTTATATTTATTTCCCTATTTTTTTATACTTCTTTCTATCTCCCCCTTTCTTGTGTTTTCTAGACTCCACTCTCCCCTTTGACATCAATGGAAAAACACAACACCTACATACTTCACTCTCTCTCTCTCTCTCTCTCTCTCTCTCTCTCTCTCTCTCTCTCTCTAGGCACAAGATATGCTCCCCTTGGCTGCACCAACCAAAGACACCACTACCTACTCCCTCTAAGAGGTAGCCTTCATCAATCCAAGAAAAAAACATATTGAATTACTACCTAGGATAGATGTACCATTTATTCATCTAGTTGAGAAAAGGAGGGGCAATAACCCATAGCTCATGTCTGAGATACTCAAATGTATCTTTTGGAAGAGCCTTTGTGAAAATGTCTCCTATTTGATCCTTTGTAAGAACATACTCCAAATTTACTTCATTCTTAGCAACTTTTTCCCTTAGAAAGTGATACCAAATAGAGATATGTTTTGTCCTTGAATGCATTACCAAACTTTTTGAAATGTTGATAGCACTTGTATTATCACACATGATAGAAATAGGCTCATCATATGATACTATGATATCTTTCAATGTCTGCTTCATCCACAATGCCTGTGTGTAGCAAGATGATACAAGAATATATTTTTCCTACAATAGATAATGACATTGAATCCTGCTTCTTACTTAACCAAGAAACTAGTTTGTTTCCAAGGAAGAAAGTACCTCCACTTATACTTCATTTTTCATCCACACAACCTACCCAATCTACATCTATATAAGCACTCAAAGAGATGTCATTATCCTTAGAATACCATATACCATAGTCTGAAGTGCTCTTCAAATATCTAAATATCCTTTTTACTTCTGCCATATGTGATTCTCTAGGATCTTCTTGAAATCTTTCCATAAGACATACTTTTTTCAATTGACTGACTTGTAGCCCAAGGAAGAAATTCATCTCCCCAAACATTGACATTTCAAACTCATTTTGAATCTCCTCTACAAAACCTTTTACACATTTCCTCATTTCCTCCAAAGATTATGTCATCAACATACACAACATAATCAGGATTTGATCTCTCTCAACTTTGAAATAAATATTTCTATCTTCAATACCCTTTTTGAATTATTCGGAGATTCCCCTTCCCAAGGGGAATTCTCACCTCTTCCCTCATTCGATTCTCCAACAAAACCTCTAGAGATTTTTCCTGTCACCCCCAAACCTTCTATCGGGGTTCTCCCCTCTTCCCCTATGGAGGGACCCTTCAATCTAAATTCACACCCCTTTGATCTCAAATTTCCACCCAAAGAGGATGATATGTGGTGTCTCCCAGTTGACAGAAAAGTCTCTTCTTTAACATCAATGGAAAAGGGAAACATATACATACTCCACTTCAGACTCTTCTCTCTCTCTTTAGGCACAAGATATGCTCCCCCTAATTGCACCAACCAAAGACACCACTACCTACTCCCCCTGAGAGGTAGTCATCATCAATCCAAGAAAAAAAATACATCTTGAATTGCTCCCCTGGATAGATGCACCATCTTATGAATCTAGTTCAAAAAAGGAGGGGTAATAACCCATAGCTTATGTCTGAAATACTCAAATATATCTTTTCGAAGAGCCTTTGTGAAAATGTCTCCTATTTCATCCTTTGTAGGCACATACTCCAAATTTACTTCATTCTTAGCAACTTTATCCCATTTAAATTAATACTAGATAGAGATATGCTTTGTCCTTGAATGCATTACCAAACTTTTTGAAATGTTGATAGCACTTGTATTATCACACAAGATAGAAATAGTCTCATCATATGATACTCTAATATCTTTCAATGTCTACTTCATCCATAATACCTGTGTGTAGCAAGATTCTACAGCAATAAATTCTGCCTCTATAGTAGATATGACACTAAATCCCGCTTCTTACTTAACCAAGAAACTAGTCTATTTCCAAGGAAGAAAGTGTCTCCACTTACATACTTCTTTTTTCATCCACATAACCTTCACAATCAACATCTATATAAGAACTCAAAGAGAAGTCATTATCCTTAGAATACCATATACCATAGTTTGGAGTGCTCTTCAAATATATAAATATCCTTTTTACTTCTACCATATGTGATTCTCTATGATCTTCTTGAAATATTGCCACAAGACATACTTTTCTGATTGACTGATGTGTAGCCCAAGGAAGAAATTCATCTCCCCAAACATTGACATTTCAAACTCATTTTGCATCTCCTCTACAAAACCTTTTACACATTTCCTCATTTCCTTTGAAGATTATGTCATCAACATACAAGTCATAATTAGGATTTGATCTCTCTCAACTTTGAAATAAATATTTCTATCTTAAGTACCCTTTTTGAATCCTTGTTGCAATAATTACTTGTCCAATCTTGCATACTAGGCTCTAGGAGCCTTTTTGATCCCATATAATGCCTTCTTCAATCTATAGGCCATATTATTATCTTCTAATAACTGAAAACCTTTTGGTTGTTCAATGTATACCTCTTCTTCTAACTCACCATTCAAAAATGCAGACTTTACATACATTTGATATACCTTGAAATTTTTATGTGCCACAAAAACTTAAAACATCCTAATAGCCTCCATTCTTTCTACAAGAGAAAATGTCTCTTCAAAATCTATTCCTTCCACTTGTGAGTAGCCTTTACACACAAGCCTAGCTTTGTTTCTAACAAATTCTCCATTCTCATTCAACGTGTTTCTAAAAACCCATTTAAATCCTAGCACATTCTTGTTTGATAGCCTTTGGACCAGTTCCCATGTCTGATTCTTCTCAATTTTGCTCAATTCTTCTTCCATAGCTTTCATTCAATTTTAATCCCTACATACTTCAATAACTATTTTAAGTTCTACTTCAAAAATTAAATAAAATTTTACATGTTCCTCTACCATGACAACTTTTCTTCTTGTCAACACACCTTTTCTTTTGTCTCCAATTCTTTGATCCTCAAAATGATTCTTTTGCACATACTTAGGAGTCTTAGGATTCTTTTCCAAAGCTTCTTCCTCTTCCAATAGCATCTCTTTTTATTTATCTTCTTCTTCTTATTATTCTCTACAAGCGGGTTCATCAGATTCATATCCTTTTATCAACACCGAGCTCTAGTGTGATTGTCCATGTCCACTTTGATAGTTGCACTTTCAACTATCTTTTTTAGCCTTTTTCTTTAGCACCTATATGCCTTGATCTTTGTAGAATATCTAAGGAAAATTCCTTCATCTGATCTTGCATAAAACTTTCCATACCATAGCTCATAGGGGTCTTTGAAATATTTACTCTTTCTTGAACTCTATTGAGAATGTAAATTGCAGTATGAATAGCTTCTCTCCAATAAACATTTGGTAGACTTGCTTCCTTCAACACAGTTTTTGCTACTTCATGAACTATCTTGTTCTACCTCTCCACAACTCCATTCTACTATGGATTCCTAGGAGTTGATAACTGTCTTTTTATCCCATGATCTTCACAAAAACTATTAAACTGATTTGAGGTGAACTCACCAACTTTGTTAGACATCAAACACTTCATTTTCAAATCTATTTCATCCTCAACCATAGATTTAAATACAATTTAAACTTATCTAGAGATTTTGATTTTTCTTTGAGAAAGGTTACCTAAGTCACTCTATAATAATAATCTATTAAGAACATAAAATACATGTCACCTTGAGAGCTTCTTGTTTCGGTAGGTCCACATAGGTCTGTATGTGCCAATTCCAAAGGTCCTGCATTAGAATATTCCTTAGTTTTGAACCTCTTCCTTGTCTATTTTCCAAATTGACATTCTTTGCAAATTGCACTCATAGGCTTTGTAATTCTTTGCAAGTCTCTCATAGCATGAGTAGAGTTGATCTTTACTAGGCTATCAAAATTGATGTGACCCATTCTTCTATGCCATAGCCAGATTTCATCGATTTGTGTCATAAAGCACTTACCAGTGGCAATACTTTTGAGTTGATAAACATTTCCTCTTGTCCTTGTTCCTACTGCAACCAAAGTTATGAAATTTCCTTTTCTGATTTCACAACCATCATCTTGATGCACCAGATTGAATCCTATACTACACATTTTTCCCACATTGAGAAGATTATGCCAGAGACCCTTGACATAAAGAATATCATTTTTCTTATGCTTGCCATCAAAACTAATTGAGCCTTTTCCACAAATCTTAGCAGATGTGTCATCACCAAACTTAACAACACCACCATCATAATTCTTAAGATTAACGAACTTACTCTTATCACCTATCATATTATTTGAGCATCTACTATCAATTATCTAGGAGTTTCTCTCTTCTCTTGCATGAAAGGTAGTCAACATAGCTCCTTCAATAGTGTGACCTACTTTCAAAGTAGTTTCCTTCACACATTTTTAGGGTTATTAAAATTAGATCCAACCTTCAAAGACATGAACAAGAATTTGTCACTTCCATCATTTGAATAGTCTAATTCCCCATCATCAAATGTACCATTATCTTCTTTAACATAATAACTCTTCTTGAAATATTTACCTTTATGATCTTTATGTTTGTCATTTGAAACTTTGTCTAGAAATTTTGAAGCATAATGACCTATCTTTCCACAATTAAAACACTTGAAGGGTAACTTACCTTTGTATTTTCCAGTGCCCTTTTTCAATCTTCTTATAAAATTTTCTTCCACCTTATCAAGATCATCTAGATTAGATTCATATTTCAGCTCTTTCTTGCTGACTTTAAAAGTAGTTTATTTCCTTGAAGCATCTTTGTCAAAATCTCTTAATTCAAAAGTAGTTTAAGAACCAAAATTTTATATCTAGTATATTTATCTAGATTCTAAGCTTCCTCAATAGCAAAAACTTTAGCACTATAAGATTTATGAAAGAATCTCAATACCTTTTTCACAATTTCACTTTCCTCAAAATTTCCACCAAGACCATTCATAGCATTGACAATTTCATCCACCTTGTGCATGTAGCCTACAATATCTTCATCCTATGACATCCTTAGTGTTTCAAATTTAGCTTTGAAATTTTGCATCTTTTCTTGCTTGATCTTAGCATCTCCTTCATAAATGATTTTCAACTTCTTGCAAACCTCTTTAGTAGTATTGTAGCATATCACTTTCACAAGTTTTGAATTATAAATCCCACTCAAAATAGCATTCGTCACTTTTCCATTATTTTCATACTCCTTGATATCCTCTTCAATTTTTTGGAGGAGTAGAAGGTATAGTATATCCATCTTCAACTGATTTCCATGCTCCAAACCCTAATGAGACAAGAAAGGCTTCCATCATGGCTTTCCAAAAGGAATAATTTGTTCCATCGAACATAAGAGATTTGACACAATTTGTGTGCACCATCTAGATCTACCTCAAGTGGTCAAGCTTTTTCCAAAGAACCTTAGCTCTGATACCAATTGTTAGACATAAAGGACAACTGTGAGGGAGGGAGTAAATCAATTATATATTAAAATCTTCAAAACCTTATTAATATTGAAACCCTTAGAAAGAAAAAAAATGAAACATCAACACATCTGCAACCATACACAATAGAAAACCAAATGTTACGTGGAAAACCCAAAAAGGTAAAAACCACAATGAGGATTATCTCACTATATGAATATCAAAACCAATTACAAGAGGCTCACTGCCAAAAGGGCTCACTACCCAAAGGAATCACTATCTAAAAGAAAGAAAGGCTCACTACCAAGGGCTCATTTCCCAAGAATATCACTTCTTCCAAATTAAAAAAAGACTAAAAAGAGTTAGCTACATGGAGGTTCACTACCTCAGAGCAACTAGAGAAACCACCATAACCATCCACAACCTTTGGATCACTGCCTCCAGTAACTTCAGGCACATTAAAATTTAGACACCTTCTCCTCACTGCTTCCAATAGTCTTAGGAATTCTTTCTTGCACTTAGATCTCAACACATAATCACATCCTCATAATTTTGCACCACACATCACACCACACACTTATCCAACAATTTAACTTGAATATATATCCCTCACAACCTCAAATAAAATTCTCTAGGTTAGCCTCAATGAAATGTATGCACCTCTGAACCAAAGATTTTAAGGTGGAAGATGCTATGACTCTCTTTTGCTCAATTAGGATCTTTCACCTAATGAAAAGAGATAGATCCCACACCCAAAATCTAGGTGTTTCACTCAATCTAATGTATTTATGATGGAATTATGCCTAAATTCAATGATCTAGATGAAGTAAATTGATAAAAGGGATTGATTATTCAATGTAAACTAAAGAAAAACAACTTGTTTGAAAACACATTATGTAATGCAAAAACACCTAGAATATATATCCATCACAACACACATCACACCACACACTTATCCAACAATTGAACTTGAATATATATCCCTCACAACCTCAAATAAAATTCTCTAGGTTAGCCTCAATGAAATGTATGCACCTCTGAACCAAATATTTTAAGGTGGAAGATGCTATGACTCTCTTTTGCTCAATTAGGATCTTTCACCTAATGAAAAGAGATAGATCCCACACCCAAAATCTAGGTGTTTCACTCAATCTAATGTATGTATGATGGAATTATGCCTAAATTCAATGATCTAGATGAGATAAATTGATAAAAGGGATTGATTATTCAATGTAAACTAAAGAAAAACAACTTGTTTGAAAACACATTATGTAATGCAAACTGTAATAGAACTGAATGAAATTGAAGTGCACCTGTATACTTACTAGAGGCTTGAAATGAATTTTGAAATGTTGTTGATTCTAATTTTTAGGCCTGCAATCTATCATTCACTTTTTAGCCTGTAATTCCATTCGGCCCCAATTCTTTTTTTTCTTGCATCTTAGATTCCCACTACAAATTCCATCCCTATAATTTTGTAATTCAGTTTATCACAATTTCACACACTTATATCCCAAATAGAATTAAATTGAATTATATATCCCTCTACAAACCCTCAAATAAAATTCTCTAGGTTGAGCCCCAATTAAATGCATGCACCTTCCCCAATCAAAGATTTCATGTGGAAGGATGCTATGAAATGTATGCACCTCTGAACCAAAGATTTTAAGGTGGAAGATGCTATGACTCTCTTTTGCTCAATTAGGATCTTTCACCTAATGAAAAGAGATAGATCCCACACCCAAAATCTAGGTGTTTCACTCAATCTAATGTATGTATGATGGAATTCTACCTAAATTCAATGATCTAGATGCAATAAACTAATAAAAGGGATTGATTATTCAATGTAACCAAAGAAAACAACTTGTTTGAAAACACATTATGTAATGCAAAAATACCTAGAAATCACTATCTAAAAGAAAGAAAGGCCACCACCAAGGGCTCATTTCCCAAGAATATCACTTCAATTTCATCCTTGCATACTTCAATAACTATTTTAAGTTCTACTTCAAAAATTAAATAAAATTTACATGTTCCTCTACCATGACAACTTTTCTTCTTGTCAACAAACCTTTTCTTTTGTCTCCAATTCTTTGATCCTCAAAATGATTCTTTTGCACATACTTAGGAGTCTTAGGATTCTTTTCCAAAGCTTCTTCCTCTTCCACAGCATCTCTTTTTATTTCTCTTCTTTTTGTTCTTCTTTACAAGCGGGTTCATCAGATTCATATCCTTTATCAACACACGCTCTATGTGATTGTTCATCCACTTTGACACTTGAACTTTCAACTATATTCTTTAGCCTTTTTTTTAGCACCTATATGCCTTGCTCTTTGTAGAATATCTAAGAAAATTCCTTCATCTGATCTTGCATAAACTTTCCATACCATAGCTCATAGGGTCTTTGAACTATTTACTCTTTCTTGAACTCTACAGAATGTAAATTGCAGTATGAATAGCTTCTCTCCAATAAAATTTGGTAGAATTGCTTCCTTCAACACAGTTTTTGCTACTTCATGAACTATCTTGTTCTTCCTCTCCACAACTCCATTCTACTATGGATTCCTTGGAGCTGATAACTATCTTTTTATCCCATGATCTTGACCGGATAGAGAAGATAGATGATGAATGAATGATGAGAGATGTGCGAATGAGTTAAGAGATTTATGGGGGGGTTGAAATGGATGGAAAATAATTATTTATACACTTTATGCCTAATTACCCAATAATACATCATCACAAGTTGGCATAAGGTCTTTTGAATAAAAACCTGAAATAAATTTTGAATTATTTTGAATTTGAGCCAAGAGGGACTCATTCGACACCCATGGCTAATGGGTCCCACTCTAGGCTTGTAAGTGGGTGTTGAGAATTAAGTTGCATTTAATGAGGTTTGTCAGGTTTACATTCAAAAATACACTTAATTAAGTCTTATGAGTGCATAAAGGGGTAAAATAAAGCATTTAAGAAAGGTGTAAATAGTGATAACAAGCCTAGAAAGAGTGACCATGTTGCATTTGCAACACCTACTCAACAACAAAAACATCTTCTCATCAATACCATACTAAAGTTTGACATCAATGACAACACTAATGACAATATAGTGCAACATAGAATACATAACCAAAAGATATGACATTAGTAGATCAACTTGTCAACCACTTTAACACTTGAAATTGGAACTAAGATACTGCACATATATTGAAAGTACAATCAACAAGATGCAAGAATGAAGACATCAATACAATGAAATGCAAAGTATTTCCTAGACTAGTCTAGATAATTAACAACACTCTCAACCTTCTGCAATTCACAAAAACTTCCTCGACAACACAGGTGACCTAAAAACATGGGAGTGCAACATCCATAGAGCACTAGCATTGAATCCTAAACTGCAAGATGAAATATTCAACATTGGAGGAATGTAGAGCATTCTCTTAGACAGTCTTCATGGAAACTTATTGAAACATAAACCTTTTCACTACTTGTGAAGGATAAAACTTTCTTTCAACAACACATGCTTCATCAAGAACATCAAGAGAGAGCATAATACATACAATATACCCTTAGCAACATCTCTCCACTATCACTCATGCTTATAATCCTCATCTCAATGCCTCTAATCCTCATCTGAATATATCATTATCAAATCTACTCTACTAACAACAATAATGCACAATATAACTTTCCTTGACATGAAACAAGACATAACATCTAGCCATGAACTTTATCAACTCTTCTTAGATTAGGCATGGCATCCAACCATGAACTTTAGCAACACTTCTTAGGTAAGGCATGGCACCCAACCATGAACTTCAACAACATTTCTTAGATAAGGCATGACATCTAACCATGAAATTCAGTAACACTTCTTAGATAAGGCATGACATCCAACCATGAACTACAACAACACATCATATATATATCAATGATAGCACAAACTAAATATTTTCAATAAAGACAACCAATATTGATCAAAGAAACTACCTCTTCTAGTGTTGAAAACTAATGGAAACAATCTCACAAGCATGTGCAACAACACCAAGTATTGAAACCAATGACACCAAACATCAAACAATATTCAAGGAAAACCAACAAATAGTGTTGACATCAATGACAAAAAATGCCAAATATCTCCCCCTTTGGCATTGATGGAAACACAAACTACTCACTCTCCCCCTTTGACATCAAGGACAAAGGCCATACACATCTACACAAAAAAATAGAAAATTCAAAGGGAACATCATCTTCAAATAGTTATACATGCACAAAAATTGCACAACTTCTTCAAGACTCCCCCTTTCTACCAACCCCCCTGAGAGGTAGCACTCATCAATCCAAGAGAAAAGGTTATGACATGAATTTATCCCTCTAGATAGATACACCATCTATACATATATTTAGATCAAGGAGGGGAAATCACCCCTAACTTCTACCAGAGATACTCAAAAGTATCCTTTGAAAGTGCCTTAGTGAAAATGTCTACAATCTGATCCTTGGTATGCACACAGTCTATTTTAACTTCATGTTCTACAACTTTCCCTCTCAGAAAGAGATATCGGATTGAAAATTGTTTTGTTCTTGAATGCATTACCAAATTCTTGGAGATATTAATAGCACTTGTATTGTCACATAGTATAGGAATAGGTTCATTATAAACCACCTTCACATCCTTCAAAGTTTTCTTCATCCAAAGCATGTGAGTACAACAAGATGTTGCAGAAATATATTGAGCTTTTGTTGTGGTTAAAGACATTGAATCTTGCTTTTTATTGATCCATGAGAATAATATTTCTCCCAAAATGAATGCACTTCCACTTGTACTTCTTTGGTCATCAACGCAACCTAGGAAATCAACATCAGTATAGGCACTCAAGGAAATGTTTTTATCCTTTTTATACCATAGGCCATAATTTGGAGTACCCTTCAAGTATCTAAAGATTATTTTCATAGATTTCTCATGAGATTGCTTAGGAATTTCTTGAAATATGGCAACAAAACATATTGCATGTAACAAAACAGAATGCAAAGAAGAGCAAAGCCAAATAGGAGCCTTTGAAGGTAAATCCTCTTTCTGAGGACTTTTCTTACCTTGATGATGATGCTACTTCCATGTTTGATTTACTCGATATGGCTATGTTTGGGGCGACTGGTACCTTTAAATTGGCTAAGTGGACTCTTCAAGAGTTCAACAAAATCAATATTAAAATCAGAGGCTTAAAAGAGAATATAAAGAGTGTTCTAAAGGGTTCTGCTCCGGACATTCTTATTGATAGAATGGTGGAACTTGAGGGTTCTTATCATGATTTTAAGTCTCTGCGTGAGGATAAATTGGCAGCTTTGGATGCCAAGATTTTAGGCATAAATACGACATCAAGAAGTTAATGTAGGTGTGCCATATCTCGGTCAAGAACAGTGCGAACTCCTTGGAAGTCCTATTTAGGAAAATTAGTGAGCTCAGGGAGGATCAGGCTTACTTCTCTGAGCTTATGGAGAAAGATCATGTGGCCAAGGGAAAGGGAAAAAAAGTTGCTAAAGATGACGACAAAGGTCTTGTTGGCAGAGAGTTGGCTGATTGGAAGAAAACTTTTGATGCCGAGAAGAAAGAGCTATTAGACATGGTCAAGAGGAATAAGAACTAATAGATTGAGGTCACCAACACTCTGGGTGGCTTGAATTAGTGTGTGGTCTTTTCTTTCTTTCTTTTTGTTTCTTGTTGGGGGTTGGTTTCTTTTAGGTTGTTTTGTTGTTGTGTAGTTGTTGGGTGTTGATGGTGGTCTTTTGTCTTACTTTTAGTTAAGCACCCACCCGTTTGTGTTTTTTGGCTATTGGGTTGTTGCTGGTGGTCTTTTTAATATTTTCCTTAGTAGCATTTTGAATCCTCAGTTGTAAAGGGTTCTGGGTCCCTTCAAAACTTGTTTTTCCCTTTAATCAAAACATATTGTGTGCATGATATACCATTCTTTAAATACATTGAGACATGTAGAATGTCCACACAAGCTTTAAAACTAATTTGTACATAGCCTAATCTACACAAGTACCCAAACATATGTTTTGAAGAATAGATAGGCAACCAAAACTACCTGTAGTATACTTGTCATTTGAAACCTAGACTTGTATAACACTAGAACATCTAATACTCCAAAGATGTATGTGCTAAACATTCCTAAATATTTCCATAATACTATATGGACAAATCATCCTTTCTTGAGGAATGTGGAGAATTCCAACAAGTCTTCAATCAATGATTTATTCTACTAGAGCATAGACAAAACTTCTATTACTTATTTCTTTCACATTAGAAGGTGTAAATACTTGAGAACTTAGATATAACACCATCACATCTTGACCAACTTATCTTCTACACCATAAGACAAAACCCTTTTTGGTCATAAGGTACGAACAAAAATACCTTGACTTTACCAAAGAGTATGCATGATGAATGCCTTGGCTTAAATTTATGTGTGGTACACTAAATTGAAATGATATCACTTAGAATAAGCATATCATCCTTCACTCATCTACTTCTATTAGAACCTTTATCAAAAGGTTCATTTATGCACAACAACTTTATATTCCAATGGCTCTAACCCTTTATGTTGAAAACTTCAACATCGTGTTCTTTTCAGGGGGCTAAAAGCTCTACAAATAAAATCTCCCCCTAAGACAATACTCTATCTCAGTTTATCTTAGAATCTTATGTAGAATGTACAAGTGTAGACTCATCCTTCATTTCATTCTCTTGATATTATTCTTCCTTTTCATTATACTTTCTTTACTGATTAGAGGTTCCATCCTTTTTATGAACAGGTGGCTTTACAAAACCATTTCTGCAATGATTTTCCTTATGTCCCAATTTATTGCATTTGTGGCACGCAATGTTTTTCTTTGGAATAAGGTTGTTTCTCTTCACCTTCGATCTACACTCATCATCCTTGTGACCATAGTTTTTGCAAGAATAGAAATATCCATGAAGTGAGATAGTGCTATTTCTTTGAGGCATAAATTATCTTCTACTCATGTCATCATTCCTTCTTAGTCTAATTCTACAATCAATAGCCTTATGCCCCAGTTTATTGCAATAAAAATAGTAACTTTAAAAGGATTGATTGAACTTTGTGGGAACATGTTGCCTTGCAGATAGAGAACTTTGAATTGGATCCACTTTCTTTCTTTCCATTTTGAGCAGCCTTTTCATCTCCAGATCCATTCTTCTCAGAATCTTCAATGCAAGCTTTCTCCTCCTTTGTTTCAAGCCTTCCAATTGATTTGGAGCTATCATTATGACTATAATTTTCTCCTTTATTAATTTCTTCTTTTTCTCTTTTCAAGGCATTCCTAAGAGTGACAATTTCCTCCTCAAGTTTTGAACATTAAACATTTTTTTCATTGAGCTTGACATTCAATTGATCTTCAATCCTCTTGCCTTCCTCAATATTTACTTTTAAATCAAATATCATGACTTCTACCTTATTAGTTTGATTTCACATTCTTTTCCTTCTTCTACTTAAATTTTTAGTTTGTCAGTTTCTTCCTTTAACTTTGCAAGCAAGCTTTCATATTATGATTTAGTCCCCTTGCTTCATTTAGGTATTCTAGAGTAGACTAGAGTTTTCCTTCAAAATCTATTCCCCAATCATCTGAATTGAAATCCCAACCTTCAGGTTCCATAGATTCTAGATTAGAGGAAAACATATCTTCATCACTCAAGGAGTCAAACTCCTTACATTTTTCAACACTACACTTTTTGTTAGTAGTATTAAAGGCCATAAAGAAGGTTTCATCATTTGATTCATTCTCCTCATCCTCTAAGGAGCCACTACTTTCCTTGGAATAGAGAACCTTTTAACCTTGTATCTTTTATTACTATCATTTGATTATTTATAAGGATATTTAGATGCAAAATGGCCTCCTTCCATAATTGAAACATTTGAAAGGTAACTTACCTTTATATTTGTTGGCGTCTTTCTTCAATCTTCTCAAAAGGTTAGCTTCAACTTCATCAAAGTCTTCATTTAGATTAGGAGCCTCATCTTCAATCCTTTTATTGGCCTTGAAAGCAGCTTCTATTTTTGAAACATATTTATCAAATTCTCTTATCTCAAAGGTAATAAGATCACCAAACATTTCATCAACTAAATACTAATCCAGTTCTTTAAACTCTTCAATGTAAAACACTTTAAGATTGTAATATTTTAGGAGAGATCTCAAAACCTTCTTCACAATTTTACTTTCCTTTACTTCACCACCAAGACCTGAGATGCCAGAGGAAACTTATTGTACCCAAAGCATATAACTTGTTATTTCTTCATATTATATCATCCTATGAGTCTCAAATATGCTCTTAAATATCTGCATCTTGGCTTGCTTCACTTTAGTATCTCCTTCATAGATGCTACTAGGATTTTCCCAAGAATCTTTCGTAGAGCTACAATTCATCACCTTGAAAAGTTTTGAATCAACTAATCCACACAAATTAGCATTCTTAGATTTGGAATTGCACTCATATAGTTTGATTTTAGCTAGATTTGTAAGAGGATTGGTAGGTTTAGTACAACCACTTTTGATTGATTTCCAATCACCAAACCCAAGAGAGTTTACATGTCCTTCCATTCAATTTTTTTAGAAAGATTAATTAGTCCCATCAAACCTAGGACCCTTGTATGAACCATAATTTTCCATCCTAAATCTTTGCCTCAAGCTATTAAGGTTCTTCAAAAGAAATTGGCTTTGATGCCAGTTGTTGAAATCTCCTAGAGACTAAGAGGGGGGGTGAATCAATCTTATCAAAAACTTCAAACTTTTATGAAACTTAGAAAATATTTAACACAATGCAAATTTCTTAACTCAACTAAAACCCTTAAATAGATATATCAATTTAAACCCTTAGTATGACCAACAATCCTCAGTAATAAAAGATATAGAAGCTTTAATTCTAACCAAATCAATAGCAAAGAAAGATGAATCAAATAACAAACATGCACAGTAGAATACCAAATTTACATGGAAAACCCAATGAGATAGAAACCACGGTGAGAGTTAACTCATAATATAAAGGCTCACTTCTTACAAAAAGGCACACTGCCTTAGAGAAAGATACAAGACTTGCAAAACTAAAGCCAACACAACTTTAGAAGCAAGATATAGAGGACTTGATGAGATTCACAATCTCAGAGTAGGATACAAAATTTTTATAATAGATTACAATATTTTTCAAAAATTCACTCTACTGACTGAGGCATTAAAGCACAATCGATTTTTCCTTTCACACACTTTAGGACTATCTTTGCTAGATATTCAATACAATTCACACAGACACACTTATTTGCACTTGTACACTACTCTATATTTTTGCATTTGAAATTATCTTGCATTTAAATCCACCACAACACTTTAAAATTTCAATTAGGTCAGCCAGGAAGAAGATAAACAATGAATTCAACTAGTCGTCCATCAAAAAATAATGTGATCATATCTAGAAAATATAGATAAAAGAAAATCTTAGCACTTCTTCCACTGTGATCTGAAATAATTTACATGTTGGAACACATCAACATAAGTCAGTATCAAGAAAAAATATGGATGAAACATGAAGTACACAACTAGTCAACCCATAAACACTCTTCCAATTGAATTAACCTGATGTGGTCCCAAACAAGATAGATCAGGAACCAAATCTAACACAAGACATCTTTAATTGTTGGCACAAACCCCAAAGAAAATTGTGTAAATAAAAGAATAATCCCTTTTAGCCAGATATCCACAAAAGACCAAGAAAGCCAAATCAAGACAAAATGTGGCACCAAAATAGCCAATTAGCAATGTGTAGATCATATGGGGATGTTCCTTGAACATCCAACAACACTTCCATACACTTCTTTCATACTGGCATGCCATGAATAGCCACCGTAGATCAAATAGGAACAAAATACCTTATTCAAGAAGCACATAATACATAACCAGAATATATGGCATTAGAAAATCAACTTGTGGATCACTTTAACACTTGAAATTGGACCTAAGACACTGCACAAACATTGAAAACACATTCACCAAGCCACATGAGAAGAGACATCAATGCAAAGAAATGTGGAGCATTTCCTGGACAAGTCTGGATAACTAACAACACTTTCAACCTTCTACAATTCACAAAAACCTCCTCGACAACACATTGAACTATAAAATAGGAGTACAACATCCAAAGAGCACCAAAATTGAATCCCAAACCATAAGACCAAACATGTTGAATGCAAAAGACAACTAAGAGGGGGTGAATCGGTTGTACCTTAAAAATTTAAAACCCTCATTAAACATTTAGATCCACATCCATTCGATAAACCCTTATTTTGTTATGATGAATTTAGCATGAAAATAAAATGACTGAAACTAAAAAAACTAAACACCATACATAAGAGAACACTAGATTTACATGGAAAACCCAAGATGGGAAAATCTAGGGTGAGGATTAGCTCACAATATAAGTAATAACATTACCGAATACAATAGGGCTCACTGCCCAAAGAAAGAAAAGATTGCTACCAAAGGCTCACTGTTAAACTAGAAAAGACAATAGAAAAGAAATGTTACATAGAGAAAACTATCTCAATGCAACAGAGAATCCACCACAATGTCACCAACACCTTTGCAGTCTAATTGAAGAATTGTAGACACCTTCTACTCACTACATCCAGCAATCTAAGACATGAAAGCTCCAACTGCACTTCTTAATTTTGCACTCTATAACTCTACAATTTGCATATACTTGTCTATCTCATCATCCATCAACAACTCAGCTCTTATTTATACCATCTTCAACCTTGAAATATTCTCCAAGGTTGACTATGCAACTCAAACATGCAAATTCAAATTAGGTCAATGCCAAAACACTTCCGTGGTAGATAGAAGTGAAAGTGGACCACACTACACCTTAGCTAGGACCCAGATCAACAATACCACACTACAACATGCTTCTACAAATAATAGATATGCATAACAAGTAGCGTAAACACCATAAAACTTTTAAGTAAACACTTCCTTAAATCCAAGGACAACTTGTGAACCACACAACACATTTGAACATGATCTACATATTCTAAAAGCACTCTAAAATCCAACAAACTCCTTCACAACAACTTCCACTTAAAGAATGTACACACCCACTACACTTAGAAAACTATGTCATACATTGTCACTCAAGAAACATACTTCCTTAGCTCCAAGCCTTCGGCCACTTCAATTGAAGAAAGATACCAACACTATCAATAATTCTTTAGATCTGTGAGACCTAAAACATAACTGCAGAGAAATGTGGAGCAAAGATATTTCTCCTAGACATCTTTGAAATACACAGTTAACACACTAGTGAACACAAATTCTTCTGCACAACAATCCAACACACCAAATTCTAGATATAGCACCTTTGAACATTTCTAATCAACATATCTAAAATGCACAAGTAGATCTTCAACCTAGAAGAAATGTAGAGAAAAACCAGAACACATCACTGCAACATAGAACACCGTTGCAACACATTATTTCCTCTATTTATCAAATTTTCTGAAAAGCACTTGGAAACCAAGCACCATAAACACATCCTCATCACTACCAATCCAGCTACAACATAGTAACTAAACCACATATCCATGGAAAAAATATTATCAAAGAAACATTAGAGGTTGACACCAGTAGCTTTACTAATGACAACATAATGCAACTAATCAAAGCATGGATAACATCAACTACTCACACTCTTGTGCAACAATCTCACCCAACAATAGGCATCAATGACAACATTGGATTTTTGACATCAATGACAACACTAACTAGTCATACCTTCAAAAAAATCTTCAACATCGAAGGAATGTAGAGCATTCTCCCAAACAGTCTTCAAGACAAATTCCTAAAACATAAACCTTTTCAATACTTGCAAAGACCAAAAATTTCTTTTAGAAACACATGCTTCATCAAGGACATCAAGAGAGAGCATAAGACATACTATAAACCTTTAGCAACATCTCTCCACTATCACTCATGCTTATAATCCTCATGTTAATGCTTCTAATCCTCATCTAAATATATCATTATAAAATCTACTATGTTGATAGCAATAATGCACAATACAACTTTCCTTGACATGAAACAAGACATGACATCCAGTTATGAACTTTAGGAACTCTTCTTAGATAAGGCATGGCATCCAACCAAGAACTTTAGCAACACTTCTTAGACAAGGCATGACACCCAACCATGAACTTCAACAACATTTATTAGATAAGGCATGACATCTAACTGTGAGCTTCAACAACACTTCTTAGATAAGGCATGACATCCAACCATGAACTTCAACAACACATCCTATATATCAATGATAACACAAATTAAATGTTGTCAATAATGAAAACCAATGCTAATGAAATCAACTATCTCTTCTAGTGTTGACAACTAATGCCAACAATCTCCCAAGAAAACACAACAACACCAAGTAATAACACCAATGACACTAAACATCAGAAAATCTTCAAGGACAACCAACAAACAATGTTTCCATCCAACAATCAATGTTGGCATCAATGACAAACAACATAATAATATTCTCACATATGGTTATCCCTTAAAAATAATTGACCCTACATAAGAATTAAGATAAATTTATTAAGGTTTTAAGCACCTTTCATATTAAAATATATTTATTTTCTAATTAGGCAATAGTTTTCTAGAGGTTATATTTCACAATACAAATGCATTAGATGTTTTTGACATGATGGAAGGTTACCGAGAAGATGGTAAATTAGTCTCATTATAAGAATGAATTTATTATTTTGGGTTAATTTTTAAATACATTCAATATTGTAAAAAAATTAATTCTTGGGTCACATATTGCAAGATAGCTTTGTTGTAGGGAGAAAAGTAACTACCATGGAGATGCTTGAAAAGTAATTATTTGTGCATTGAATGCATTGACTAATTCTCCTTGAGGAATTATTTAATGGTGGTAAAGGTGGAGAGGAAGCTTTTAGTTGGTTTCCTCTTAGTTTCTTCTCTCCTTCATATAAGTAGGAGGTACGGGATGGACTCATTTATCACTTTTTGATCAATGATTTGATCATCTTTGCTTGGGTTACTTTTTCAAGATATCTTTAGGGGCATGTGGTAAAATCTTTAAATCTCATGTATTCTTAGCTTGGTATCATGAGAATAAAAACACTTATTTCTCACCGCTATATAAAGTCTTAAAATTTTATATGATTTATTATTGTTTAAGAGTGTTGATATCTATCTCAATGTTTGAAGCCTAATATTATATTATGAATATTTTTATTGATACAAGGGGATGGTTTCAATGCTTTTAAGGTTCAATTTTCTTGAAGGAGTTCACCCAATGTATATCAATATCTCACTTTTGTGTGGTTATTCTAATTTCATTTTTTGTTATTTATTATTTATGTTGAAATACTATTAGAATGTATAGACCATCACTACTACTATGACATTTTTTCATTAGGATAATCTACAATAATTTTGTATATTGGCTAATGTAGTAACTAATATATTTCCTTACATTTGGTATCTATTTATTATGAGAAATTATCTACAAATTTCATACTAGTAGTGTGAACTTATTTTTAGTTTTATATTTTGCTAGTTTTAGACAAGTATATATGTGGCAAGAAATGAACATGCAATATTATATGATACCTCATAATGTATTAATTATATGGAATTAAATATCTTTATTTTTAGTAAATATATTTTACTCTATATTTTAATTGTCACTCAAATTCATATATGTGTAATGATTCAAAGATTAAATTTAAATTTTTAAAACATATTATATATTTAACACACAATTTATGATGCATGTGTTTTTTATTAAAAAGTAGGGTAAGGGCCCTGATCTCATATAACAAAGTTAAAGCATAAACAAGAGGCCTACAGGCCAACCAAGCCAAGCAACAAGAAATAGGAAAGGCACTCTGGCCTCAAAAAGCCAAAAAACCATAAGTGGCATGCAAGCCTATAAGAAATAGGAACATAGGCCCGAGAAAAAGTAGAGAAGTCATAAAAAAAATCTTCCCAGTTGAGAACACTACTCATTTGGATTGTTGAGGTTGTTCTTCCAGGTGTTCTTTGTGTCATCCATAGTGTCATTCCTCGGAGCCTCTTCATCCTAGATCTTTTTCTTCTTTCATTTTATCTTCCTCACTTTAGACTGACTTATGACAATACCAAGTATGGCACATTTCATAGTCTCATTAATGACTGATATAATGTAACTAATTTCATTATGCAGCTCGATAATATTCTCCTTTAGGAATTCACTGTCACCATTTAAATCAATAAGGTTAAAACTTCCATACAAATCCTTAATCTGGTTTTTAAAATTTTGAAGGGGCTTAGGTCCCAATTCCCCATCTCCCTCTAAGCTCTCCCTTTCTTCATTCTTTTCAATATTTTCCTCCTTTTGACCAGAGCCCATCCTGTTCTCCTCTTCCTCAATTCCAATATTTATTGTATTCATTTTAGTGTCTTCAACCTCTTCATCATCACTTGTGTCATCTTCAACCATTTTTTCTTTCATCTCCTCCACCTTTTACTAGCTATTATCTTGGTCCTCCTCCTCAGCAAAGGGGAAGTACTCCTCATTTGAGGACTCCACAACCTCCTCTTCAAAGGAAAAATTTTTCCCTTTGTAATCCATACTTTTATTCTAAATACCCACTTTGGCTAAGCGGGTCAAACTTCTCTCATCCATTCCACTGCTCAAATCACAATGCTAACCCATTTCACCTTCATCTAGGATCTCTATAGCAATATCATTTTATCCTTACTCTTTGAGGGGCCTAAAAACTTTCTTTTTGAAGCAATAAATTTTGTATGGATTTTTCTTTTTTGAGAGGGAGGGGTAGATTGCATTTCAACAATAGTAGGGGTCTGAGAAACAAGATTTAGAATTTTTCTAGGAAGATGGTTATTCTAAATCAAGAGGGGATTATCTTTCAATGAATTTATTTGCAGAGGTTTAACAACTTTAATAGAGAATGACTAAGGAGTAATGGACAACACATGATTATAATTTTTTTAAAATAAGAGAACTTGATATAGTGGGGGGGGGGGGGCGCTTAGCAATGCATTTATGGAGGGGTGACTGAAGAAAAAAAGGGATGTTAACTTTTTCTTTACATCTTATGTGATTCAAGAAAGGAAAATGGTGACCATGAATGGTTTTATATCTTCCCTATAAAGTAAGATAACACATTATATATAAACTTACCAAACTAAAAGGAGCCGACAGCTTGTCCCTTTCATAGCCATTCTGGAATCTCTACAACTTCTCTTTTTCAAAGAAACTATTAATAAATCTTTGATAGTTTTCATTGCTCACTTTGGCCACTTTTATCCCTTTACATTTTCATCCCATCACCTCTATAATTAGTATAGGGATCACCTCAAAATGGATAACACCAATTTCCATTGTTCCCTCCTTTCATGAGTTGTAAAATTTAGAGGTGAGCTCATCATTAAACCTTGCAAATTAAGAGGCAGGGCATCTATTATATAGATATTCAAAATGGAGGTAATATTATGGAACACAACCATATTCACCAATAACCCAACTACAATATTTATTATGCACAACATTATTTATGATAGACTATAAAGTCAACAAAGGATGCTACAATGGACATTATTATTGTCAGTCTCCCCCATATTGACCATTAGGAAGAACATGAAGTAGATCTCTAATTTTTTGGAACCTTTCACAAGCTAGAGACTTCATGAAAATATCTACTAGTTGATCTTCTATACTACAGTACACAATCTCAATCAATCCCTATTGAACGAATTCTCTGATATAGTGGTGTTGAATCTCAATATGTTTGGTCCTGCTATGAAATATTGGATTCTTCATCATTTGTATAGCTCTCTTGTTTTCACAATACAATAATGTAGGTCCATTTTGTATTCGGTGTAAATCCTCTAGTAGTCTTGTCAACCACACAGTTTGGAAAGCTATTGATGTTACATCTTTAATATGCTCACCCTCTATTGTAGAAAGGGAGATAGTTGGTTGTTTCTTGGACGTCTAATAGAATACTACTAAACCAAGACTAAAAGCATACCCAGAATTAGACTTTTGGTCATGTGTGGAGCTTTCCCAATCTAAATCTATATAGCCAACCAACTCATTATCCTCTGAATGCTAAAATTTGAGACCATAACTCATTGTCCCTTTGATATATCAAAGAATCCTCTTAGCTACACTCCAATGTGTTTTCTTAAGATCTAACTTGAACCTAGATACCAAGATCACTGCATATGTGGTGTTTGGTTGAGTAGTAGTTAAGTAGATCAAACTTCCAATAAACTATCTTTATAGAGTGGGCTCCACTAGATCTAACATATCTAAGCTAGACAACTTAAGTCCAACTTCAATAGGTGTTGCAACTGGTTTGCAACTCTTCACCTAAAATTTTTGTAGGATATCTAGTGCATATTTCTTTTGAGACATGAATATTTCATCTTTATTTTTCCATACTTCTATACCAAGAAAGTAGTGCATTTGTCCCAATTATGTCATTTCAAATTCAACAATCATGGTTACTCTAAACTCTACAAATGGAGTTGAATTTTTTTGAGTATAGATAAGATCATCAACATAGAGAACTAAGATAAATTTATCATTATATAAGCTCCTAATATAAAGATTTGGATCTGACTGACTTCTTAGAAAATATTTTTGAACATTCTAGATATGAATCTATCCTTGAATACCATGCTCTTGGTGCCTACTTAAGACCATACAAGACCTTCTTTAATCTATAAAAATAATGTGCTTTAGATGATATTTCAAAACCTTTGGGTTGTGAAACATACACTTCCTCATCAATATATCCATTCAAAAATGCACTCCTTACATCCATTTGATAAACTATCCAACTCTATTGAGCTGTCAAATCCAAAACCAATTTGATAGTATTCATGCATGCTACAAGTTCCAATGTTTTGGTATAATCAATACCTTCTTGTTCAGTGTACCATTTGGCTACTAATCTAGCCTTATGCTTATCAATGCTTCCATCAGATTTATACTTAGTTTTGTACACCCACCTTGTACTAATAATTTCCTTACCAAGAGGTAGTTGAACTAAATCTCATGTGTCATTCCTTTCAATTATTTCTATTTCATTATTCATGGCTTTAATCTACTCTTATTTTTCTTGAGCTTGTTCAATTTTTTGCAGCTCATTATTTTCCATTATTTAAGTCATTAATGCATAATTCACTTTTGCTTGTGACCTTGTTGTCATTTTCTCAAAATTTGAATCTAACATAAGAGTTGATGGATGATTCTTTTCTGTCCTTCTTTGATATTTTTCATATTGTCTTATTATTGCATTAGATGATTTAGATTCATTGTCTTCTTTTGCCTCTTCTTCAACTTCATCAATCACTATCTCTTTTCCCGTTGTTTCATTTTCTTTGGTATATTATGCTACTTCATTAAATATAACATCTTTTGCTTATCACAAGCTTTTTTCCAACTAGATCATATTATCTACATGCTTTATTTTCATATCCATAACCAATAAAAATGCATTTTAGGCCTTTATCATCTGACTTAGATCTTTTCCCTTTTGGTATGTATGAATAAGCAACACAACCAAATACTCTTAAGTGATCAACACTTGGCTTTATCCCAAACCATGCTTGTTCAGGAGTCATTCCTTTAACTACTTTTGTAGGAATTCTATTTAGAAGATACACTGTTGTGCATATTGCTTCTGCCCAATAAATTTTATCTAAATTCTTCACTTTCATCATACTTCTTGCCATTTCAACAATTGTCCTATTCTTCCTTTAAGCAACTCCATGTTTTTTTGGAGTGTAGGAAGTAGTGAACTCTCTCTTGATTCCATGATTTTTGCAAAAATCTAGAAACTGATTTGATTTGTACTCACCTCCATTGTATGACCTTATCACTTTGATGTACTTACCACTTTGTTTCTCAACCAACTTCTTGAATTCTACAAATTTTTCAAACACTTCTAATTTTGTAGCCAAATGATATACCCAAGTTTGTCTTGAGTAATCATCAATGAAGGTTAGAAAATACTTAGATTTATTCAAAGAAGGTGTTTCCATAGGACCACACAAATTTGTATGGATTATCTCAAGATGATGCTTAGCTCTACTAGATTTGTCAATTGGAAAGTTAACCCTGTGTTGTTTTCCAATAACACATTCTTCACAAACTTGTTTTGTATTTTAAATAAAAGGTAGACTCAACCATTTTTAATCTCTTGAGTAAAATCAACCCATTAAAATTGAGGTGACCATATCTTCGATGCCAAATTTTACTTTCATTCATTTCACCAGACCTCAATGCTTGCTTTACATGAGTAAATGAAGATGAAACATCCTATCACTTGCCATCCTTTCTCATGCAACAACTACATTCCTTTTTAACTTGTCTCTTATTATGCACTCATTCTCATCAAAAGTTACTTGATAATTTTTTTCTAGCATTTGTCCAAGAGATAAAAAATTATTTTTTAGTGTTGGAACCAATAGTGTTTCATTGATATGCTTAACTTCACCATATTATGTTGTAACTACAATTGTACCTTTACCTTTTTTTCCATGAGATTATTTATCTCCTAATACTACTGTACTTTGATGTTTTTCATCCAATTTGACAAATAAATGCTCATTAAATGTCATATGTGAAGAACATTGAGAAGCAATATATACCATACATTATTTTCACTAGTATTTGCACTAAAGCAAGAAATAAACTATTTTTGTTTATTTTCAACAAATGAGCATTTCTTTTTTCTATTTCACCTTGTTTAATCTAAACATTTTGATGCATAGTGTCCAAACTTATTGCAATGAAAGCATTGGACATTCCTTTTATCATAGTCTCCCCCATTGTTTCTACGTCTTCCTCTTCCTATACCTTTGAAGTTACTACTTCTTCCTCTAAAATTATTACCTCTTCCTCTAAAATTACTAGATTCACCTTTATATTCATTTTTATGGCTATAGTCACCTTTTTTCTAATTTCTAAATAATGTGTTTCTTTTTCCTCTTATATTTTTCTTTGGTGGAAAATGCTTGTTCTAAGCTTCCTACATTACTTTTCATTCTTTCTTCAGCAATTAATAAAATTCCACTTATCTCATTTATTTGCATACTTGTGAGATCTTTAGAAATCTCAATTGTACAAACCACACCATCAAATTTAGAAATCAAACTTCTTAGGATTTTATCAATGATATGCTTGTCATCTACATCTTCCCCTATAACTTTCATTTGACTTACAAGACCTTCTACCTTTGTTAGAAAATCATTCACAGATTCACTAGTAGTCATCTTTACATTTTCAAAAAAAATCCGCATTATTTGTAATTTTGTAGTTTGTGCACCTTGATATGCATTATTTGGTGTTTTCCAAGCTTTCTTAGATAGAATAGCACCAATTATCCTAGGAAAAATTGCTTGAGTAATTGCACCTTGAATTAGAAATAGGGCCTCATTGTCTTTCTTGATATTTTCTTTATACTCCCTTTTTTGTTGATCATTTGATGCACTAAACACATTTATATCTTCTAGTTACACTAGTTCTACATAGCCTTGTTGAACAATATCCCACAAATCTTTGGATTTGAGTAGGGTTTGCATTCTTGTACACCAATATGTAAAATTATCTCCTTCAAAGATGAGAATTAACATGCCAGACATTACATTTCCTGTCACATTTGCCATGAAAAATGTGCACAATAACCCAGAAGTTCAACACAATTTTTAGAGAGATCTTTGAAAACAAATACTCCCCTTGTCCCTTCAAATAGGACCCACACATAAAAAGATTTTTATATTATATTGATTTTTCAAGATTAAGTGTCAGTTGCAACCGATAATACACTTAATTACACAATATTCACTTTACAAAAGAAAAAGTTTGAAAAAGTTTGATCTTATTACCCTTTACTTTCAAAAATCAAATTTCACAAGTTTAAAGATATATTTATTTAAAAAGTGAAAATACTTTCACTTTATAACTTAATTCAAGTAGAACTTAAAAAAGTTTTACGTCCTCTTTAAAACTCTAAAAAGTAACTTCTAAAAAAATTAATACTTTCAAAGACTTTAAAGTTAAAGGCTTGTGTGGAATCTAAAGAAAAGAAAATCTCACACGAAACTTTCTCCTTCTACACTGCACGCCTCTTCAAACTAATGACATAAATTACACACAACAATCTCTTTTCAACAACCTGCATGCCTCCTTCCACGACAATGGTGATAAGCAAGTTTCTCCTTCTCCAGTCTGCAGTCTACAATCTTCACGTCTCTTCACATGAAGAGATTTCAAACGTTGCTTCTTTCAAACTGATTTCAAACACTGCCTCTATCAAACAGTCATTCTGATTTTCTCTTGCACGTCTCCTTTCAACCTACAGAAACAAAAAACACAAACACAAGAGTTTCCTTTGACTGTAGTCTTCAATCAACACTTCCCTCCAACGATCTTCATTTATGTAGTTATTTGATCTGTTCTAGAACTTGTATGTTAACTGATGGATTTTTCTTGAACTAGCTCTAATACTAGATGAAGGAAAATAAACAAGAATAGTGATATGTTGATCACAAAACAAACAAATATGCAAAATCGTCAAATTTCCTTAATGAAATAAGAGGCAGGGCATCTATTATATAGATATTCAAAAAGGAGGTGACATGGAACACAACCATATTCACCAATAATCCAACTACAATATTTATTATGCACAAAAACATTATTTATGATAGACTGTAAAGTCAACAAAGGCTATTGCAATGGGCATTATTATTGTCATGCATGGAAAGGAAGAAAGACATGATGTTGACTTCCTCAAAAATCCTCCAAATATCCACAGTTTGCTTGAGGGGAATACATGAAAGGGGTTTTGAGTGCTTCCTTTACCCACCCGTCATCTACCCAAAACTCTTCCACCACCTCCCATTGAGGACTTTGAAAACTAGGTAACTCTCCACTCTAGATGAGATAAACCAAAATAGAATTGCAATAGTAGTCTTTTCTATTAGCTCTATGAGAAAAGAAGGAAAAATCATGTTTCAAGGAATGAGCCAAGCCAATTATGCAGAACACAAAGAAAATAAACCACTTGTCTTAATTGATAAGTCCCAAGGCATTCCCATTAATTTGAATCTTATGCATATTAGGCATAGTCAGGGATTAGACATGGGGTTCATGTGAGCATTAAGATTGTTATGCATTTTCATAATTGCATACTCCTTAAACATATCCATAGGATTGAGAGATAACTTTAGGATAAGGGCTAGGGTTACAATGAAAAATAGTGGTATGGTTAGGGTTACAATTAAATTAATGTTATTTTTAAATATAAGATTAAGGTTAGAATTAAAATTATATTTAATATTTGAGTCACATTTAGGTTTAGGATTAGGGTTAAAAAAAGGATAGGATTAAGGTTATGGTTAATTCTAATGTTAGGTTTAGGGTTACAAGTAAATAAACATGTAAAATATTTTTTTCATTTGTTCAATAGAACATCATCTAAAATGAATTGGTCTTTGTTAATATTAACTTATAATTTAATTAAATAAGTGAAAGGAAATATACATCCACCCAAGATAATTATCACATAACACAAATAGATAAATCTATGCAAGCAAGTATTTAGAATCCATATGCAAAAGAATAGACAACAAACCATCAAAGATGACACAAGATATACCCTAGGAAAATATTCAAGAGGGAAAAAGCCAACATCCAAAAGCATCCATCACTCATGTATTATTCAACAATAAATATTACAATACATCTTCAAAGTCCTCCATGAATACCTTTGAAACATCAAGCCCGCTACAATCAATCTGTGAACAAGCATGTAACCACACATCCCATGCCATGCTTCAACCCTCACAAATACCTACAAGAGATGCTCTCAACCACTTAGCCAAAAAGCCAAGCTAGCTAACCTTAGACAACTACCCATGTGTTTGTTTTTATAGAAGCAAGCTCACACAAAACCACCAAGTGGTATTACATAGAACCATGTAACTAATACCATAAGCTTACAAAACCATTAACCCCTCATGTAATATTGGTACTAATTTTTCCCAATATTAAATATTATCCCATGTGTAACGCCACATTAAATATTTAAACTAATATTGCATGCAACACATAAAGTGGCCCCAATAATACTAGACCCATGTGATGCACATACCCCTAGATTCCCTAGGTGCACCACATAATAAATAAATAATTACATTATAACATTATGCTAGGTCACACCTTTTCCTAACATTCTCCTACTTGTTGTACATATTGCATAAGGGGTAAACAAGTAAACTCAAACATGAACAAGGGAACAATCCCTCTAGCCACATATACCATCAAGGAATCAAAATGCTCCATGTGCTCTATCAAGATACTTACAACAAGAATCAAGGTGACTATCATCTCAAGTATGAATTCTCTCATCCTCCATAATGCCAACATACAAAGATAAAAATCCATCCAAAGAGATGCCACACTATCTATCACAAAGAAGCATAAGACCTACCTCCAACCGATATCCCAATACACAAACACTCAATCCAAAGGTAACAAGTATGTATCAGTAGTTGTCAAGATAAAATCACCATAGCTGAAAATAGATGTAACAACCACCTCCTTCTATAAAGAATTTACTTGGTTTTTATTTACCACACAGTAATAACTTAACATCATGAAAATAGGATATAGAATTTTTCCTTTTCAATCATTGAAATTGGAACTACATAACTAAATATATAAACATTTCATATCAAACTTACTTTGCTTTTTAAATTGAAAATAATAAACAATTTTTTCTATTTTTTTCATTTCAACATGAATGATTGTAAATAAATAAGATGTAACATTATCTTTTAAGGAACAAGGTTAGAGATCCCATAATTGGATACTTTTAGTCTCACAAGACTTGAAATGTCATCTACAGGAGGGAGAGCATCACCCACAAGCTTTACCTCCAACTGTAGATAGGTGGTCCCCCACACACCTTCCTAACTGGGAGTGGCCCTACCCTTCAATGAAGGATATAGTTAAGAACCCCCTAGTATTGCCATTTGAGCTCTGGTGTTGTGCCCTACTTAACCAATATTGTCAAACAACTATGGATACCTTCCAACTATGAATGACAACTCTAATTAGTTAATTAAATTCAGGACACAATGAACTGACAAGTGCAAGCAGAGACTATTGCACTCACTTTGGCCAAAGTATTTGAACTATGTTCAACCACTACTTATGAGTGGAATCATTTGTTCACCCACTTCTACTCGACTTGGAGAACCATAACTAACCTAGGTTGACTCAAACTTGTTGTTTGACCAAATGTTAATCATATTGAAGCTTTTATTTAACACACATTGACTCCTTAAGTCAATACTCAATTGAGTCGATTTGTTATTACTAACTTCAAATTACATCACATAACTATCAAGGTCTTGACAACTACCACAAGTTCAAAGCTTACCAAACTCATGAGATTAATTACTCTTGAAAATAAACTTTTTTTGGCAAAACTTGACAACAAAAGATAATATTTTGACCTTCCTAGTCATACTATAGAATAAAAAATTGTATATAAAATACCTCATTTTGATGAGTGTTTTCCATTCACGAACATAGCCCACCTTTAGGGTTTAGTTTCTCTAAGAAAAATAGTGTGTGGTCTTGCTTACATACATTTTCGATAAAATGTCAAAAATAGGTTACCAGATGAATAACTAACGTAAGGTTCCAGCTAAGCTTCCTTTAAATAAGCTCTAACATTGAGCATGCTATGGACTCTTCAAATTACTTCAATTATCAACCAACTAATCTTTGGTTCAAAGTGTAAACAAAGAATACATGGTTCAACTCTTGACCACCCAGATTTTTTTTTTTTAAAAGAAATAAAACTTAATTTACAAAATAAGTGTGTTCTTTCCAAGAACATACAAAATGGAAAGAAGAGAAACAATTTTCTTTCAAAAATAGATAAAATAAAACTCTTGTATACTTTGTGGCAAATTACAAACTCGTGACACAACCATTTCTTTGCAATAGAGGATTTTAAAAGTAGGAATACCCCATTATTGATTTAAGGAATCTAGTTATTTCCATTAAACCAAGAGGAAACTATTTCAGCAAGAAAAATTAAAAATAAGAACAATACTTTCCTTCTCAGCTAATTGGGATGAGACACTAGTTTTTGATGCTAGCTCAACCCATAGCTCAAACACAAGACCAATCAAGCTTCAACTTCAATTTAGAAACACAGTTGTGGATGTGATCCTCCAATGGTGTGAAAAGAACAACTTCTTTACTATTTACATAGCTAAAACTAGTTCACCAACCAAGCTCTTTCTTATGCAATCTAAGACTCTCTTCGACACATTGGCTTGTTGTTCTAATTACAGTACGAGGCAATTGCAAAAGAATTAATTCTCAATTCAGTTCTTTGATAGATAAGATTACCATAAGCCCCATTTTCCCTTTCCAAATTGAAGAATAAATAAAATAATGATGCTTCACATAGACTTTACAAGATTTTACCAAAACTCAAAACTAACTTTCTCCACCTCTAGAGTTGCATTATACCTATCTTGGATTTGATGGATAAAAACCCTAACTGAATTTTCATTCTTCTTTTGGCGCCTAACCTTTCCGAGACAAGAAATAGTTGAAGACAGTTATCAAATATTTTGTATACTACCCAGATTTTAGGCAGGTTTAAAAGTAGAAGCACAAGCCAAGACTCATGCAGCCTCCACCACAAGGTAAACTACAACAGAATAAAAATATTGTAAGCTAGTTAACGATAGCTTTGTGAGTCTAAACTCACGCTCAGCTTGCCGTGATGGAGGGGGGTTAAAATAGCTTTTTAAATGCTTACAAAGCTGCCAAGAAACCAATACCATGCCCAACACAAAGATAGTATGCAAATTACTGATATTGCCCCCTACTTTCACGTAGCATGCTACCACATTGGAATGCAAATTAAAAGATAATTAAAAACTTTACTTATGCTACCACTTTTGTGGCTATACCACACAGCCAGTCTGCTATAAAGCTGGCGCGATAGAACATGATAATCTATGGTTTTCAAGAAGTAAAGCATAAGCCTTAGTCTCCCCATTTATTGGGTCGAGATTTTATCACTTTCCATGGCTTAAACAACTGCTCAAAACATTTAAATGCAATTAAAATACATTCAAAGTATTAAAAAATTTATGTCACAAAGTGGTATTGATAGTATAAAGGTGATGGATATATCACGCCACTATATATTGGCATTATTTCCATTTAACAAAGAACGTTAACAAGATCATTCCCAACTAACACCCTTCCTGCTTTCATTAGCATGAGTGCATTTAAATGTTGACAACATGGTATAATAGGGTATAACATATAACACACATATATGTATATATATGTATTACTTTATTTTCATTAATATACGTACATATATACACATGTGAACACATATATACAAACACCGATGTAATACCCATTGTATACATATATATACATATATATATATATATATACATATATATATATATATATATATATATATATATATATATATATATATATATATATATTTATATTTCTTTTTTATGACATATATATACATACGTATCTTTATATATTATACAAGAAAATGGATATCAATTACCCTCATTAATTTGCAACCCATATTAAGCAAGGAGAACAAGGCTAAACAACAACAAGGTTTTACTTACCTTCAAGATGTTATTGACAACCCTAGACATGCATTGGTTACCCTTCTTTGGCGTGATGCTCTCCCTCTCCCTTTGGAGGGCATGAAAAAAAAGATTTAGCAATTTCACTCAAGAAACAACTGAGTAGTTAGACGTTAGCATTTACATCATAATCATATCATTGCATATTAATTAGTAATTCATTTAAATGTAGAAACATCTCATCGCGTAAAATTCATCATAGCATTTATCTTTCAAAATTTCATAATCACATAATTCATCATAGCATTTACCATAAAGTAAAAAGTAATTAGTAATTCAAAGGTGGCGTGTAACTTATCTCCCCCCTTAAGAATCATCATCCCTAATGATTTAAAGTATCATAACATATAACAAAACAAAAGAAAAGTTTTAATTCCTATTTTCAAATTCAAACAAAAGATGGGGAAATTTTTGTTTGATCTCATGGTAATTTTCCCATGTGGCACCATCCTTAGCATACTAATCCCACTAGACCTTGCATTGCACTACCTCTCTATTATATAGGTGGAGCTTATGCATTTTGAGCACTTTGAGAGGCTTGATCATGACCACTCCTGGATCTAGAACCTGAAGTGCATTCCAATCAATTATATGATTATTACCTGGTACATGCTTCTTAAGATATGAAACATGAAAAATATTATGCATTCTAGGAAGAATTGGGGGTAGAACAATTTTGAAATCAACTAGGTTGATTTCTTCAAGAACTTTGAAGGGACCCACATAACGAGGAGCTGACTTTGAAGACTTCCCAAATTTGATTGAACTCTTCTAAGGCTTGACTCTTAAAAAAAAAAATTCCCTAGTGAGAAATGTCTAGGTACACGCTTGGCATTAGAATAACTATTTTGTCTATCATTGGCTTTTGCTAGCCTTTTCTTGATCAACCTGATTTGTTCCTCCATTTTTTATAACATTTTTGGACCAAAGCTAACCCTATCTTCTAGCTTATCCCAACTTATAGGAGTTCAACACTTTCTTCCATACAATGCTTCAAATGGAGCCATTTTAATAGCAGAATGATATGAGTTATTACAAGCAAACTCTACAAGTGGAAAGTAGTCCTCCCACTTGTATTGTTGATCCATACAATACATCCTCAGTAAATCCTCTAAAACATGGTTCACTCTCTTTGTCTGACCATCTGTCTTTGGATGATATGTTGAACATATGTTCAACTGAGTTCCAAGCGAGGTGAATAAGGTTTTCCAAAACCTTGAAGTCATGTGAGCGTCCCTATCTGAGATTATCTTCTCATGAACACCATGCAGTTGGAACACTTCTTGCACAAACTTGTGGGCTATAACTAGTGCTCCATCTATCAAATTCCTGGGTATGAAATGGGCTACCTTGGTGAGTTTATCCACCACTACCAAAATTGCATTATGATTATTTCTAGACATAGGAAGACCCTGCACAAAATCCATGCTAATAATCTATCATTTTCACTCTGGAATTTCACAAGGGTATAAAAGTCCTATAGGGTGATGATGTTTTGCTTTCACCCACTAGCATTCTAAACACTTTTCTATATACCTTGCAGCATTCCTCTTCATTCCCTTCAAAAATATAGTGGTTTAACATCATCTAAAAGCTTCGTCACCCCCAGATGTCCTAAGTAAGGTGTGAATGAATCTCTTTCCATACCATGTTCTTGAACTCTTATTAGTTCAGAACGTGCATTCTTCCCTTGAACCTCAATAGTCCATTTGACTCAAAATGAAACCCATCATACCTTGGATCTTGGGGGTTATTCATTAGAGCTTTCCTTACCTACTAATATATTTGTCTCCTCTAGACTTTTGCAACACTTGGCTCCTAAAATTAGTTTGCACAGAGATCATTGAGGAGATATGCCTCCTTCGACTTAGGACATTTGTGCAACTCAGTTTTCCTTTCCCTTGATGTAGCTAATCTTGAAGTCATAATCTAATATTAGCTCTAGTCATCTCCTCTATCGAGCATTTGGGTGGGGTTGGGTAAACAAATACTTGAGACCTTGATGGTTTGACCTTAGCTCTAAAGGTTTCCCCAATAAATAATGTCACCACATTTGCAATGCGTGCACGATTGTTGCTAACTCATAGGCAATAACCCACCCATCTTGCATAAGTACACCACCTAATCCCTCTCCTAAGGCATCAATGATGACCACAAATTGCCCTTCTAGGTCGGGCACTTTCAAAATTGGTGCTAAAGTCAACTTTTCCTTTAATAGATCAAATGCCTCCTGACATTTTCCTAACCATTCAAATCTTTTACCTTTCTTTGTAGAGAAGTGATGGGATGGGAAATTCTTGAGAAATTAACCACAAAGAACTTGTAATATACCTTGCTAGTCCCATAAAACTGCGAACTTCATGCATGTTTTTTGTTGTATGCCACTCTAAAATAGCTCTAACCTTTGTAGGATCCACCACAATTCCCTCAACCGAGATTATATGGCCCAAGTATTGTACTTCCTTTTGGAAGAACATACATTTAGAAAGCTTCCCATATAGCTTATGTTCCCTTAACCATTGAAGAAAAAAATACAAATGTTGAAGGTGCTCTTCCTCATTCTTGGAATATATCATTATGTCATTAAGGAAGACGAGAACAAACTTATGCAAACAATCTCTGAATACATTGTTCATCAAGTTCATGGATGTTGCAAGTGCATTTGTCAGTCCAAATGGTGGAACTGTGAACTCATAATGCCTATATCTACTTCTGAAAGTTGTTTTGTTAATGTCCTCATCTTTGAGCTTCAGATGATGATACCCAGATCGTAAATCAATCTTAGAGAAAACTGTTGCCCCATATTTGATTGAAGAGATCTTTTATTCATGGCAACAAATACTCATTTTTTAACTGTTGCTTTATTGTGAGCATGCGATAATCTGTGCACAAACATAGCGTGTCATCTTTATTCTTAATAAAGATCATCGACGCTCCCCAAGATGAAACACTAGGTCTTATCGAACCTTTTTCTAGTAGTTCTTGCAACTAAGCTTTCAATTCCATCAACTCCATCGTAATCATCTGGTAAGGAGCTTTGGATATTGGCTTTGAGTTGGGTATAATATCAATAGAGAAATCTAAGGCTCTTTTGGGAGGTAACCCAGGCAATTTGTCTAGAAATGCATCCTCAAAGTTTTAAAAAAATGGGTACTTTTCCATGTCTGATCTCTCATGATTCATGAATTCTCCACCTCCCACTTCTTGGAACTTCTAGGACTCATGACTCATAGAACATTAAATCATCCTAGAATATGAACTCGCTATTATCCTTTGGTTCTTCTACTCCTCCATTTTAATTGCAAAGAGCTATCATCCTCTTTGCTTAACCCTTTTTAACTGCATGGCGAATATTTTTCCTATTGACCTCTTTAGAAGTTCCTTGTAGGAATACTTTGTTTCCTAGGTCATCTAAACATTCTACTGTCTTGGAAAAATAATCCACCTTAGCTCTATGTCTCCATAACCATCTGATCCCTAGGATGACATCATACGATACTAAGGGGGCTACATATAAGTTAACCTCTATTGAAAAACTTGGCAAATCAATCCTAGATTCAAACAGGCACTGCTCTACCTAAGTTCGACTGGTTGGCATATTAGATTGGACATGTATTTTCCATGTACCCAACTTTTCTAGATATTTACTTAATAATCTAGGAGAAACAAAATATTATGTAGCACCTATATCAATTAAAACTAAAATGGGTACTTCAAACAAAATACTTGGAGTCTCAATGGGTGTGATCTGGTATTTAACTTGACAATTGTCTAAAGCTGCATGAATCCTTTGTTGGATGGTAGCTTGTTACAATGGCAAGGGATTCCCTCGTGGTTGAGGGCCTTGTACCTTATTAGGGCATTGATTTGCATAGTGGTTGCTACCACAAGAAAAACATCCTCCTGGAGGACCTTTCCTTTTTGAAGGCTTCCTTGTGTTGTCCCCATTTTTCTTTCCATTGTTATTATTGCCATTTCTTTTGTCCCCTCTAGACTTGTTTTAGTTTCCATGAGAACACCTATCACCTCTCTTATGGTGATCCTTCTTGTCGTTCCTTCTCTTAAAAGGCTAAGAAAATTGGGACCAATTATATTTCTAACATGTGCTTGAGCCTTTGCTCTTGCTTAATGGCCTTCTCATATACCTGGTCCATTGTGGTGGGACCATGCATATCCACCTCTCAACCAATTTGGTTATTTAATCTCATAATGAACTTTTCCCAATATTCATTCATAGAAGAATCTCCTTGCCTCAAATTTTGAAAGTCCATGAGTTTTTGGTCAAAGTAGAGCTAGGGAAACCACCTTTGCCTAAAGTTGGCTACAAAATTGTCCTAGGTTGACTTCAAAGAGCTCAAACCCAACTCCATCTTCTTGTTCATCCACCATGTGGATGCTTCTCCAACTAATCGATAAGCTCCCCAAACTACTCTGGTTACTTTAGAGTAATTTCTAATTTTAAAATATTTCTCCATTTTAGTGAACCATGCCTCTATGACATCTCTGCTCACCATACCATCAAACTTTCAAGGGGGAGTAATTTTTTGCATATCCCTTGATAACTCCTTGGCCAATTGGCCTCTTTTAGCACAATTTGACCTAGACTTTGAGTGGGTTTCACCATGCTTGCTTTGGGTAGTGTGCCCATGACAATTCTTATTTTCACCCTTAATGTTGGATTCTTTTCTAGGTCCACCCCAACTTCTCCCTCAAGGTTTTTTATTCTTTCCCTTGTTTCATTCAGCATGGTGAGAATTTGGTCTAGTTTGGCATCTAAATTCCTAGAAGGTTGCCTCACTTCTTGCCGTCTTTCTTGACTACAAGCCTAGTTCAAACCATTTTGGAGTTCTACTACACCTAAAGTTTCCAATTTAAATGTTTTAATTAGTTCTGGTTTAATGCATTTATTCATACAAATTCAAATAATTTCCACACATTCCACTATAAGTAAAATAAAGATTTTGGACGCATGTTTTTCAAACTTTCTTTTATTATAACAAAAATGGATACATAACATCCTTATTTAATGTAAGATTTTAACATAAGATTACTATTCATTATCAACAAGAGGAGTATATCCCTCGAATTCATCAGAGCTTATCGCTATGATCTCAAGTGGTGGATGCACTTGCAGGTGCTCTCCAAACCCTTCAGAGCCTAGAAGAAGATGGCTTTTCTGATTCGATTGGTGGTATGTGTGCTATGGTCTTGGCTGCCTCCTCCAGCTCCTCTTGTTTAATACGTTTTACAACTCCATTGAAGGTTTTGGAGTACCTGTGAGTGCATCCACCATCCAAGATCATAGTGATAAGCTCTAATGAATCTGGAGGATATACTCCTCTTGTCTACAACAAATAGTCATCTTATGTTAAAATCTTACAATAAATAAGGATGTTATGTATCCATTTTTGTTATAATAAAAGAAAGTTTGAAAAACATGTGTCCAAAATCTCTCTTTTATTTATATTGGAACGTGTGAAAATTATTTGAATTTGTATGAATAACTGCATTAAATGAAAACTAATTGAAATATTTAAACTGGAAACTTCGGGTTTAGTATAACTTAAGTGGTGAGCTCATAGGTCCATGTGTTGAACCCGGTACCTTTGATACCATATGTAACAACCACCTCCTATAAGGAATTTACTTGGTTTTTATTTAACATACAACAATAAATTAACATCATGAAAATACGATATAATTTTTTTTCTTTTCAATAATTGAAATTGCAATTGCATAACTAAAGATATAAACATTTCATATCAAACTTTGTTTTTCAAACTAAAAAGAATTAACAATTTTTTTTTTCATCACAACATGAATGATCACAAATAAATAAGATATAACTTTTAAAGAACAAGGTTAGAGATCCCATATTTGGATACTTTCTATCTCACAAGACTCGACATCTACAAGAGGGAGAGCATTATCCAAATGTTTTACCTCGAACTGTAAACCGACGGTCCGCCACACACCTTCTTAACTGGAAGTGGCCCTACTCTTCAATGAATGGTATAGTTAAGAACCCCCTAGTATTGACATCTAAGCTCTGGTGTTGTGCCCTACTTAACCAATACTATCAAGCAACTATAAATACCTTCCAACTATGAAGGACAACTCTGATTAGTTAAGTAAATCCGAGTGCCTTTTGTTCTATTTCTTATTCAATATTTTTTCACCTTGTGTTTGAATGTTGTTACCTTCTTTGGGTTTTTTCTTTCCCTTTTTTACTTAATGTAATTGTTCCTTTTTAATTGGTTTTCTCATGGTGTGTGCCTCCTCCACCCTACCCTCTTTCCACTCTCTCTCCTCTTTTTAAGCTAACTAGATCTAAAACAAATCAATTTTCACCTCTCCTTGAGCTCTATATCAAGATGATGGATCACATAGTATGATCCAAAACATTGATTAAAAAATTGGTACACAATCAAATCCGAAAACTACAAAATTTGAAAAATATATTTCCTAAAATCTGTCAATCTAAGTTAGTCCCCAATTTAATCGAGAGCATTATTTCTAAGACAATGATTGAATAAAAGCAAGAGAGTTCTGTCAGTTTTTATAGTTTCATTTGCTAGGTTTATAAGCTTTCCAACGAATCCATTTTGTGCATATTCATTTATTACTAAATTCTATGTGATCATAATTATTTGGAGTATTCGACCAAACAGATCACATCTCTTGTCTATGATTCCACATTTTGCATACAAGTCTGTTGGGTGTGATCTTGGTAGAAGCAAGAAGGTATTAGGAAACTGGCTTTTTAGACCTACTAAACGTATTTCCTAGATGCTGCTAAACGTTTTCAAACAAATTCATATTGTGCCTACTTTGTCTCAATCCATTCCATGAGACCGAATTCCTTTCAGACATTCTGTCAAACAGTTTTTGTGGCTCGGATGGATGCCCATAATCGCATATGGAGCTCCTCATGAAAATCAAATAGGATTGAACTAATCTAGATTGGAAGTTAAGAACCGAAAATATCTGAAGTCAATTGCTCTTTGAAAATGTCTATCTTCAGGAAGAAGAAAAAAAAGAGAAAAAAAAATCCATCATAGCCCTGCTATGCTAGTTAAAATAACTGAAGCAAAGTGAAGTATCAATCAATGGGATGAATCTGATCTTACTGTTTTGAAGAATCTAAAAAAAAAATCCTTAAAGATAACTGAAGCAAAGTGAAGTATCAATCAATGGGATGAATCTTGATCCTTAAAGATAACTGAAGCAAAGTGAAGTATCAATCAATGGGATGAATCTTGATCTTACTGTTTTGAAGAATCTATCAAGACTATGAACAATTACAGAGCTCAACAAAAGTGAAGTTTTATTGGAGCAGATTAATCTTGATTCAATTCGAAGTCTACTATTCTCTATCAAGTTTCCACAATGTATTTTTCATCATATTTATTAATTAATTGAAAATCATAATACAAATGATTTTTTATTTTCAATTAATTAATAAATATAGTCAAAAATGCATTCTCGAAATTGAATAGACGTTGAGCCCACGGGCTTCATGCCCCTGCAGAGAGTTTGGACTGTGAGTGTTAATGCATGTAAGTAAATATCACTGAAATCACTGGTTCCATGAAAGCACTGGCACCTATCATGCTCTGTAAAACCCCTAGCTTCACTCTGATTATTGAGTTATGCGTAGTTTCAAAATAAAAGAATTCATAATTTTATTATAGAAGAAAAGGTAGTGAGAATGCATGGTGGAATTGAATCAGAGGCCTCTACTGTACGAAGCTAAATTACAGAGAAGCTATACAATTTTTTTAGGTGTAATGGAACTGAAAATGAACATGAAAGTTTTTTATTTTATTACAAACTGAAAACTTAAATTACACAGACGGTAGAGGAAACACCAAATTCTACAAAGAAATTGAAGTGAAGTTTATTGTGTTTTGGAAATCATTTACCAGATAGTAGATAGAGTAAGGATATGCTTGAAAAACTAAATATATGTTCTTCTAGCAAACCGCGGGCCATTTTTATTTTAAATTGAAATTTTTACATTTTCAACATAAGAAATTGGATTACTTCCTGTTAAATCTGAATTTCTTTTTTCCTTTCATCTTCCATACAGTCCCTTTATGTTGTAAATTTCCCAGATTGATGTTAAAAAGAAGACATGTTAACTTCTTTTCATAGTAACCAATTCGGTAGACTTCATTCTGATTGAAATGTTTACAGACAACCAATTCAATTTTTTTAGGTTATTTACCTACTTCAAGAAGAGACTACATGGAATGAGAACCAATCAGCAATAGATATGAGTTTAAGCAGTAAAAACAAACGTAGAAGCATGCTAGGCATTTCCATGCAGATAATATCTGATTGGTGCTCAACGAAGATTTAGTTCCTGGGTAAAAAGGTTCACTATAATAAAAATGGAGATCTGTTAAATTTGTGCTTTATATGGGAACATTGCTGTATATTTTGAGTTTCAGATTAAAAATGTGTGTTCTAAGGTAAGAAAGACAGGGGAGTGCATGTGCTGCATTATGGAAGTTTCAGGTATGCGATTCTTAGGGATATGCATATGGTCTGGAATAAAGAAAGACATTTCTAAATGATGTTTAAAGTCCATACCAAGAAATGGAGTAGTACACAAAATTCATTGTATGGAAGATGAACTGTACTCCAGGTCTAATTTAAAATGATCTAAAAATTAAGTGGGTTTCTGATGCAGTCATGGACTGGGTACCCATTGAAGGGAAACCAATCCAAGCAACTCTTCACTTATACAAGCCATTCATTTTATAACAGCAAAATAACATCTATCATCAACTCCAAATCTAGAATTAATTCTGAAACGAAAACAGAAGACATTTAAAATGCCCAATACATCTAAAGCGAAAACTGAAGAAGAGACAAAATTTGAGAAGAGGTTTCAACTTGACATATACCAAAGAAATGAGAGGTAAAAGAAGGGAAATAAGAACATCCCTTAAGAGGTACTTCCCTCAGAGGAGGCAATGTCTATAGGTGGAGGGAAGTGAGGCTCTTCATGAGGCTCAATAATGGCATATTGAATAAGGAGCCGAATTGCCTTGTATAGCATGAAAATTGGATCACTTACCGAACACCCATATTGATACTTGAGGAGATTTAACCGAACTTTGAACTCACTATGGCAATTGTTTAGGAGCCCATAAGACATTGCATTAAGCAATTTGGAGAGATGGAAGTCTGAGAGAAGATGTTGCTTGCTTAAAACTCCACCAACTAAATTCAACCCCTGCAAAATGTCATATCTCTCCAGAGTTGGTTGGAGAGTAGAAAGAAGGTACACGTGGTAATAGGTAGGTGCCCGCTAAAAATTTCACCATTTTGATAGAACCCATTATATCCATTAAGTTTGACACAAATTGTGAAGCCATTTCATAGAGTAAGGCCATTGTGTGCATATCCATCCAGTCAAATCCCAAGGCATTTGAATTGAATCCAATACCTGTTTACACTCAAAAGAAAACTCCCTTCAAAGTTTCTCTTCAATGAACAAAGAATCAATCCTGATTTCATGAACTTAGAGAGGTATCAAAACTCTGAAAAGATTATCCATTGATGAAGAACAGAGTAACAAACCACAAAATTCGAATGAACAATAAACTTGATACAGAGAGTGTACAGAAAAAAGCCACCGTCATTGAAATATAAAAGAAAACTTATTTAGAGTGTACTTGATCTGGGCATGATGAAGTTTTCTTTTATATTTCAATGGCGGTGGCTTTTTTCTGTACACTCTCTGTATCAAGTTTATTGTTCATTCAAATTTGGTAGCTTGTTACTTTATTCTTCATCAATGGATAATCTTTTCAGAGTTTTGATACCTCCCCGAGTTCATGAAATCAGGATTGATTCTTCGTTCATGGAAGAGAAACTTCGAAGGGCTTTTTCTTTTGAGTGTAAACAGGTATTGGATTCAATTCAAATTGTCTTGGGATTTGATTGGATGGATATGCACACAATGGCCTTACCCTATGAAATGGCTTCACAATTTGTGTCAAACTCAATGGATATACTGGGTTCTGTTGAAATGGTGAAATTTTTAGCGGGCACCTACCTATTACCCCATATGTGTGCCCTCTTTCTACTCTCCAACCAGCTTTGGAGAGATGACATTTTGCAGGGGTCAAATTTAGTTGGTGGAGTTTTAAGCAAGCAACATCTTCTCTTAGACTTCTATCTCTCGAAATTGCTTAATGCAATGGCCTATGGGCTCCTGAACGATTGCCATAGTGAGTTCAAAGTTCGGTTAAATCTCCTCAAGCATCAATATGGGTGTTCGGTAAGCGATCCAATTCTCACTCTATACAAGGAAATTCGGCTCTTTATTCAACATGCCATTATTGAGCCTCGTGAATAGCCTCACTTCCCTCCGCCTGCAGACATCGCCTCCTCTAAGGGAAGTACCTCTTAAGGGATGTTCTTATTTCCCTTCTTTTATCTTTCATTTCTTTGGTATATGTCAAGTTGAAATCTCTTCTCAAATTCTGCCTCTTCAGTTTTCGCTTCAGATGTATTGGGCATTTTAAATGTCTTCAGTTTTCGTTTCAGATGTATTGGGCACTTTAAATGTCTTCGGGCAGCTGCTTCTTGCACTAGATACCTTCGGCTTCTTTTGGTCTGTTTGGTTCCTCTAGCTGGCGTTTATGGAGATCTCAGTATTCTCTCGTTCTTTGGCTTCAGCAGATTTTGTCCATTTTACTGGCTTTTGATCACTATATAGGCTTTTGTTTCTCTTGCCTGAGTTTTCTCATCTGGGATATGTTTTCTTTTTACTCTTTTGACTATTGAGCTCCGCAGATTTTATTTCTCATCTGTAATTCATGAACATATGTAAACTTTTTTTAATTCAATAAATTTGTGACTTTGCCACCTTTTCTTAAAAAAAAATAAAAAAATAGAATTAACATCATCAAAAGATTTAAGTACTAACCATCAGAAAGGATAAGTTTGTAATGAGTCAACCTTAGTTTCTAACTCTAAATTGACTCCTACTAACAGACTTCAATATGCCCAACACAACAATATATAGAACACTGATTTAATGAGATTTTTCCAGTTTTACAATCTATAAACAAATCACCTACAAAATTCAAACAAGATTTCACTACAAATTGCCACTCCAAGATTTTACATATTTCAACAGCAAATGAAGGCATATGCCCAACCCACGTCCCAACACTCCAACAGAACGTATAAACTTTCTAAGACAAATGAAATGCCACACCCAACACTACTTCTAAGCTATGGCTGTCCCTTCTCCCTCCAAGCTTCCTCATTTTAAACAATATCTCTGACTTCTTGTTTGCAACGCATAAGAAGAGGTAAAAGAAAACTAAGTTTAGAAAAATCTCTACTGAAAAGTCGCCTTTGGTAAAGGCGTTAGAAAATGAAGCTAAAATGGGAATTCGCCATAAAAGGCTATTGAATTATTAGCTGCGTCTACTCACGAATTTTCTGTGCTAATTTAAGGATATGGACAGGCGAATTAAAACAAGGAAACTGCCAAAATCCAGACCATCAGTCCTCAAATAGACTCCTCTATCTCTTGCCGGATGCTCCTGCATCAGTTTCCAAGGTATACGGCGAATCTGTTTGCTAACTAACCGTTGAAGATGGACGGCCCGATTGTATTTCTTTAAATTTGAATTGGGAGAAACATAGGAAGAGGTCTTCCATAGATAGCTATGCCATGCGGAGGCAATGTTGGCTAACTTAAGGCAAGGTTTCAAATGGATCTACTTTCCTAGTATAAGACACATACTCTTTACCACAAATCTACTTTGAAGTATGAATTCATGAATCTTATAAAACCAATACTAAAACAATCATAAATAGAAATCTAATAGCACATGCTTTTAAGATGCATCTCTAACCCTCTCACTCCCCTCTTCAAGATTGAATATTGGAAAGGTGAATATTTCATTAGAAATCCAAGCATGAACACATATCTATACGCATACATTTGTTGAATTCTACTGTCTTATGGTAATGGTACCTTAAAGAGTATACCAACATACACATCCATATCTAAAGGAGTTTGAAGTTTTAGATATGCACAACTCTGTAAGGATCCACACTCCTTTCCTTGATACCAGCGGAGAGAATGTGTGTAAAGGCTAGATTTCAGTTTTACTCTTACCATTTTTAGATAGGCTATAAATTAAAGTTATAATATATTAATAAGTGACTGCCTTAGGGCTTATGCCCCACTGAACCATCTTGTCAAAGCCCTTTGAGTGTTTCTATGTGATGAACAGTTAACATGTCTTGTCTCTATACATCTAACAAAGTGTCATTATCCTTTAGGTTTCAATGGATGCCATACCTTGTTCCATACCTTGTTCTAACAAAGTGCCATTATCCTTTACTTTATAGGCACTCACCAAACTTCTGCAAAGGCGTTACATTGTTGTTGGATTTAATAAGAGCCATATCTCATGTTCAAATTAACCTCCCAAAAACTTGTTATAAATTCATTTCATAGGGTAGTTAGAGGGAACAATAGAATAAGAAGTTAGATAAGAAGATTATGAAAATATAATAAGAATTATTAATTTAGACTGAAACATAATTAATAATGGAATTTTAAAAATTTATTAAGATAAATGAAGGTCATGTGCATGCCATTCTTCTTTTATTTTTCAAAATTTGGCAATTACTAAATTTAAGCTTCATGTTCTTCTATCTGAAGAACTTGTATGTTCTGCATTGTAAATTATTACTATATGATAGAAGGATAGGGGACTGCATGGGCTATATCAACAACATGAATCTCTTACAAATGAAGCAAAATGTCACATGGTACACCGCAGTATCCTAAGAAAAATTAGGATGATGTTTTTTTTTTTAGAATATTGTATTTATCTATTAGTTCCATAAAATCAATGACATCTACCATACTCTGTAAGACCCTTAACTTCATTCTAACTTTTCAGTTATTCGCAATTTCAAAATAAAAGAATTCATAATTTTACTATAGAAGGGAAGGCAGTGAGAATGCAATTTTTACGGTATCATAAAACTTGTCATATGTTAGGCATGGTGGATGATTCAGAGGTCTCTACGTGGGAAGATAAAATCAATCCCTCGTTAAATATTTAAAGATAATTTTATTTAGATTGTTTATCTACTTCAAAAAGAGTCTATAGGGAAGGAGAACCAATCAACAATAGATATGAATTTAAGTAGCACAAACAATCTTCAAAGAAAGCTATCCATTTCCATATCAGCCCTGGAGATAATATCTGATTGGTATTCAAAGATTTAGTTCTTCCTTAAAAATGTTAAGAAAAAACATACCACTACAATGAAAATGGAGATCTATTAAATTTGTGCTTGCTATGGGAACATTGCTATATATTCTGAGTTATAAATTAAAACTGAAGGTAAGCAAGACAGGGGAGTGCATGAGCTGCATGGTCAGCATTCACCGCTTACGAACTTCTAAGCAAGCTAGCCATTTATATATTATCTTGAGTAATAATATTTGCCTCAAAACAGACTCAATCAAAGAGGGAAAAGGAAGTCCAACTACCTTTGAGCAATAATATTTGCCTCCCATTCTCCTTACATTCGCTGATATAGATATTTCTTATTGCAGACCATATGGCATATCCCTAAGAAGTTCATGCCTGAAACTCCCTGCACCACAGCACAACAATCACAAGAAATCAGGCATATAAAAAATAATGTAAAATCAAAACAAATAAAAGCAGCATTCCTAAATGATATACAGAACGACATTCCTGAATGGTGTTTAAAACATTTGAACAATAAAATCAATACCAGGAAATGGAGTAATAAACATAATTCATAGTAAAGGAAGACGTACTGTACTCCATGGAGCCCTAGAATAAAACGATTTAAAAAATAGGTGAGCTTCCAAAAAGTTATAAGGTGGATCCGTTGCTAGGTAACCGTTGAAGATGGACGGCCTGATCGTATTTCCTCTGTAATGAAGCATGATCGTATATACCCATAAAGAGGAGGGGAATCTAGTCTTTTACATTTTTAAATTTGAATTGGGGAAACAAAGGAAGAGGTCTTGCACATATAGCTTTACTTGAGGCAAGGTTTAAAATAGATCTACTTTTCTGGTATAAGACACATATTGTTTACTACAATTCTACTTTAAATATGAATTTATGTATCTTAAAATATCAATACTAAATTGAAATCATAAATAGAAATCTAATATCTTTGTATATAACTTTTTTGGATAAAATAAAAAATGATAAAACAATAATATATATTACCTGATCTAAATTTTCAAATACCTCAAATAGACGCAATGATGGATGAATTATTCGATTGATTTGATATGCTGGTTGTTCAATTCAACAGCATAACATTGAGATGGAGATGATAGATGAATGATGATAGATAGAAATGGATGAATGATTCAAGAATGACTTTTGGCAACATAAGGATACTTGAAGAATCAACCCCCCAAATGGCTTATGAGAGGGTTGATTTATACGCAAGGTTTGATTTGGATTGATGGTTGAGATTGGATGTCAATAAGATGTCTTAATCAATGGCCAAGATTGAAAGTTGTAGTATGAAATAGGGTTAAGGCAAAATTAGGGCAATGATAAGGATTAATGGCCAAGATTGAATTATAAGATAATTCAATCAAGGGTGGAAAATGAATGAGACAAGAGAAGATAAGAATGGTACGGATAATGAAATTGACACAGAAAAAGAGGTTGGAGAAAATTAAATAATTATAAAATTATTTAATTTGGGAGGGAAGGTGAATAATTAAATAATAAAAGCATTATTTAATTATAAAAGACATGTGACATGTTGACTTTTAAATTAAATAATAATTTAATTCAAAAGTGATGAAAATGACAAATTAGTAAATAATTAAATAAATAAAATTTATTTAATTATAGAAGAAGAGGATAATGAATAATTAAATAATTGAAATAATTATTTAATTATAGTAGAAAAATGACAATAATTAAATAAATAAGCATGTATTTAATTATAGAAAGGAATTTGAGCTAATTAGTGGCGTAATTAAATAAACAAAATTTATTTAATTAATCAAAGGAAGAATAATGGAAAACATGAATTAATTAAATAATTAAGAATCATTTAATAAATAGAGGAATATGACCTTAAAAGATAATTAAATTATTTAAATTATTTAATTATGCAAGTACAAGGAGGAATTGATATGAAAAGATGGGTTCATAGGCGAAGGACAATGTTCAGTGTCTACAATCCTATGTTTTTTACGGTGGTTTTCCAACCCCTCTCACTTCTCTTTCCAAGTTTTAATATTGTAAGAATGAATATTTCAATAGAAATCCAAAGTATGAATACATATCTATGGACACACATTAGTTGGACTTCTACCATCCCATGTTAATGGTTCCTTAAAGAGTATATTAGCATACACATGAACATGGATTGTATCTAAAGGAGCTTGAAGTTTTATATATACACTACTCTCCAAATTGTATTATTCAATATGAAATATTGAACAAATTATACCATGTCCCCTTTGAAAAATAAGCATCCACACTTCTTTTCCATGTTCTAAAGCATTTATTTTGGTACTAGCAAAGAGAATGTGAGCAAAGACTAGATTTTTGCTTTAATCTACTAATTTTATAGACTATGAATTAGAATATAATATAAGTGACTTTCTTAGGGCTTATAACCCATTGAACCATCTTATCAAAGCACTTGAACCGTCTTGTCAAAGCACTTGAATGGTATGTGTGACCCTGTCTCTATTTTTATGGTTTTACATACAAGATTACCAAGGGATAGCAAATAAAACATCTAACACAATTCCATTATCCTCTATGTTTTGATGGATGTCATACCTTGTACCAAAGCTCCCAATTTGCTACAAACATGGAGGAAGCTAGAAAAGGTAAATTGATCAAGTGAGTAACTTGTTTGGTCACATATGGTGGGACAATGTGAGTACCTGAGGAGGATACCCTATCTTATGTAAGCTATAATAATCCATTCCATGAGATACTGTCTCATTCTTTAATGTGTCAAAATAATTTACAAGCGTTCACCAAACCTTTTCCAGGGCATTACATTTCACCATACACTTTGTTTTAAACGATGTCTATACCTTCTTCCCATGCTACCATTTTGGAAAAGGTCGTGAGAGAATGCTCGTAAAGACTTGTGAAGATGGCTTTATAGCCACCAACAACATTTGCTTGAAATTTTCTAACACCCTCTTAGCAAATCAATGCTAAATTAACATGCAATCAATGCATTCCATGAGATGGTACCCCTTTGTAGTGTTTTGCCAATAGCTCACATCCTTGTCTCTGCTTCCACATTCTACATGCATGGCTACCCTATTCTAGAGCGAGGCTGAAGACATGCATTCAAAATGGCAGCATGCAATCACTACTTTACTTTCTTTAAATAGATTCTTTAATTTTTCAATTCATAATAAACTGCAGTTACACATGCAGTATCTTTTAGTGCTTAATTTAGGCTATGTTTTATTTCTTTGTAGGATTCAAGCCTTGCTTCATATTAAAATTCATGTAAGGGAGAGGGGCCTATAGTGGGCCACCCTAACTTCACACTTCTCAAATTCTTTTGTGAAAATTTCAAATCACTCCCAAATTTGTACAACTTATTTGGCAAGTCCCCTACTTATAAAAATTGGTTTCAAGGCCACATCATCAAATATGATGCCACATCAGCATGCTTTTTTTCAAGGTATCCAAAACGACCCCAAAAAAAAGGTGGGACCAATAGTGGGTCACTAAGTCATGTATTATTGGTGCGCTAATGTGGCATCACATGATTTGTCAGTTTGTGTAATTTATGGATAAAAGTGTTTTACAATTGGATATTAAGCCTACCCACTATGCTCAAGCCTACTTTTATACCCACCATTGGACACTTACCCACTTTGGGCCACTTTCCCTTAATAGTTTAAATTTTTTCTTATTTTTTAGAACTGTTAGTTTTGGAGAGTCTTTTACTATAATCGCAGCTATATGAATATGAAGACATTGGTTTTGTAAGAGAGTTGAATAATATAGTTTTCAATTTCCACTCTGTTGTTCACTTAGTGTTTTGAGAAAATCTATTGTTCCTTGGTTTTTTATTTTCTTATTAGTGTAGTATAAGAGAATAAGTTTTTAATCTTCAATTGGTATCAGAGCAGGTTGCAAAAATATTTTTTTTGCAGGCAACTGTAGGTTAACAGTTTTCTCCAAGAATTATCAGAATGACAAATGGTGGCAATTTTTCATTCCAGCTTCTGCTATTTACCAAAGACAACTATGACCAATGGAGTATAAAGATGAAGACCCTATTATTATCCCAAGATCTTTGGGAATTAGTAAGAGGAGGATACACAAAACCTGTAGATCAAAATGTGTTAATTCTTTAACAAAAAATCAACAAACTTAGTTGAAAGAAGACAAAAAAGAAGGACAATTGAGCTCTATTTTCCATCCAATCTGCATTGGATATGCCAATTTTTCCTCATTTAACTAGTATGAAAAAGTCAAAGGATGCATGGGTGGCTCTACAAACTGCATACCAAGGATCTGATAAAATAAGATTGGTAAGACTTCAAAAATTTTGAAGAGATTTTAAAAATTTAAGGATGAAAGAAGTTGAGTCTATCCCAGATTTTATTACTAGAGCTCAAAGTATTGTGAATCATCTTAAAACTCAAGGAGAAAGTTTCACAAAGCAAAAAATTGTAGAAATTTTTTTGAGATCCCTTCCTCCAAAGTTTGATCCAGTGGTGATAGTCATTGAAGAAAGTAAAGATTTAACCCCATTCAAAGTTGCAAAGTTGATAGGTTCTTTGCAATCTCATGAAGAGTGTATGTGGTGATCTACACTGAACCTAGTGCAAGCCTTCCAGTCTACTATAAGAATTGAAGATTCAAAATCTGCAATCCCTTATTCTCAATCAAATAAATCTCAAGGGGAGCCTTCTACACCAAAAGGATGGGGTAGAGGAAGAGGAAGAAGTTTTGTGGATTGTAGAAGCATCCAGTGTTGATATTGTGAAAGGTATGGACACTATGAATTTGAATGTAGAAAGAAAAAATATGATTTGAATAAGTCAAGAGACAACCATACTGAAGAATCTTTTGAAGAAGGAAATAACTCTACATTCTTCACTTGCAATTTGGAAAAAGAGCCTCAAAAGGATGTATGGTTCCTAGATAGTGGTTGCTCCAATCATATGATTGGTAAATTTGATCTCTTTGTCAAATTAGATGAATCTGTGAGAAGTCAAGTAAAATTTGGTGATGATAAAGAGGTCGATGTAATGAGAAAAAGGTACCCTTGCAGTGAAAACTAAGCAAGGAGAAACTACATTTATTCATGACACTTTTCATGTGCCCAAATTATATCTTAGTCTTTTAAGGATTAGGTAGCTTGTAGCAAAAAATTACAAGGTTGTGTTTGAAGATAACTGCTGCAAAATATTTGATAAATTAAATAACCATCATCTTGTAGCAAAGGTTTGTATGACAGAGAATAAATTAGTTCCTCTCACACTGGTGTCCACTAAGATGCATGCCCTCAAGGAAACCACAAATGATTCATGGTTATGGCACCAACGACATGGTCATTTGAATTTTCAAGGATTAAGTTTGCTTCATAAGAAAGACATGGTGAGAGGACTTCCTACAATTTAGGAAAAAGAAGTTTGTTGAGTGTGCACACTTGGAACTTGCAACATTGAGATAGTTTTATGGTGAAAAAATCATGGAGGGAAAAATCTCCTCTAGAGCTTGTGCATTCTGACATTTGTGGTGACATGTAAGAGGAATCTTTGGGTAAGAATGTTTATTTTTTGACATTTATTGATTATTTCTCATGCCACACATGGGCTTATTATCTTAAGCAGAAATTTGAGGCACTTGAATGCTTCGAGCACTTTAAGGCTATAGCAGAAAATCAAAGTAGGTATTCTCTCTAAATACTTTGAATAGATAGAGGGGGAGAATTCACTTATAAAGAGTTTTCTGATTTTTGTAACACTCATGGCATCAAGAGACAACTTATTGTAGCCTATACCCCCTAGCAAAATGGTATTGCAGAAAGGAAGAACCGTACCATTATGGAAATGGCACGAAGTATGTTACAATCCAAAATTCTTTCTAATTGTTATTGGGGAGAAGTAGTTGCAACAATAGTATTTATCCTGAATCGAAGTCCCATAAAAGTAGTTCAAAAATCTCCTCTAGAGCTTGTGCATTCTGACATTTATGGTGACATGCAAGAGGAATCTTTGGGTAAGAATATTTATTTTTGACATTTATTGATGATTTCTCATGCCACACATGGGCTTATTATCTTAAGCAGAAATTTGAGGCACTTGAATGCTTCAAGCACTTTAAGGCTATAGTAGAAAATCAAGTAGGTATTCTCTCACAATACTTTGAACAGATAGAGGGGGAGAATTCACTTATAAAGAGTTTGCTGATTTTTGTAACACTCATGGCATCAAGAGACAACTTATTGCAGCCTATACCCCCTAGCAAAATGGTATTGTAGAAAGGAAGAACCATACCATTATGGAAATGGCACAAAGTATGTTGCAATCCCAAATTCTTTCTAATTGTTATTGGGGAGAAGTAGTTGCAACAATAGTATATATCCTGAATCGAAGTCCCACAAAAGCAGTTCAAAATATCCTCTAGAGCTTGTGCATTTTGATATTTGTGGTGACATGCAAGAGGAATCTTTGGGTAAGAATATTTATTTTTTGACATTTATTGATGCTTTCTCATGCCACACATGGGATTATTATCTTAACCAGAAAATTGAGGCACTTGAATGCTTCAAGCACTTTAAGGCTATAGCAGAAAATCAAAGTAGGCATTCTCTCAAAATACTTTGAACAAATAGAGGGGGAGAATTCACTTATAAATAATTTTCTAATTTTTGTAACACTCATGGCATCAAGAGACAACTTATTGCATCCTATAACCCCTAGCAAAATGGTATTGTAAAAAGGAAGAACCGTACCATTATGGAAATGGCACGAAGTATGTTACAGTCCAAAATTCTTTCTAATTGTTATTGGGGAGAAGTAGTTGCAACAACAATATATATCCTAAATTGAAGTCCCACAAAAGTAGTTCAAAATATCACTCTAAAGGAAGCCTAGAGTGGTCATAAGCCTTCAGTGGCTCATCTTCATGTATTTGGTTGTCCCACATATGTTCATGTTCCAATTCAAAAGCGAAAGAAGTTGGATGAAAATTCCCAACTTTGTATCTTCATGAGATACTCATATGCAACTAAAGGATATAGATTTTACAACCCTGACACAAAGCAATGGATTGTTAGTTAAGATGTGGTTTTTGATGAAGGGGGGGTATGGTAATGGAAAAAAGGAGTTCAACAAACTATACCACTAATCATGGGTATTGAAGATGATCAAATTCCTCCTGGCATAACCAAATTTTATTGTATATTTATTTAAATGTGGAAAATCAAATTATTGATGAAATTCAATTAAATATTTAATGGAGATTCTAGAATATTCAAATGTTGAATATAAGGAGTTGATAGATGTTGACTTTGTGGATCAAAATTTGCAAGTGCAAGTGTGTGTAGTTGTAGGATGACAAGTTGAAGGATGAGAACACGGTTGAAGTAGGATTTTTTAGCCAGATCGAATGGTAAGCTAGTTGGAATCTGGGTGCACACACTACAATGGCATAATGACTGGCATTTGATTGATCTACATAGAAAGCATAAATTTTTTTATTTGAACTGTTTTCAGTGCTTGCAAATGAATGATTAGTCTAGATTTAATTATCTATTCAAGCCTTGTGATTTGAAGGAACTAAAATGAGCATTGTAAAGAAAATTCTCTTCTTTAGTGTAGAAATATATATGTAAAGAATCTCGAAATGTAAAATTTAAAGTTCCTTACTTAAAATGATAGTGTATGGAACCTTTGATTCATTTCAAACAAGAAACTTGTCTATGAATGTTTTATTTAAAACATATGCATTTATACATATATATGTGTATGTAAATTGAACACACACACACACACACATATAAATACATATATCTATATATATATATATATATATATATATATATATATATATATATATATATATATATATACATTATTAAAATGCATGGTAAGATGTAAATGAAATCATTTAAATGCATAGAGATACAAATAAGTAAGTATATATATGCATACATATATATATATGTGTGTGTGTGTGTGTGTGTGTGTGTGTGTATACATATACATACGTATTCATGTTCAAATTTGAATGGAAATTAAGTTGATAACCGATGCTTTAAGAATTAGTCTATGGTAAAATCAATGAAGATTACAAGGAAGACCCACGATGGTCATGGAATGCCTAGTAATAATGGCATTATTCAAAATTGGAGGGTGGCTATGGCAGAAAACTGCCATAATATTAGCACCCAGTTGCATGCAAAAAGTGAGGGCTTTTACCATTCTTTTGAATGAAGGTGGCAGAAAAAAATAGGCAGGAGATCGATAAGGAAGGAAATCGACAAGCACCCAAAAAACAAAAAAGAGATCGAAGTTGTAGGAAGAATCTGAGGAAATCTTCAATTCAACAAGCTCATCCATTGAGGTAATTTGATTCATGAACTAGTGTCGATATCGCTATCACATCTCTTCCTTGTTTATGTTTATCTTGGTAGAACCAATAGTGTAGAGGCATGCAATGTACTCGCATGTGTGTTTCGGCTTTAGTCAAATGAATAGTTTTGGTGATCACCCTCAGGGGATTCACATGGCCTATGACCTGCTCATGTTAGTCTTTTTTTTTTAATGGAGCCATTCGGCTAGCTATGCTAGTCTGAGGCATCGAAATCCTAAAAGCAACTGTTAAGAGTATTCACTCAATAGAGCAAGCCATATCATGGCTATCAGATATCATAATCTGATTCATTGTGTACCATTTGGTGTTGATTGTGTAAGGGTTCGCTTAATAAACCTATGTAAAGAGGAAATAGACCTCTGTACTACCTTTAGTATGTGTCGACAGAGTTATCTTTTGAAGCAAACGCTTCCCATTATCGGCCTAGCCGATAATGGCGAAAGGGTAAATCATTCTTTTATGTAGTTTAGTGGTAATCATATGTGTATAAAAGAAGCCTCGATTTGAAGAATCAGTGGTTGTTAATGAAGGGTTTTTTTGAGAAACTTGTAAAGATTGATCCTCAAGATCAATAGTATAATATTTTTTTAGAAGTAGATATGAGTGTGCATGAAGTATAGAGTAGCATGCATTAAGGTATACACTATAATACTCGAAAGGGTAACTTTGAATGAAACTTGAGGTTAAGATAGGAATACCTGACCATAGAAATGGGTCGAAATCTAGAAAAAACCCTAGTCTTTTGATGCAACATGTGTAGGAAAAAGTACCGTAGACCCTAAAACCTCTTTGTTTTCATAACTGAAATTTTTTCTTAAGAAACTCACTTCGACAAGCATATTGAAGTTGATTCCCTTATAATATTAAAGATGCTCATAGTGATTCTAGTGTTGAAAGAGTTCAAGATATGGATTAAAGATATTTTTCTCTTAAGGTTGAAACTATGCTTTCTAATTTGTTTAAATTATGTTCATGATGGAAAAATCCGTTCAGTATTAAACAATGAACAATTGCTTGTAAACAACCTAAGATCAACAAAATGAGTAAAATAATTGTCATCAAATATATTATGTTAGTTTTAAAAAGAAATTTAATGATGTAAATAGAAGTTATTCTTTAGCAAACAACTTTGTTTAATTGAAAATTGTGTTTATAGCTGGAAACAACTTATTTTATGACTGTTTAGTATGTAAACAACTTACTTTATGACTGTTTAGTAGGAAACAATATCTATGTTGTTAGAACAATGAGTGTTCTTATATAAATAGCTTATTTTATGATTGTTCAGTATGTAAACAACTTACTTTAAATGACTGTTTAGTAGGAAACAGTACCTGTGTTGTTAAAACAATGAATGTTCATGTAAAAATAGGTGATTTTATGACTGTTCAGTATGTAAACAACTTATTTTATGACTTTTAATAGGAAACAATACTCGTTATGTTTAAATGATGAATGTTCTTATGGAAACAACAAATGTTACAATATAATAGTATGTGAGAAACTTTTAGTATAAGACTTGCTTGGAACATTTATTTTGACAATGAAACATCAATTAAAATACTATTAGAAGATTGTAATATGAATAATTATTATTTCATAATGTGTGCACAAATTTTAACATTAGTAGGCACATATACATGTGTATTCACTTAGACCTTGTCTATGTACATACACATACTTATGACATACCTTCTTTTGTTTATAGTACATTTTAAAGAAAAAGGCTTAAGTTGTTAAGTAGAAACTAGTCATAAGAACATGATATGACTTTTTTTTTTAAATACTCTATGAAACATCAATTTGATTTTTTGTTTTGAGTATAAATTTCTATATTTTGTCTCTTCTTTGAAGACATTTATGAATGAATATTTGATACTTGAATAGAATAGTGATACCTTATTTGACTAGAGCATCTACATGGGTAGTTGCTACTAGAGGGTAGGTAGCTAAATTATAGTAGAAAGTTACCTTCTGAGATGGGTGATGAAATGGGTTTAGAGAGTATAGTTTGGCTTTACTAGAACCTATCATTTGTTGTTGTTGCAACACACTTATTATGCTTGGCCAAGCAATATGGTTCATTATGTATGTATGAATGAACTCTGTGATTTCACTCTTTGCCATTCCTAGCATAGATCTTGCACTTTATTTTCTAAATTGTAGATAGAAATTGCATGTTGATGTATGGGCACACACTAGATTCCACCTTGCAGGTTGTTCTCTTGCTAAAATTTCCATGCAAGGTCGAGTGTTCTTCAATTCATAAGAATACCAAGGAAGCGTAAGCTTTGTGGTTGGGCGGTAAAGTGCTTCAACCATGTTCTTGTCCACTAGTGGAGGTGCGCATTGAAGAAGAACCTTAGTTGTTCCCAGGCTATCATAGTCTATGATGTATCTTGATGTTATTCATTCATGTACTTGATGAAAAATGTACTATGTAATGACATTGTGGCCTTAGGTGCCAAGTAAATCTTGATATTGTAATTTTATTTTTGAAGTGAATATAAGAATCTTTGACTCATTTTAAATGGACATGTGTATCTATGATTAACTTTAGCCACTATTTATGTCTTCTAATTTGGAGTATATTCATGTATCATTTGCAATAATAATAATTTAGTAATAATTAGGAATGGGTTATTACATTTGGTATCAAAGCTTAGGGTTTAGCTCTAGGTCTTTTGAGTCTACTATAGTTGACTAGGGTAGTTAACCATTGACCCAAAATTAGAAGTCTTGAGAATTGAACAAACCTGAATTGAATGCAGGAATAGGAAGGTCAAAGGCAGGATGAAAGAAAAGGAAAATTGTTAGAATCTCAGGAAAGAATGATGTTAAGGAAGGAAATTCCAAGATAGAGGTTCAACCATAAATTCTTGATGATGAAACTCTAGCTCAAGCCCTTACGCGACTAAAGCTAGAAAGAGGCTTGAAGATTGAGGAGAGGTAAAAACCTAAGATCAAAAATCCTTCAACAATCTAAAACTAGCCTCTAGGGTGTGGACCCAATGCACCCTTGTTGATCAAAGAGGAAAAGGAGAGCCTACATGATCAACCATCCTCTTCTATAAAGATTGATGTAAACTTGGATGATGATCCAAAGGAATGCCCTCTTTCTGATACCAAAAAATAAGAATGATATAACTTGAAGCCTATTGTAAATCAAGGTCTATTGAATCACCCTAAATATAAATAAAATCAGATAATATTTTTTTTGGTGTGTTTAATGAGAGACTCTAAAATGTGTGTATCTTGCTTTAATGTGTATGTCTTCTATGTTGAAGGATGTATGCATATGAAAACTATGTGATGTAGCATAAGAATGCTTATTCATAGAACCTTGTGTTGAGGTGTGATAAACATGATTGTGATGTAGGATAAGTGTGGGACATCATGGTGACCACCAGTCTAGATGGGGGTGGTAGTGGTCCCAGTAACGAACCGAACAAGAGATTGGAGAAAATTCTAGAGCTTCTGAATCAGAAAGAGTCTCACATGGACCACATAGAGCAAGAAGTTTGAGTGACACATGAGGACTGGGACCACAGGAATTGAAAAGGCAATCAAGGAGACAATGGTCCAGGGGCAGGTCCATAAGGGCGAATTAGGGAAGAGTTGGGAAAGACCTCAAAAGAGTAGCACTGCCCAAGTTCGAGGGTAAGGCTATTAGAACCAAAGTTGAAGCTTGGATTATAGAAATGAAAAAATATTTTGGGCTCTATAACCTTTCTAAATAGACTAGGGTGGCATGGGATACGTATCAGCTCTTAGGTAAAGCAGTGACATGGTGGGATGATGAGAAGTTGGAATGAAACCTACAACCTGTTGAGATCACTTGGAGACTCTTCCTCCAAGCTTTTAGGAAAATATGGTTACCGTAGCTTTTCTTTGACAAGAAAGTGACAAAATTTCAGAAATTAACCCAGGGAAATATGACTATGATTCAGTATTGGGAAAATTTCACTAACCTGTTGAAGTATGTGCCTCAATATTAGGGGGATGAATGGTTTTCTATCCAAAAATTCATAATGGGACTAAGACCCCACATAGGAGCCAAGGTGGATATGCATGAACCTCAGACCATGAATTAAGTCTTCCAAAAATCTACCAAACAGGAACACAAGCTGCAACAGTTGTCAAATATTTACAGTGATTCAAGTTTTAAGTCTCGTTATGGGAAGAAGAAATTTCATAAGGGAGAAAAGAGCCATTAGATCCATAATATTAAGAGGGGAAGTGAATCACAGGAGAAGGGTGAAGATAGTAATGGTGGAAAGAACAAGAAACCAAACAAGGGTAAGGGCAAGGATGACCATAAGCAGAAGAGATTTAGAGAGGACATGCCAAGAGGTCACAAAGGGCCTTGTGATGGATGCTATAATTGTGGAGGTGACCATTATGCCTCAAATTTTCCTCAGCATTTGAAGGGGAAAAAGGGATGAATCTACCAACAGACTCACCAGATCCACGTTGCAGTTGATAAAAGGCAAGTAGAATACCAGGCTTCACCAATGCAAATAATGGGTAAGCTTTATCACTAATCTATCTCTATCTCAATCGATAGTAGAGCTACTTAATGTTTTATAAATCCTAGAATGGTATCCAAGATACCCATTAGACCTGGGTACATGGAAAACTCATGGATAGTCCAGTATGGTAATCGAGTAGAGTGAAGGGTAGATACCTATCTCTTTTGTAGTGAGTTAGAACTTCCAACCTTTCAAACTTAGGTCAACTTGTATGTGGCACCCTTAGGCTCATATGATGTAATTTTGGGAATAAATTGGTTAACTGAGCATAAAGCTTTAGTGAATTGTGAGGATGATGTGGTCAAGTGTCTGGATGATTATGGAAACCCAGTTGAGGTTTGTGGAATGCAAAGACCCTTAGAGCTTAGATATATTTTTGTGATGTAGCTCAAGAAGGCTTGTTGAAAGGGGTGTGTGATTTACACAGTGCATGCTAGTAATCCAAACAACAAGGAGCCATATTTAGATAATTATCCTATTCTTAAGGAGTTCTAGGATGTATTCCTTAATGAACTTACAAAATTACTTTTGAAGTGGGAATTTGATTTTTCTATCAAGCTAGTTCTAGGAGTTGAGCCTCAATCCAAGGTGCCTTCTCAGATGACCACCACAAAACTCTATGAGTTAAAGGCCCAGCTAATGGAATTGTTGGATAAGGGGCTCATAAGACCCAGTGTGTCTCCATGGGGAGTGCCGGTTATTTTTGTGAAAAAGAAAGATGGAACTTTGTGTCTATGTATAGATTATCATATGTTGAACAAGGTTACCAGCAAGAACTAGTATCCACTCCTAAGAATTGATTAATTTTTTGATCAAATGAAGGGAGAAATGGTGTTCTCCAAAATTTATCTCAAGTTAGGGTACCGTCAATTGAGGATTAAGGAAAAAGATATTCCGAAGACTACATTCAAAACTTGGTATGGACATTATGAGTTCACAGTGGTACATTTTGGTTTAACTAATGCACTAGCATCCTTTATGAACCTTATGAATAGTGTATTTAGAGACTGTTTGGATGACTTTGTCTTGATTTTCATTGACGAAATTCTAGTCTACTCAAGGACTATCAAGGAACATGATAGAAATTTGAGGATAGCTTTTCAATGTTTGAGAGATAGGAAACTATTTGGAAAGCTACCCAAGTGTTCCTTCTATCAGGACCGAGTGCACTATTTGGGCCATATCATTTCAGCTGAAGGAGTCTCCGTGGACCTCGAAAAGATCAAGGCAATTGTGGAGTGGCCAGTACCTCAAAATGTGTCAGAAATATGTAGCTTCATGGGCCTTGTAGGATATTATAAGAAGTTTTTGCAAGGGTCCTCCAAGATTGCATCTCCTATTACCTCACTCCAAAGGAAGGGAACACAATTTGAATGGACCGAGAAATGCGAGTAGGCATTCCAAATCCTAAAGGAGAGGCTCACTACAACACCTATGTCAACTATCCCTAATCCTAATGGGGGATTCGCAGTAATCATCAATGCTTCTGAAGAGGGATTGGGAGTAGTATTAATGCAAGACGAACAATTAGTGTCATATGAATCAAGAAACCTTAAGCAACACGAAGTTAACTATGCACCTCATGATTTGGAATTAGCACCCATAGTTCATGCCTTATAGATGTGGAGGCATTAACTTTTGGGAAAGCCATTTGAACTCAAGACAGACCACTTGGGGTTGAGATACATATTTACCCAGCCAAACCTTAATGCATGACATAGAAGGTGGCTAGAATTCCTTAGTGTGTATGACTTTGGAATTGAATACATAAAAGGGAAAGAGAATAGAGTGGTTGATGCTCTTAGTAGATGAAGAAATATGATGGCCATGATCTCAACAAGGTCTAACTTGAGGCAATAGGTAATTCAAAATCTACGAGGGGATGAGCACTACAAGAGAGTGAAGAGCACCCTAGTTGAAAACCCTTCGGATCATCGGTTTGATGGGTACAAAATCGAACCAGATGGAATTTTGAGGTACCAGAGGAGAATGTATATTCCTAACTCTAGAGAGCTAAGAAAGTTGGTTTTAGAAGAAGTTCATAATGCACCTTATTCAAGACACCTCAATGTATCTAAGATTATTGTGGAATTGAAGAATATACTTTTGGCCCAAACTCAAGAAGGATGTAGTGGAGTACATAGCCAAATGCTTGGAGTGCCGGTGAGTTAAGGCTAAGCATGCACACCCAGCTGAGTTATTGTATCCACATGACATATCTAAGTATAAATGGCAAGAGATCAGTATGGATTTTGTATAGGGGTTGTCATTGAACAAGAATAAGCATGATGCTATCTTGGTCATGACTGATAAGTTGACCAAATTTGCGCACTTCATTTCAGGAAACCTTAAGGATGGATCGTTGATCCTAGCTAAGAAATTTGTTCAAGAGATCTTCTATTTGCATGGAGTGCCAAAGACTATCATTTTTGATAGGGACACATGAATTACCTCAAAGTTTTGGACAACCTTGAATGCAGCATTGGGAGCTAAATTTAATTTTAGCTTGGCTTATCATCCTTAGACTGATGGGTAGACAAAGAGGGTGAATTAGGTAGTTGAAGACCTCCTCTGAATGTATTGTATGGACCAATAGTATAGGTAAAAATAATATTTTCCTTTGGCAGAGTTTTCTTACAACTCCTATCACACATCCTTAGGAATGACACCATTTGAAGCCTTATATGGGAAAAAGTATCGTAGCCCCATTAGTTGGGATAAACTAGAGGAAAGGATTATACTACTTGACCTAAAATACTTAAGGAAATGGAAGAACAAATGAGGGTCATTAAGAGAAGATTGAAAGAAGCAACATATCAACAGAAGAGTTATGCTAACAAGAACCATACTCTTAGATAGTTTGCAATAGGGGATAAGGTTTTCTTAAGAGTTAAACCTCATAAAAGCTCTATTGCTTTTGGAAAGTCTTCCAAGTTGTCCCCAAAATATGTGGGACTATTTGAAGTCTTGGAAGTGATTAACCTAGTTTCTTATAGACTATCTCTACCACCTACTTTGGCTCAACTTCATAATGTGTTTCATGTTACTTTGCTTAAGCCATATCATCCTGATGTGACTCATGTAATTGATTGCCAATCCTTGCAGGTACAAGATCTAGGAGTGGTGCTATTCTTGGATAGACACAACATTAAGTTGCAGAGTAGATATATTGCTCAATATAAGGTCTAATGGGACCAGTATTCAGAGGAAATTGCTACTTGGGAGGATGCAACAGAAATAGAACACTCCTTTTTGCACTTGCTTTCTTGAAAAGAAACTCAATAATTTTGTTTGAAAATTTTGGATTGAGATACTATGATATTTCATGCTTTAAAATTTTGATGTTGAAATAGACATATATTTCAAATGATGTTGAAATAGACATATATTTCATGTGATGTTGAAATAGACATATATTTCATGTGATGTTGAAATAGACATATATTTCATGTGATGTTGAAATAGACATATATTTTGATGAGATGTTGAAATAGACATAAATGTTCAAATTTGATATGATGCTATTTACTCTGACTTACTAGACATTGTGACAATGTCTCTTCTAAGAGGGGAAGGATGTCATAACCCAATTTTATTACATATTTATTTAAATGTGGAAAATTGAATTATAAATGAAATTTAATTAAATATTTAATGGAGATTCTAGAATATTCGAATGTTGAATATAAGGAGTTGACTGATGTTGAATTTGTAGATTTTTGAAAACTATTTTTTATATGTTATCAAGAATTTGAATATTACTGATCAATTTGCAAGTGCAAGTGTGTGCAGTTGCACGATGACAGGCTGAAGGACAAGAACATGGTTGAAGTAGGATTGTTTAGCTAGATTGAATGGTAAGACAATTGGAGTTTGGGTGAACACACCATAATGGAATGATGATTGGAATTTGATTGATCAACATATATAAGAAAGTGATTTTTTTATTTGAACTATTTTTAGTGCTTGCAAATGAATGATTAGTAGATTTAATTATCTATTCAAGCCTTCTGATTTGAAGGAACTAAAATGAGCATTGTAAAGAAAATTCTCTTCTTTGGTGTAGAAATATATATATGTAAAGAAGATTGAAATGTAAAATTTATAGTTCCTTACTTAAAATGATAGTGTATGGAACCTTTGAGTCATTTCAAACAAGCAACTTGTATATGAATGCCTTATTTAAAAAATATGCATATATACATATATACATATATACATATATACATATATACATATATATATATATATATATATATATATATATATATATATATATATATATATATATATATATATATATGTATGTAAATCAAACACACACACATACACACACACACACACACATATATATATATATATATATATATATATATATATATATATATATATATATATATATATATATATATATATATATATATATATATATATATATATATATATATATAAATACTATATATGGGTAAGTGGATGGATCTGTGACACAATTTTGGCTCTTAAGATGCCACTTTTTTTTTTAAATCAGAAAAATCTAATTTGCACGAGAAAATGAAGATAGTTACGCTCAAATTTCAAGATGCAAGAAGAACAAATGTTGAAGTGCTCTGAGTCTAGTTTCTAAGCTACTATTTTTTAAAAAATTAATGAAGAATAAGGGTCTCAAAAAGGGGGGGGGGCAAAATAGGTCCTATTTTTATCAAAGAAACAACATAGTGCCCGAGGGCTCCCCCCCTTTTGATTAACTTTTTTTTAGAATTTCAAAATTCCCAACAATGAGAAATTAGCTAAGACCATGTAGTTTATCCTTGTTCTTTTGGATAATTTTTTTAATGAATATATAATATTTTATGAATTTTGAAAGTGGACACATCCTAAAAAGTTTAAATTTGAGCATGCTCCCCCCTAAATTTTTTGAAAACTAATCGAAAATTGATTTTTTTTCATCATGTGTAGAATGGAGTCTAGTTTCAAAAAATGTAATTTGTTTCATGTTTTGATGAACGAGTAAAAATCTATCCTAAAACTAGCACATGCTGGTTTTTGGCAAAAAATGGAGGCATTTACAATAGAAGCCATGGATCAAAACCTTAACTAAATCAAAATGAAAAAAGAATTATATATTTAGATAGCTAAGAGAGAGGTTAACACTATCATGATTTTTTTTATAAACTTGCATTGAAAGATGTGCAAATGAGATGGGAAGCATGGACAAAAATATGAGGAAATTTGGCAAATCTTGTTAATTAACACATCCAAAGCAGGTCATTTGGTGAGCACACACTCACCAAATGGCACATCACATTTGGTGAGCGCCAAATGTGATGTGTCATTTGGCGCTTGCCAAATGACCTACTTTGAACAAAACTTGAATTTCCCCTCTATTTGGTCGACAAATTTGATAATGCTTAGAGTGCATAGTTTATGATCGTAGATGGATAGTTGAAATTTTACCTTTCATACACTCTCTAACTCATTACCCTAACTGAATAACTATTTATCCCTCTAAAGTCTCTCTCTCTCAGGTCTCACTCCCTACCACGTGACCTAGACTACTCTCTCTCAATCCAATCCCCTCTCTCAGGTCTCTTTCCCTCCCACCTAGGTACCTAAATAAATCTATCTCACTCCAACCCCCTTTCTCACTCTCCCTCTCTCTCCCCCCTTTGGTCTTTTTGTCTCTCTCATTCCATCTCCCTCTCTTAGGTTGTTATCTTTCTCTCTTTGTCTCTCTCTCAAGTCTCCCCCTCCTATCCCCTCTCCCTCTCTTAGGTCTCTCACTCACTCCCTCTATCTCCCTCCCATTCCCTCTCTCTCACTCACTCTATCTCTCTCCCTCTCTCTCACACACCTCCCTCTCTCTCTCATATCTCTCCCTCTCTGGGGTATCTCCCTCCCACCACCCTTCCCCTCCTCTCTTAATAATCTCCCTCCTACCCTCTCTCTCTCTCAGTCTCTCCCTCCCATCCCTCTCTCTCTCTCCCACTCCCTCTCTCTCTCTCTCACTTCCTCTATCTCTCTCCCACTCCGTCTCTCTCCCTCTCTCTCAGGTCTCTCCCTCCCATCCCTTCTCCCTCTCTCTCTCTCTCATAATCACTCCCTCTATCTCTCTTCCACTCTCTATCTCTCTCCCTCTCCCTCTCTCTCAAGTATCTCCCTCCCACCACCTCTCCCTCTCTCTCTCAAGTCCCTCTCTCTCACATTCCCTCTATCTCTCTCCCACTCTCCCTCCCTCTCCCTATCTCTCAAGTCTCTCCCTCCCACCCCCTCTCCCTCCCTCTCTCTCTCTCAAGTCTCTCCCTCCTACCCCTCTCCCTCTGTCAAGTCTCTCTTTGTCTCTCTCACTCACTCCCTCTCTCTTAGGTATCTCCCTCCCACCTCCTCCCACTCTCTCTCTCTCTCCTTCTCTCTTAGGTATCTCCCCCCACCCCCCTCTCTCTCTATCTCTCTCTCAGTCCTCCATCTCTCTCCCATCCCTCTATCCCTCCTACTCCTTCTCTCCCTCCTACTCCCTCTCCCTCCCACCACCTCTCCCTCTCTCAAGTCTCTCTCTCTCACTCCTTGTATTTCTCCCATCCCTCTATCTCCATCCCTCTCTCACTCCCTCTATCTCTCTCCCTCTCCCTCTCCCTTTCCCTCTCTCTCAAGTATCTCCCTCCCACCACCTCTCCCTCTCTCTCTCTCTCAAGTAGAGGGTTTAGGGTTTAGGTATTAGGGATTAAGGGTTAAGGGTAGAGGGTTTAGGGTCTAGGGATTATGATTTATGGTTTAAGGGTAGAGGGTGTAGGGGTGAGAGAGAGAGGGGGGCTTTGAGGGTAGAGGGTTTATGAGTTTAGGGTTTAGGGTTTAAGGGTTTAAGGGTTTAGGGTTCAAGGTTTACGGTTTAAGGGTAGAGGGTAGAGGGTTTAGGGGTTTAGGGATTTAGGGTTTAGGGTTTAAGGGGGTTTAGGGTTTAAGGGTTGAGGGATTAAGGGTTGAGGGTAGAGGTTATTGGGTTTAAATGTAGAGGGTATTGGGTTTAAAGGTAGAGGGTATTGTGTTGAGGGTAGAGGGTTTACGGGTTTGGTTTTAAGGGTTTAGGGTTGATGGTTTAGGTCTAATCCCATCTCTCTATCTCCCACTCCCTCTCTTAAGTCTTCCCCCCACCATAATTGAATAAATCTCTCCCTCTCAATTCTCTCTCTCTCAGGTCTCACTCCCTCCCATGCTACCTAGACTAATTTGTGTCACCCCAATGCCCTCTCTCACACCCCCTCTGTCAAGTCTCACTTACCTCCCACCCTACCTAGACAAATATATTTCACTCCAACCCCCTCTCCCACACTCCCTCTCTCTCTCTCTCTCCCCCTTTGGTCTTTTTGTATCTCTTAGGTCTCATCCCTCCTTATCCCTCTCTCTTTGTTAGGTATTTCCCCCCACTGTAATTGGATAACTCTCTATCCCTCTCAAGCCTCTATCGCTCTCAAGTCTTAGTCGCTACCACACTACCTAGAATAATCTCTCTCACTCCTATCACCTCTCTCTCTATCTCAAGTCTCACTGCCTTTGTCTCTATGGAAGGTGAAGATTTCAAAACAACACATTTGGTGCTCACCAAATTTGGTATGCACCAAATTTGGTGCTCTCCAAATTTAGCGAGTGCCAAATGTATTTTACCTTCAAACAATAAAATAAGGGCTGACCTTGTGATTTAGTCCCACATGCTTCTATATTTGTTTGGTTTAGTGCTTTATCCGATTTAGAAACACCTTTTTTTATGCAATTGACTCCATTTTGTACCAATCTATGCTTGATCCATCACCTTTTTACCACCAATCTAAATGCTAGACAATGTAGAAGAAGACATTTTGAAGTTTCTACATCATTTTACATTATCTTAGGTAATATATTCATTTTGGTAGTATTGAAATGTTTATATTTAGTATATTTGTTTTTTTTGACAATATAAACTAAATTCCTTTAATGATTTTATTAATCATAACAATTGCACATAGAATTCAACATTGAATTATATGGGAGTTGCATAAAAAAGTTTAATTTTTATGAGTTTGAAGAACAAAAAAATGAAAAACATGAAATTTACTTAACACAAATTTACTTAAGACAAATTTTCTTAACACAAATTTACTTATGAATTCTATTTGCATTGCTTATAGTAGTCCACTTCTAGCATGGCTAGTGGAATTCACTCTAACCACATTCAACAATTAATGCAATGTAATCAGTGGTATGGATATGTTTGAAAAAATGCATTACAACTACTTTTCTTGTGGTATGGAGGTAGATGTATGTATGAAAAATGTTGTAGGATATAGACATGTTTGATAGTTCCAAACAACTCGCTACCTTCTTTCATAAAATCCTTTGGTGTGTTCAATGAAATGTAATGTAATCAACATTATCAATATGTTTCATAAAATGCATTACTTAATTTTGTTCTATGTGTGATTGTGAACATGTAGCATTCAATGCCATGCTGAAGAAATGACCCAAGCCTCTAACACCAAAAGAACATGCAGTAAAAAATGCAAGGAGAAGAGAATAAAAAATTGCAGCTTGTGAAGCAAATGAATTGCAGCCCATACAGCCAAAAATTCTTGTGCAATCTAAGAGAGATGTACAATTGTAAAAACAAAGGGCACAATTGAAAAAAAATCATGGAAGGACACAAATGGATCCCCAAGTTGGAGGCACATCATCAACCAAAGGTGAAGTTCAATGCACATCTCCAGTTGAAGACACACTAGCAACATGTGGTCTTCCAAGTACATCAAAATCACATCTACATTTGAAGACACACCATCAACAACATTGGGTTTCAAAAGTACATCAGCAAAAACACCTCTATTTGAAGTCACTCCACAAATGACATCTCAAGTTGGAGGTACAACATTGTTTACATGTCAATCTTAAGGTATGTCGTCAATTGCACCTCTAATTGAAGGTACACGATCTATCCCTGATGTTGTTGACATTCCTAATGTTGACACAAATTTACATTTGAGAACTCCTCCTATAGTTTTGCATAGAAAGCCTATATTTTTGATTGATATTGATTCCAATGTTTTGAAATGGATGCCTGATAAGATGTCAAAATGTACATGTCAAAGATCTACACAAAGGATATGGAGTTTCTTTTTTGAGAAGTTAAGTGAGGTTGGAAGATGCCAACTATTTGTTGAAATGATGAGGCAACTCAAATTTAGGCCCACTATGAAGGCTCTTGGGATGAGAGTTTTGAATGACTCAAGTGGAAATTCCATTGTAAATAACTTGATGAGTGAATATGAGAGTGTGGGTTTTACCTCCTGCACGAAGGATAGTTGTGCCACAAGACGTGTGATGACAACAACACTATTTCAAACAAGGAACAAGGTGAAACTTACAAAGACAAGTAAGTCTTTGAAAATAAGTAGATCATCTCTAATGTGATCCAAAGGTAGGCGTGAAAGATTGGAGGATCCAAATAGAAATGAGTTATGGGCATTCTCGGGTAGAGTGCCATAGAAAGATAAAATAATTGCTCAAGGCTTGAGATATTTAATAGTAGATTATTGGAAGGATAACACAAGGACCTCTCCTAATCAAAGAGATGTTGTATAAAGGATAATTGGAGCCACATCCAAAGCATTATTTGGATACCACTCAAACCCATTTTTTTGCTGATTTTGTACAAAAGTTTCTTGCAATTAAAATATGTCAAAGGTATTTTGAAATGCTAAAGCCTTTTTATGTCAAAATAAATCACACATGAACTACTTGTTGTTGTAGAGTACATATTGAGTTTTCTAACCATTATGATGTTTATTGACATATATGTGTAGATATGCATACTGACAATGTTTTGTAGGAATGTAACAGAAGGCCTCCACCTAAATCCTCAAGGGAATTCTTATCTTCCATTTTATGTGAAAGAGAGGATGGCCAAATTTTTTACAAGAAGTCATGTTTGGATGGTGCATGTCATCATTGTGGTGGCATGCAAAATTTTCCAATTTTCCAACAAATGGCTAGTACACACACAATTAGAGACAAAATTGTCAAATTTGGCAAATACAAGACAATGGCCTATAGTCTAAAAGATGGGAAATAAGCGAAGAAGTTTAAATTGGTAAGTGATAAGATTCTAGTATATTAGTTTATGGGCATTTTCCGTGATCAGGTGGTGTATGAGTATGCAAGGCATACACATAGAGCTCAATGGTTGGACTCATAGTTCAAGTTATGCAAGGACACATTTCCACTTCATAGCATCATTTTAGTTGTTGAATTCACAGAGAACTACACACTACAACCACAAAATGAGGTGCAATCACAGTACTACAACTCCACACAGGTTTCTATATTTGTGCATATAGCATTCATTCATGCAAATGATAGTACAAAGGATAACAAGAAAGTATTGAGGGAGTATCACTTTTACATTAGTGATGATTGCACACATTCTACCGAGTTTGTGCAAGGTTTCTTTCAGATGTTATATGTTGATCTAGCTAGCAGGGGTATATCATTTAGTCAACATATCATATGGTTAGATAACTAGACATCACAATTCAAGAATGCCAGAATGTTTTACTAGTTGAGTAGGATGCATAGGATCAGTGGTGTTCAACATATGTGGAATTCTCAGAGGCTGGGCATGGAAAGGGGGAGCATGATGGAGTAGGTGCATGTATCAAAAGATCCCTAGCACGAGAAGAGTTAAAGTACAAAGATAGTGTAAAGTTGACAGATGCAAGATCAATTGTCGAGTGGTGGAATCATGCAATGGGTCTAGGTAGTCAAAGTAATTCCTTAGTTCATAGATTTTTTCATTTAGTAGATGATAATAAAATTGAAAAATATGAGGATTGTTGTACACTAACAGGATTGAGTGAGCTACACTCTTTTAGAAACTCCAATGCAGGTACATGGACTATCCATACATGAAAGATGGCATGCTTTTGTTTTGCATATACACTTCAATCATGGAATGATTGTGAGTCAATAGAGTGGGTTGACGAATGGTCTGTAAGAAGTCTAACCCCACTTGACACTTATTAGCTCCCAATGGCTCTACAAATCGTAGAGATGCAATCATCCGTTGACTTTGATCATGTATCGGACCTTGTAGAACCAGGTAAAATATCTTACAAGTTTTATTTTGATGTTCATTAAATACATCTAACAATATGTGCATATCAATGCAGGGCACGTATATGGGTATGTGCAGGATCATGATGGGCCGAAAAGTGGCAATATGATGAGTATGTGTAGGGTATGTGGTTGACGACTTTTTTTTTACCCAAAATTGATGAAATGAAAAGGGTTTTTAAAGAAAATTCTCATATTTCCACCAACATAAATTATGCTATACTTTGAATTTAATAAACAATTATTATTTATTTTCTGTTTGAATTATGACTAAAGTCACATTAATAGGTTGATTGAAAAAATCTACTTTGCAAATGGTAACACATTTTTTGAATCCAAAACATGCATCACATTCTATGCTTAGTATACTACAGGATTTAAAAATGAAAAATTGAATTTCATGAAGTTTTGACCAAGTTAAGGTGGTTAGACATACAATTTTTATATTTTTTAAAAGTTGTAATAAAAAATTCATAATTAATTATTTACTTGAAAAAAATTATAAAAAAATATGCATCACATCCGGACATGAGTCTTCTACTTATTTCTAAAATCTGATAAAAAAATATTATCATTTTATTGTGGTTAGGGTGGTCAGACAAACACCTACTTCTTATTTTTTCCCTGAAATTTAAGTACTACTACATTGAAATTTCAAATTTTCTCCAAATAGATTTTTATTTTTTAAATAAACCTAGTATTTTAGAAACTATATTCAATTTTCTACAGATTCTATTCTTACATATTTTTGAAATAATATAGATAACTTATTCAAATTTTTACGTCAAGTTACCTAACTTTGATTTTTAAAATTTTTTTCCACTTAAGGGCCTATTTTTTCCATGATGATCCTGCACATACCCATATGCAGTGATTACAGATGAAGAAAATGAAGAGGGTACAAATTATTACCTATGTCTTTGTATCGAGGCCAAAAATAAATTAGAGGCACCAATTATAGATGGAGAAAACATAAAATATCCTACAAGTTTAGTGGTTGTTACTAGAACATGGCTTAGAAGGTACCTAGTTAAGAATGTTACAGTTTGGTTGTTTGAAGACTTCGACACACATTAGGAGATTCTTCACTACTTGAACCTTGTTGTCACCACCAACGTTCATTTGATAAAATATAAGGGTAGACCTGCGAACAAGAACTTGTGGAAAGTGCGTGAGTCTGACTATGAGGCAATACTTGACACAATAAAGAGTAGAGCAGACCTGGATGGTTCCCTGGATTGATTGGTAAGTATGAACATTGAATTTGTAAAGTCGTGTTATTGATCATTGCTTTATTTCAAGCGTTGAAGTTTTATTGTATAAGGGTTTGCAAAATTACATTAATGTAGATATGCAAATTGATGGTTATATGTTGCTCTCTGTTTGGTGCAGGGGCACCAAGCTTCAGTGGTTTTCATTAGGGTGATGAAGCCTTTTTTTGGCTTGGATAAGGTAATATAGACCATTTCTTGATGCAATAAGTCTATTTTAGTGGTTAATAGTGAGTTAGAAGGTTTTAGTTGCAAATTTTCTAAATTAGTGCAAAGTGTCATTTTTCAAATTTTGAAGTGCAAGAAATGCATAGTGGGGAAGCTGAATAGTCAGGGAAGGCCAAAGGTCACTTGTGGTGTTGGTTTTAAATAAATTATTGATTAAGGGAGTTGAATATATGTATTTGAATCTTGAACGAAGGACTGTGTGGAGAAGAGTGGAAGATTGTGTACAAGCATTGATCAATAAAGCTTTGTTTTCTTTGTAAATCTGAGTTTGTTTTTCTCTTTTTCAGTGCTATAGTAGTCAATTGCATGATACTGTACTGAAGGGAATTGAATAAAAGTGTTTTTATTTGGGTAGATGGATGTGTTATCCATGTTTTGGTTTTTGTGGCATTTAAATCCATCTTGTTTTGATCTCTTAGGGTGGGTTTTACTATAGGCAGGTCTAGAAGTCTAAATTTCAAGTTTTGAGGTCATCAAGTGATTTAATGGTTCATTCCACCTAATGTATATATTTTAGCTCAATGGAATGAGTCCATTAGGTTTGTAATAGGTTAGATTATGATTCTTGGAGCACGAGAGATTATTTTGGAGTCATGGCATGTAGCCTTGGGTGTGAAAATGTGTGATTTTGAGTGAATTTAAGTGGTTTTAGAGTGTGAATGGATGAAATCCTTTGGGCAAGTCACTTGTGAGAGTCTTTTGAGAATTTACATACATCATATGGTATGTTTGGGGTGTTGGATGTGAGATTTAATTGTGGGGAGAGTGATTTTCAATGAGGCTCCTTGGAAAACCTAGGTTTTGTGGCTTGAGAGTGAGGGTTTAGTGGATTGGTAGCTTGGTGAGCAGTTGGAGCTCTAAAAATTGTGAAATATTAAGGTTGGTAACCTATTTAATGATTTTCTATGGTGTTTGACTTTATTTTGGTTGTTTGAGAAGGTGTCTCTTTGGAAAAGAGGCCTAATTGGCCTAGTTGCCCCTACAGTATAGTGGGATTTTGGAGAATACATTGAAAAACCCATCTCCAGGCCTCCTGTGACCTTATCACCACTTCAAACATCCTTGTTTAAACATTCACATGCTTAATAATCCTTAATATTAGGTTTCCCCCAGACTTCACCCACTTTTAGTCTCTAAAACCTCAATTTTCCATTAAAAAATGCACTTCTCTCAACTAGGGCTTGATGCCCAAACATACGCGTGACCTCCCCAGTCCTTGCAAACCTTCAAACACATCAAAACCCACCAAATATCACTAAAACCAATTGGTTCTATCCTTCTTCAAAACAAATTCTTCAATCTGCTACTTCAACCCATGCCTTTTAGGCCTGAATTCATGCATTATATACTTGCTTGTCACTTGAAGTTTCATTAATGAAATTATATATTAACTTATATGTTTATCTTATTTTCCTCTTGTAGGAGTAGGTGTTGGAACACTTGAAGGAGTAGGTGTTGAAACACCTCAGGGAGGAGGTGTTGAAACACCTGAAGGAGATAAAGAAAAAGAGATGCCTAAAGAGGTATGTGTTTATTTTATTTTGTGTTTGGTAAATATGTTCCTATTACTGACAATTGTATGCTAACTTGTATCAATTTGATGTTTTTGTTCACATAGATAGATTGACATTGCAAAAGTTGGTATGATTGGTTCTTTGAGAGGGGCATATTCTAGGACTCATGATGATTTGAAGAGACATATATATGAAGTAATCAAGATTTCAATTTTAGAGTTCAATTATAATTCAATGTATATTGATTTTGATGTTAATTATTCAATTTTAAATTATATAATATAACTTTAATCTCAATTTTGGTTTGAATTTTTCTTGTGCAATTACCTTCAGAGCCAAAGAGTGCTTCAAAGAGGCTCCATTTTGATGATCCACCGGTAGTTTAGGATGATATAGACATTTTGGCAAGTATATTTTGAATAGATATCAAGATGGCATATGCCACATTTTGTAAAACTTTGTTTGAGTTGGCATTGATGCCATTTTTATATATGGACATACACTTGATTATTGGATAATTTGATATATAGAAGTTGATAATCGAAATAATTTGTTCATCATGTACATGTTTAAACTATTCAAAAATTTAATCTTGAGCAATGGTTAAATATCAATGTACAATAGCATAAATAATGGTTATATTATATAGTTGAAAATCAAAAATAATGAATAATGATAAATTATATCATATATTGCTTAGTTATATTATGGTCAAATTATATATTGTAAACAAATTTGAAGACAAGAACAATGGTAAAGTTTAACATTTTAACTTTAAAGTTTAAATACACAAATGTCATTGTCTCACACTACATATTTCATATTGCATTATCATTACATATTGAAATTCAAAAAATATCATAGTTTTATGTTGATAAACATGCCAAAGTGATGCACAACAGGGTGACAAACTCTCAACAAACCAACTACCCTTTAATCTTCCTTCCAGACACAAAACACCATTGGACAGTCATGACCAGAGTACATAAGCACTAAATCAACAATCATCTTCCAATGAAACACTCACCAACACTCCAAAACTCAAAACCCTCACTTTTGACAAGTTTTAAAGGGTTTTATTGAAAACCTCACCTCCAGACCTTCCCTCAATATTTCAATGCTTCTAACACTTTCAAATATGTGTGCCCTTGATTAATTAACTCTTACAAATTGCTTCCCCTTGATTATTTTCCATCACTACCTACTCTTAACCTCCAAATTTCACTCAAAACACACATTCTTGACAACTAAGCATCATGCCCAAACCCCCAAATGGCCACCCTACTCTTGAAATCATGCACACATGCCCCTTACACCTAATTATGCCATTCCATTGAGTTATAGTAGAATACAATGGGTGGAAAAGACATTTGGTGGAAATTTCCATGCTACCCCTATGAAAAAAGCATGAATTTAGGCCTAGGAGGCATAGCTTGAAGTAGTGGATTAAAGCAATAGTTTGGAAGAAGGTTATAACCTAGTTGTTTCAATGTTATCAGGTGGAGTTTGATGTGATAGAAGGTTTTCAAAGGTAGGGTAGGTCATTTGGATGTTTGGGCTTGAAGCCCTAATTGAACAAAGAGTGAAAATGGGTGAAATTGAGAGGTTTTAAGAAGGAAATGTGTGAGAAATTTGGGGGAAGCATAATTTGAAGGTGAATTAAGTTTGTATAGGGTGAAATAAGAGTGTTTGAAAAGATTTTGAGGTTTAATGAGGTCTGGAGATGGGTTTTTCAATAAACACTTACTTATTTGGTGAAAAATGAGGCTTTCATGAAAGAGGGTCTTAGCAAGTGAGTTTTGACTCAGTGGTTGAAGAATTTGTGGTTTTGGAGGTAGTTTTAGGACTTTCTAATGGTATTTTGAGTGGGTAGCAAGATTGAAGGAGAGTTCCTTTGTTAAAGTGGGCTAATTGGAGCCCCTTTTGGAGCGTTCAAGGTCAGTTTGATCGTATGGTTCCAAAGTAAGTACATGTGATTCTGTGATATGTTTAAATGTTCCCTAATGGGTTCCTGAAATGGTAGTTTTTTTGTAGCTTTGAGTGGTCTCTTGAAAGTTGTGAGAGGGAAACCTAGGTTGCACACCTACAAGACTGAACAGTGAAGTTGAGAAGAGTCACCCTTGTTACGGTTTGAAGGTTGGAAGTTTGATTTCTTCAATTGAATTTGAGTTTGGATAGTTGTGGAACTCTCTTTCATTGCATCACAAAGGACCTTATTCATGACAAAAAAATATTAAGACACCCTAAGCACTAACTGGTGTAGGGGCACCAAGAGCATTTTATGCAAATGTTGACAATTGAGGTCTTTTGGTTGTTTAGGGGTATTTGAGTCTTTTTCAAAAAATAAGTTCATTTAGATCATTTTATGATGTAAGGAGTCCTTTTATAGGTCTTTAGGTGGTTGAAAGGTCTAAGTTGCAAAATATTGCAAAAAATGCAAAAGTGTGTAAAAATTGTCAAAATTGCAACTTATTGTCAAATGGTGGAAGTTCAAGAGTCATCTTGTTGTAGTTCATGGGGAAAATAATTGGAAGTTTTTTAGTCATATTTAGGCATGGTCCTCTTTTGCACCAAACACACAAAATCGCTCTGAGCTACATTCAAATGGTAGAATCCCTTAAGAGTCCAAAGTGCAAAATGGCTGCAAACATTAGCATTCTCATATTCGGACACTGTGATGCTTAGAAACTTTTCATCTAAGCCTATGGTATTGCGTTGGGCCCCTCTACAATAACCTCTCTTGGTTTTCACTATCTTGGAGGCCTTTTCCTATGGTGGCGAATTCTCACTTGGGGAAAAAGTTGTCAAATGCAAGTAGTTGAAAGTTGCAAAGTGGTGCAACTTTCGTTTTGCAACTCGTGTGAAAAAAAAATTGTTTTGATGTGTCTAGATGGGTACGTTTACACTAGGAATGGTCCTCTTTCGCATTGAAACACATGGAATTGCTTCGAGCTATATTCAACCTGTAGAATCCCTTAAGAGTCCAAAGTACAAAAAGGCTACAAACTTTAGCATGCTCGTATTCAGACACTGTGATGCTTAGAAATTTCTCATCTAAGCCTATGGGATTGAGTTGGGCCCCTCTACAATAACCTCTCTTAGTTTTCGCTATCTCAGAGGCCTTTTCTCGTAGTGGAAAATTCTCGCTTGCGGAAAAGGTTGTCAAATGCAAGTAGTGTAAAGTTGCAAAGTGGTGTAACTTTTATTCTACAACTCATGTGACCAAATGAGCTATTCTAACGCATCTAAGTAGGTACGTTTACTCTAGGCATAGTCCTCTTTCACACCAAAACATGTGGAATCATTTCGAGCTACATTCAACTGACATAATCCTTTAAGAGTCCAAAGTGCAAAATGGATGCAAACTTCAGCATGTCCATATTCAGACACTGTGATGCTTAGAAAATTCTCATCTAATTCTATGGGATTGCTTTGGGCCCCTCTACAATAACCTCTCTCCATTTCTGCTATCTCAGAGGCCTTTCCCCGTGGTGACGAATTCTCGCTTGGTTAAAAAGTTGTCAAATGCAAGTAGTTGAAAGTTGCAAAGTGGTGCAACTTTCGTTCTGCAACTTGTGTGACCAAATGGACTATTCCAATGCATCTAAGTGGGTACATTTATGCTAGGCATGGTCCTCTTTTGCATCGAAACAAGTGGAATCGCTTCAAGCTACATTCAACTGCCATAATCCCTTAAGAGTCCAAAGTGCAATATGGCTGCAAACTTCAACATGCTCATATTCAGACACTGTGATGCTTAGAAACTTCTATTTTGAGCCTATGGGATCATGTTGGGCCCCTCTATAATAACCTCTCTTGGTTTTCACTATCTCAGAGGCCTTTTCCCATGGTGGTGAATTCTCGCTTGGGGAAAAAGTTGTCAAATGCAAGTAGTTGAAAGTTGCAAAGTGGTGCAACTTTCGTTTTGCAACTTGTGCGACCAAACAAACTGTTCTGAATCATCCAGGTTGCTACATTTATGCTAGGAATATTCTTCTTTTGCACTAAAACATGCAGAATCACTCCGAGCTACATTCAACCAGTAGAATCCCTTAAGAGTTCAAAGTGCAAAATGGATGCAAACTTTAGCATGCTCATATTCAAACACCATGATGCTTAGAAACTTCTCGTCTGAGCCTATGGGATTATGTTGGACCCCTCTACAATAACCTCTCTCAGTTTTTGCTATCTCGGAGGCCTTTTCCCATGGTTACGAATTCTCGTATGGGGAAAAAGTTGTCAAATGTAAGTAGTTGAAAGTTGCAAAGTGGTGCAACTTTCAGTCTATAACTTGTGTGACCAAACAAATTGTTCCAACACATTCGGGTGGGTAATTTTATGCTAGAAATGGTCTTCTTTCACACTGAAATAGGTGGAGTCGCTCTGAGCTACATTCAACCGATAGAATCCCTTAAAAGTCCAAAGTGTAAAATGGTCGCAAACTTCAACATGCTTGTATTCAGACACCGTGATGCTTAGAAACTTATCATCTAAGCCTATGGGACTATGTTGGGCCCCTCTATAATAACCTCTCAATTTTTTCTATTTCAGAGGCCTTTTCCCATGACAACGAATTATCACTTGGGGAAAAAGTGGTCAAATGCAAGTAGTTGAGTGTGTAAAAATGACTTTTTAGCCATTCCACCCATTGCATCCTATTGTAACTCAGTGGAATGGCATAATTATGGGTAGGGAACATATGTGCATGGTTTCTGGAGCAGGGGAGGCGAGTTGAGTGGTTTGGTGTGATGCCCTAGTTGGAAATTTGATGAGTTTTGGTGAAATTGAGTGGTTTAAGAGTGGAAATAGTTGAAATACTTTTGGTCAATAGTTTGTGAGGGACATTTAAGCATGTGCATGTTCTTTTAAGCACGTTTCATATTTGGCAAGGTGTTATGAGTTGTGGGAATGGGATTTTCAATAAACCCACCCTAAACTTGCTAAAAATGAGGGTTTTATAAAAGTGGGCATAAAGGAGTGGTTCTTAGGTTAAAGATTGTGGATTTGGAGTTTTTTTGGTCTGGTAAATGACTTTCTATAGTTATTTGGGATAGGAAAATAGTTTGGAGTATATTTGCTTTGAAAATTTGGCCTAATTGGCTAGTCAAGTATATCTACATGGTGTTTTCCTTTCAAATAAAGACCATCAGGGTTTGAAACACCTATCAAGGTACTCAACAACATACCATAGCCACTCAATAGGTTACTTTGATACAACTCTCTCAAATTAGGCTTTTAACACCAATTAGGCCTCAAATTAGGTCACTTTTACAAAGGGACTCTACCTTAAACTTTCCCTTTCACTCAAAATTCAATTGGGTAGATCTCTATAGGTTACAAAACCAAAGATTCTATAATTTTTTCTCAGACATCCACCCTCCAATATACCTAAACTCAAAACCCTCTTTTATTACCAAAAATTAAGGGTTTTAATGGAAATCACATTTCCAGACCTCAATAAAACTTTCCACCACCTCAAACTAGTTTAAAAACCTCTACACATACTCAATTCAACAAGAAACAATGATGCCCCAACCTATTTCACTCATTAGCATATCAAAATCTCTCTTTTCCACTTGGAAAACACAATTTTCCACTCTAGGGCTTCACGCCCAACACATTTTCAGGCCTCCCTTGCACTCTCTCAACATTCCCTCACTTTTTTATTGATATTGTAGTCCTATTCCACAAGTTACAAGAGCCACAAAAAGTGGAATGGGTCGACTTTACATTTTAAAGGCTACAAACCCTTAAAACAGGGTATAAAACTAGTCAAAGAATTTGCTCAAACTTACACTAAATCCACTATTGGATGGTCAAATAAAATGAAATAAGTGGCCAAATCACACCTTAAAATGAATTCAAAATAGATTTAGAACATTATGCAATTGTATAGGCCATACAGTCACTACAAACTCATAAAATATAGAAAAAGTGGAGAAAAACAGAGTATTATTAATGTTCCAATCTTCCAAATCTTCAAAAATCCAACTTACATCAATGGTTTCCACCTTATTTATGTTTTTTCCCTCCAAAATAACTATCATAATGCCTACAACTGCCTTTTGAAATGCTATGAATGTTTTCCTTCCCTAAAAATGCAAATTTACAACTTTTTAGCAACTTTACATCTTTTTTCAATATTTTGCACTTTTTGTAAACTTGACCTTCTAGACACCTAGCTATCAACTAAAATGATGCACTACAATAGAAAATGGTCTCATTGACCTTATTTTAGATAAAATACCTCAAAACCTAAAGCCTACTCCTCAAAACCTTGAATTGACAACTTCTATTCAATGGTGCTCCTACACCAAAAAATGTGGTAGCATAGAAAAGGCAGTGGACTCTTTGAAAAACTTCCTCAAAAAAATGAGGTCTCATGGTGATGGAATTCCATGAAAATCAAAATCAATTTTATTTTCATGACATTCCATCACCTTGAGACCACATTTCTTTGAGGCATCTTTCCAAATAGTTCACTGCTTTGTCTATGGATTGTCATGACATTCCATCACCACATTTATTTGATGCATTTTTTCAAATAGTTCACTACCTTGTCTATGCTATTGCTTACTATTATGCTTTTGATATAATTTTTCCAACCATCCATAGCTTGTTTGAAAGAACTTGTTTTAGGCTTTTATCCATAGCAACAAGGTAGTGAACTGTTTGACAAGATGCTTTGGTAGACATGTATGAAAAATGTGGTAACATAGACAAGGAAGTGAACTATTTGAAAAAATACCTCAAAGAAATATGGTCTCATAGAATGCCATGATAAGAAAATACAATTGGCAGCTGCTCCTAGTTATTAGTTATGCAATGTGAAGTAATTGCATAACTGCTTAGGTTGACTTTGTAGAAACTACATTGTAATTAAAATTTTGTCATCTATCAGCATCTAGTTATTAGATATGCAATGTGAAGTAATGCTTTAACTTTGAAAGATGTGTAATGCAATGTAATCAATGATTTGAATATAAACTACAAAAATCTAATTTTTACAATTCATTAGTTAAAATATTTATTTTATTTTCTCTCTATATCTCTATATGTTATGGAAATACCTTTCAATTTCAAAAAAAATATTTTTTATCTCTTGTTCTACAATTTTTTATGTTTTTTTAAATATGATTTTTTCTCAATTTTTTCAAAAACTCTTATACTTTTGGTTTGTCAAAATTTTCCCCAAAAGATTTTTGCTGCCATAAATTGGAAGCATGAAGCATACACGTGAATACATGCAATATACGTGAAGTATACATGTGAATAAGTGAAGCATACATGTGAATAAGTGAGGCACAAGTAATTGAAGCATTCCAAAGGATACAGACCACAGGAATGGATTTTATTTACACAATATGCTTTAGATGGGGCTTATTGAGCAATCGACAATAATTAATTAAGCATTAGATGTAAACAAAATCCATGCCTACAACATTCAAGCATACAATTTACACGATACACATGATAACATCATTCAAGAATGGTAGTAGAAAAATAAGATTTTCTTTAATCAAAAAGCCATAAGGCTATACAATGCTATATATTGATAAAAGTATATACAATATATCCAAAAAATCCATACAGGCTTAGTACAAAGGAGCCATATGGACATAAAATGTCACGTATATATCGATAGTACAAAACATATGTACCAAAATGCCACATAGGCATACAAAAAATGACCCTAATACATAGTCATTTCCCTCTAGGGGAAGGAAATAGATCTCGTGTTGCCTTCAAAATTCGGCTAGATGGAGTGACTATTGGTTCTCTTATCTTTGAACATGCTCGCTAGTCCTCCTCTCTTCACTCTGGACCTTCAACTGATACAATAAAAAGTAAAGATGTTAATACATAGAAATTGAATTGTGGAATGACATATAACAAAATATAATCACTTACAACATACATATAGTCATCATGCACATTTACAACATTACCACATCTACGATCTGGAGTGACAACCACCTATAGCAACCATAAAGTTAGAAATTAAACAAAATAAAAGTATCGTGAAAATTTTCTATAATAGACCATAAAAGAGTAAATATAATGTCAAATCGACTAATATGTTGCATACCTCTCTCAATGGATTAGAACTGGCTATTGCTGTAGAAACTCCATGGTCCATCATGCTACCAACATCACCAGGGTTGTCTAATGTCATCAACTGCAAATGAAACAACATATCTAACATCAATATAAAGAAGTTTAGGCAGTCTCTTTATAACTATCATAAATGAAAGAGTAAATGGTTGGTCTCAGTTGAGACTACAATATAATGCTTATAGATCACATAATGGTGAAAGTACTAAGTCCACATGGATAGTCTAAACTCTTGCAAATTCCAAAGTCCAATGCTCATTGAGATTCATGTCAACATAGTGATAATGCCACAATGAAGCTCACATGAATGAAGTGAGGATTACTATATTACTAGCAGCTTTCAAAGGGATAATGGAACATACGATGAATTACAACATGTCTAGGGTTTTACTATAGCACATGAAGTTGGTTGTTGAGGTGTGCAACAATAATGGAGAAGACAACTTTGGTCAATACTGAGTGGAAGCAAATTTATTTCTTCTAATGATATATACGATAAAATTTGGATGGAGGTGTTGTAGTATAGACGAGATAAAGAGACAAGACCAACAAGGGATAATGGAACATATGGTGAAATAATAGAGGGTATAATGGGATGGGAGTCGAATACGATAATGGAATATGGGGTGGACTAGAATAGATTAATGGGATGGGCTAGGATGGGATAACAAAATATAGCATGAACTATTAGAGGTTAATGGGATGGGATTAGGAGGGAATAAAGGAACATAGTGTGAATTAGGGAAAGATAATGGGACAAGACCAAGAGGGGATAATGGAACATAAGGTGAAATAAGAGAGGGTAATGGGATGGGAATAGAAGGGATTAATGGAACATAGGATGGACTAGTATAGATTGATTGGATGGGCTAGGATGTGATAAAAAAATATAGGGTGGACAATTAGAGGTTAATGAGATGTGATTAGTAGGGAATAATGCAACATAGGGTGAATTAGGAGGTGTCTAGGGTTTGACTATAGTAGACGAAGTGCAAACTTGACATGTGTGTAGCAATAATAGAGAAGAGTTATCTATGATGAAATGTGGATAAAGATGGTATAACATAGAATGGATAAAGGAACATAGGGTGGAACATAGGGGATAATGGAATATCTAGGGTGAAATAATAATGGGTACGATAAGATGGGAGTAGAAGGGCATAATGACACATAGCATGGACTAGAAGATATTAGTGGGATGGGCTAGGAGGGGATCATGGAAAATAGGGTGAACTATTAAATGTTAATGGGATGGGATTATGAAGGAATAAAGGAGAAAAAAGTGAATTAGGAGAAGATAATGTGACACGTTCAAGGAATACAAATGCAATGCTTGTGTTTCTCATCAATTTTTTATATTTGTATACGCAAAATTATGAAAACTAGCTAACATTGTTTTACAACACCATTAATGAATAAAGGATATCTAAGTGAAAGTTGTTTGAGGAATTGAATTGCGATGTGTGGAGGTTGAAGGTCCACCAAGAAACTGTTTCAATTCCAAAGCATGTTATGATACAAACATTCAAATGTAACATTCAACTGTTCAAATGCTATAATAATATCTTTAATACTAGTTGCATACCTATGGACTCATCATCGAGAATGAATAAGGGTCTGTATGAATGGAGCACGTCTCATGAATAGTCTGACCCTAAAATTTCATCATATCGAAATTCTACTAATTTAGTTATTCTTAAATTTCAAAATATAATTTAATAAACAACATTAAATGAACTTGTTGAATTTTACTTGAGTGTCAATGTCGAATGTATCATTCAACAAATCATTTGTGAAAGCCATCGCCTCTACAGTTGATGTAGGTTGTGTAGTTGCATCACGAGAACTCTAATAATTGTACCTACAAACAACACCACAAGCGCCACAATGGTGGGGTGGAGCTCGGGGCCTACACATTTCCTCCACATCAGGCTCTATTAGAGGCCTCACACACTATAAAATGGTTTGGGTGAGTGAGTCAATCGACTCTAGTGTGTTCACCTCTACACTATCCTTAGCAATGGAAGGAACATCGACATGCTCCACCATGGGTTTGGCCAAGGGTCTCAGTGCCAACTATGGATTACGTCGTGCAACAAGTCTATCATGTGTGAAGCCCCCACCTCTACCCTAAAAGTCTAAGATGTAAAAATAGTTTGGCATTTTATTGAGGACAAACTCATAATAGAGTTTCCTCAAAAAGTATTGTGGTACCTCATGGTTATTGCATGGAGGTTCATCAAATACCATCCACCACCGCTCTCAAAATTTATTTTTAATTAACTCATGGTGGCACCAATGGATGGGGAACCTCCTACATGCATGAGACAAAGGTGCATTGGTTCTCAGGTCTATAAATAGGTCACAGAAGTTCGCTTTGCTAATTTTTTGTTTTTTGACATCTGCATATGAAAAACCACTAGCATAAAATTGTCTCATCTCATGCCTCTTATTTGACCAAAAAAATATTTTCTGGCTCATTTCTCCTACATGAGTTAAAATTGACTTCAATGATTCAACAATCCCTCTCCTATAAGGGTGGGTTTTGACATGCTCGGTTAATCTACCAATTAATTGTTCAATGTCTCTTTTATTGTTTTCAATTTGATTTAGAATATTTTCTTGTGTTCCTTGAGGATGCCTATGAATTGATGGAGGGGTTTCAGGTTGTTCTTGTATAGGAGGCTCTTTGTGAGGGGGTGATTGTGAATTCTCAATGTTTTCAAGTGGAGATTCATTCCCTGAGAATTAGAACAAAGTTTTATTATAAAAACCTATTTCAATATGCATTCTAAATCAAATTAAAAATAAATAGAATAAAAATACATACCTCTTTGCAATCTTCGACCTCTCTGACATGTTGGCGGAATCCTCATGAAAAATCGCAAGCTAAGGATGCAAATAATGGATGATATTTCACAAGCGCGAGTTGCAGACCTCAAATCCTCCAAGCCAAGCCACGAGTTGAAGTGAAATGAGGGTTTGAAAGGCATTTTTTGGTTTTATTTGAATTTTACATTTGGCGCACACCAAATGGTCAATTTTGACCTTTTTTTGTGAATTTTTCCAATTTGGCACCAAAATTGTGTCACAGATTGGTGCACTTACCCATATATATACATTATTAAAATCCATGGTAAGATGTAAATGAAACCATTTAAATGCATAGAGATACAAATAAGTAAGTATATATATGTACATATATATATACACACATACATATACATATGTATCCATGTTCAAATTTGAATGGAAATTAAGTTGATAAACAATGCTTTAAGAATGAGACTATGGTACAAGCAATGAAGATTACAAGGCAGACCCATGATGGTTGTGTCCTGCTTAATAATAATGACATTATTCAAAATTGGAGGGTGGCTATGGTAGGAAACTACCATAATATTAACACCCAGTTGCATGCAAAAAGTGAGGGCTCTTACCATTCTTTTGAATGAAGGTGGTGAAAAAAATGATAGGAGATTGATAAGGAAGAAAATTGACAAGCACCCAAAAAACAAAAAAGAGATTGAAGTTATAGGAAAAATCTGAGGAAATATTCAATTCAACAGGCTCATCCATTGAGGTAATTCTATCCATGAATTAGTCTCGATATCACTATCATATCTCTTCCTTGTTTATGTTTATCATTGCATATGTTGGTATAAACAATAGTATAGAGGCATGCAATGTACTCGCCTGTGTGTTTCGGCTTGAGCCAAAAGAATAGTTTTGGTGATCACCCTCAAGGGATTTTCATGGCCTTTGGCCTGTTCATGTTAGTCTTTTTTTGAATGGATCCATTTGGCTAGCTATGCTAGTATGAGGCATTGAAATCCTAAAAGCAACTATTGAGAATGTTCGCTCTATAGAGCAAGCCATATAATAACTATTAGATATTATAATCCAATTCATTCTATACCATTTGGTGTTGATTGTGTAAGGGTTCACTTATTGAGCTTGTGTAAAGAGGAAATAAACCTCTGTGCTACCTTCAATATGTGTTGACAGAGTTATCTTTTGAAGCAAATGCTTCCCATTATCATCCTAGCTGATAATGGGGAAAGGGTAAATCATTCTTTCATGTAGGTTAGTGGTAATCATATGTGTATAAAAGAAGCATTGATTTCAAGAATTGATGGTTGTTAATGAAGAGTTTCTTTGAAAACTTGTAAAGATCGATAGTGTAAATTGTTGTTTCAGAAGCAGATATGAATTTGCATGAAGTATAGAGTAGCATGCATTAAGGTATACACCAGAATATCCGAAAGGGTAACTTTGAATGAAACTTGAGGTTAAGATAGAAATACCCGACCGTAGAAATGGGTCGAAATCTAGAAAAAACCCAGGTCTTTTGATGCAACCTGTGTAGGAAAAAGTACCATAGGCCCTAAAACCTCTTTGTTTTCTTAACTGAAAATTTTTTCTTAAGAAACTCACTTCAACAAGCATGTCAAATTTGGTTCCTTTAAAATATTAAAGATGCTCATAGCGATTCCAGTGTTGAAAGAGTTCAAGATCTAGATTAAAGACATTTAGTTCTTAAGGTTGAAACTATGCATTTTGATTTGTTTAAATTTTGTTCATGATGGACAAATCCTTTCACTATTAAACGGTGAACAATTGCTTGTAAACAACCTAAGATCAACAAAATGAGTAAATGAAATTAATTTTCATCAAATATATTGTGTTAGTTTTAAATAGAAATGTAATGATATAAACATAAGTTATTCTTTAGCAAATGACTATGTTTAATCCAAAATTGTCTTTATAGCTGGAAACAACTTATTTTATGACTGTTTAGTATGTAAATAACTTACTTTATGATTGTTTAGTAGGAAACAGTACTTGTGTTGTTAGAAAAATAAATGTTCATGTATAAACAACTTACTTTATGACTATTTAGTATGTAAACAACTTACTTTATGACTATTTTGTAGGAAACAGACCCTGTGTTGTTAAAACAATGAATGTTCATGTAAAAACAGGTGACTTTATGACTATTTAGTATGTAAATAGCTTATTTTATGACTGTTTAGTAGGAAATAGTACTCATTTTGTTTAAATGATGAATGTTCTTATGGAAACAAAAAATGTTACAATATAACAATATGTGAGAAACTGTCAGTATAAGACTTGCTTAGAACATTTATTTTGACAATGAAATGCCAATTATAATACTATTGAAAGATTGCAATCTAAATAATGATTATTTCTAAATGTATGCACAAATTTTAACATTAGTAAGCACATATATATGTATTCACATAGACCTTGTCTATGTACATACACATACTTGTGACATACCTTCTTTGTTTTTAATACATTTTAACGAAAAATGCTTAAGTTGTTAAGTAGAAACTAGTCATAAAAATGATATGACTTTTTTTTTGAAATAATTTGTGAAACATCAATTTTGATTTTCTATTTTGAGTATAAATATATATTTTGTCTCTTCTTTGAAGACATTTATGAATGAATATTTGATACTTGAATAGAACAGTGATACCTTAGTTGACTAGAGCATCTATGATTAGTTTTTGCTAGAGGGTAGATAGTTGTTATAGTAGAAAATTACCTTCCAAGATGGGTGTCGAAATGGGTTTAGAGAGCATAGGTTTGCTTTACTAGAACTTATCATTTGCTATTGTTGCAACATACTTATTATGCTCAGCCAAGCAATATGATTCATTATGTATGTATGAATGAACTCTATGATTTCACTCTCTTCCATTCCTAGGATAAATCTTGCACTTTCTTTTCTATATTGTAGATAGAAATTGTATGTTGATGTATGTGCACACACCAAATTCCACCTTGTAGGTTGTTCTCTTGCTAAGCCTTTCATGTAGGGTCGGGCATTCTTCAAGTCAAAAGAATGCCAGGGAAGCTAAAGCTTCATGGTTGGGCAGTAAAGTGCTTCAACCATGTTCTCGTCCACCAATGGAGGCAAGCATTGAAGAAGAACCTTAGTTGTTCCCAGACTATCATAGTCTATGATGTATCTTGATCTTATTCATTCATGTACTTGATGAGAAATGTACTATGTAATGACATTGTGGCCTTAGGTGTCAACTAAATCTTGATATTGTAATTTGACTTTTGAAGTGAATATAAGAATCTTTGACTCATTTTAAATGGACATGTGTAGCTATGATTGAATTTAGCCAATAGTTATGTCTTTTAATTTGGAGTATATTCATGTGTCATTTACAATAATAATAGTTTATTAATAATTAGTAATGGGTTATTACACCTCCTCTCCCTACAAGCTCAAGTGGATTCAAGATGAAGTCCACCATGTTCACCAAGTTCCTCTTCAGGTGATAGTTTCAGTCCACAATCAAGTCCAAGCTCTTTATGAAAGTTAAGAAGTTTAAATGAAATATATAAAAGGAGTTATAATGCGAATCTAGTTGCCAATTTTGCTTTGTTTAGTGTACCATTCAAGTTGAACCTTTTGTGTATGAAGAAGCTGTGAAAGAAAAAGTATAGATTGATGTTATGAATGAAGAGATGCAATCAATTGATAAAAAAAATACATGGGAATTAGTGCAACTTCTTAAAAACAAATGGGTGATTGGTGTCAAATGGATTTATAAGGTGAAATATCACACTGATGGTTATGTGAATAGACACAAGGAAAGATTAGTTGCCAAGGGATTTGCATAAACACTTGGAGTAGATTATTTAGAGACTTTCACTCCTGTTGTAAGATTTGATATAGTAAGGGTTATATTGGCTACTGTTGCAAAACACAAGTGGCCAATCTATTGGATGGATGTAAAATCAGCCTTCTTAAATGGTTATATTTATGAGTAATTCTATGTGGAACAACCTATGGGTTATGAAATTCTAGGAAAACAATATTTGGTTTGCAAGTTAAAAAAAGCTCTCTATGGGTTGAAGCAAGCTCCTTGTGCCTGGTATGCAAGGATTGATAGTTATTTCTTGAAGAAGGGATTCATTCAAAGTCCCTTTGAGCCAACCGTATATATCCAACATACTGGTATTGATATTCTCATTGTTTGCATTTATGTTGATGATCTCATTTAGACAGGTAATAGCCCATCTCTCATGGATAAATTTCAAGCAAAAATGAAACAAGAATTTGCAATGTCATATCTAGGACTCATGCATTATTTTCTTGGAGTGGAGGTGCAACAACAATTTGAAGGTATATCTATTTCTCAAACCAAGTATGTGGCTGATTTATTGAAGCGGTTTAGAATGATGTCATGCAATGCCATTGTAACTCTTGTAGCCCTTGATGAAAATTAACCAAGAAAGATGTAAGTTCCAAAGTGGATGCTACTTTATATATAAATTTGGTTGGGATCCTCATGTACCTCACTACAATGAGACCTGATATTATGTATGTTGTGAGCCTCATCTCTTGGTTCATGTAGGATCCACAAGTCTCATTGGGGTGTTGTAAAAAGAATCTTAAGGTATGTGAGTGGTACACACAATTTTGGCATTCAATATTCTCCCACACATAAGTTTGAGCTAGTTGGTTACACAAATTCTGATTGGATTGGTTCAACAGATGATAGAAAATCAACATCTGGTTATATTTTCTCACTTGGTTCTAGAGTTGTCTCATGGAGTAGTAAAAGGAAAGAAACTTTAGCTCTATCTTTCATAAAAGCAGAGTATATTGTAGCATCAACAACCAGTTATCAAGCCATACATATTTGATGGATTTTGGAAGATTTGCAATTGGTTTAGGAACATCCAACCTCTATTTACTATGATAACAATAGTACCATTGCAATCACAAAAAATATTATGCTTCATGCTAGATCAAAGCACATTGAGATTAGACATCACTTCATCTGTGACTTAGTTCAAGATGGGATAGTGGAATTATAGTTTTTCTCTACATCTGAACAAGTTGTTGATATTTTTACCAAAGCACTACCTATAGCTAGTTTTGTTGCTTTGAGGAATCAATTGGGACTCATCCTCATTTCTCATGCAGGGGGAGATTGAAGACATGCATTCATAACAACAACATGCAATCACTACTTTACTTTATTTAAATAGATTCTTTACTTTTTCAATGCATAATTAACTGCAGTTACACATGCAATATCTTTTAGTGCTTAGTTTAGACTATGTTTTAGCTTTCAGTTCTTTGTAGGATCATAGCCTCACTTGCTGCATGTTAAAATTCATGCAATAGTTTAAGTTTTATTCTTTTTTAGAACTGTTAGTTTTAGAGTCTTTTTTTGTAATTGTAACTATATGAATATGAAGACATTGGTTTTGTAAGACAGTTGAATAATATAGTTTTCAGTTTCTAGCTCTGTTGTTCGCTCAATGTTTTGAGTAGATCTATTGTTCCTTGGTTTTTATTTTCTAAGTTTATCAGTATACTTATAAAGATCATAAGTTTTAAATATTCAAGGGCATGAATGCCATAGATAGAGTCATGGAATTTCAATTTACACATGTTTGTTGTATATGGTGAAACATTGTGGCTGCATAGGGTTAAAATTTTTTCAAGGAATCCATTTTGTGCATATCCTACAATCTTGGTGTTCATGAGGTTTCCACACTTGGAGGTTTTGTGGAGTTTGGCGTAGTTTTCTAGGATATCAACCCATGGACTTAAAGTCCACACATTGTGACCTTTAAATTTTGTTTCCATTTATGTAAATGCTACAAAACTTTCACTTGTGCAACGAAAGGAGGGTTCAAGTGTTGTTTTATTTTGGACTACTAATTTCCAATTTTCTGCCTTTACAAAGGTTTTTTCTAAAAGTGTTTTCACCTTTTCCTTCATTCCCTTGTGAGAATGTAGTATTTTGAAGCCCAAAAGAACTTCGAAATCTTCCTATATTCTTGATAATTTTTTTTTTTATTGCAAATTACATTAAGGTGGCTGAAAATTAATATTTACATCCATGTATAAAATGTTTGCATTTTTTATTTATCATTCAAGAGATCAAATCAACAACACATGTATATTTATGATGAATGCAAAATGTTTAAAAAAAATTAAGGTAAAAAGTAAGGATAACACATAGAAACCTTTAAATATTTCCATTTTGTAAGGTTTCTTTCAATTTTTTCTTGTAGATTAATAATGAGACAACCTATGCATTTCTAGTAGATGGATATGACCCTAGAAGTGAAGGAGAGCTTAAGGAAAAACTTCCTTGAATATTTGAAGTATTTTAGAGCACTAGATAGAGGCATAAATATGCCTATCTATCACTTCTAACCTACAAGACAATCCCACTACTTATAATTCCTTGGCCAAGAAACAAAAGTTTCAAGTTCTAATTCTTTGAAGCCCTATATAAGTTATCACATTCAATTTTCATTGGGGGATTGAGTTCCTTTTATTTTATTTTCTCTCTCCTTCCATAAAATTAATACACTATTTTTTTATATTTATTTCTCTCTCTATGTGTCACTAGAACCCTATTCTAATTATACATATTGCACATCTTAATGAGCTAGATTATATGAAAGTTTAATGTCATTTGGAACTCATTTACACATAGGAGGTGGATTTATCCCTTTCATATAAGATAAAGGTACTACTTCATACATATAGCACCCTTGTTTGGATAAAGGTACCACTACTAATACCCCTTTGCTAGAAAATAGCTCCTATAGCTCCCAAATTTGAACTAGGACTTCGTGATAATCTCTTAAGCTTATACAATCATTGGCGTTCACTATTCAATTTTATTTTATTCCTCTAATTCACTATTTTGGTTTTTATAGTTCTATTTTTCATTTGCTTGACCTTTCATTTAAAAATGTGTATTTCCAAATTGCCTCTCTAGTATGTTGCCAATCCTAGCTCCTTGTATTTTCTTACTTTAGATTAGATCTAAATGTATGTTCTTAAATGCTTGAATTGTATATAATTTAGAGTTAATTTGAGGAATATAAAGAATCAATTTTAAGCTCCAATAAACACATAAGATAGTTAATTTAGGTTTTTGTGTACCTATTTTTTTGCATTTCCACTTCTAATTTGTGTGTAGCTCAAAATTAGCTCCATTTGACTTCATTCATATTGCTAGTTTATTTTATGTTTGAATGCTTGATTTGTATATAATTTAGAGTTAGTTTGTATAATAGAAAGAATATATCTTAAACCCCAATGAATACACATAATAATTAATTTAGATCCTTTCATTTGGTAAACCTAATTTTCATGCATTTCCACATCTATTTTGTGTGTGTAGCTTATAAATACATTCATTTGATATTTTTCATCTTGATTGTATTTATTTTTCCTTTGATCTATTTTTATTTCCACTCCAAACCCTACCCTACTTATTTTTACCTTTCCACTCCTCCATCTTTCTCCCTTTCCCAAGACCTTTTCCACCTTACCTAACTTTAATTTACCCTTATTCCTACCTTCCATACTCCTAATCTCTTAAAACGCCCTCCCACTTTGATACATCACCTTCATACCTCTTTCATATACATCAACACTTCATAATTTTTACCTCTTCTTACCCCTAGGCCTTACCGAGTCATATAAAAAATTTCTTAGCACTCTTTCACAACATTTATTTTCTTATCTCTCTTATTTATGTTAGCCTTTTCCTTTACTATGCATAACTTTCAATTATTTGAAGGGCTCTTATAAATCAAGTTTAAATAATCTCACTTCTCCATTCAGACCACCCTCCTTCATTATCATCCTTACCATATGTTTCTTCCTAATCACCTCTGTGTACTTCTTTCATAATAATTTTTTAACTAGTACTTATTTTTGCATGCCACGTTGTCTTATATATATGATTCATTTCCTTCTTCTTCAATATTTACAAAACATCTCCATTATTTCTCATAGTCTACTTACCCCCATAATGAAAGAGCAATTCCCTCTTGCTTCTCCAACAAACTTCAATTTTACCAAAAGCAAAAACTTTTTTAACATGGCTATGAAAGACATAACACAATTTAATGCTAATAGAGAATTCAATGAAAATTGACTTCTCTAGCTTCATTTTTATTCGCAATTCAATAGTTTGTAGTCAATTTACAAATTACAGAGGTTTAATTAAAACTTCAAACTATTTCCCAACATCACAATCTGAGTTTTCTAGCACACACTATTCTTCCTTCCATCAATCATTCAATCTATTTTTTCTTGTTTGGATAGAAAATGTACATTTTCAAATTCAGGATATTTTTCCCCTTCAAAAATCAATTACCATCATTTCTTGTGAGAATACAAACTTGGGCCTTCAACATGCATTTTCATTAATTTGAATTTATACTATGCTAGCACACTTTTCAGTGCCAAATGGAATTTAGATGATTAAAATGTGAACCACCTCTTTCTTTCTATACTCTATGTAATTACTCTTCTTATCTGCAACAACCCCGTTCCATTCTCATATACTTTCTCTACATTATTTGATTCCAAATATTCTCATCTTCTCCTTGTCACAACCTGGGCATTTTTTGGGTTTGAGTTGCATACACTAATAATCTCTGCACATGGCGCCTTCTTTTTTCTCCCCTCTCTACAAATTTTATTTTGTTTTAAATTTACAACCTCCTTCCTTTCATGTGATTCCCCTTCTCTCTTCCTTCATTTCATTTTACTCTCTAATTACCAAATAACATGGCGTGCCCTCCATTTTATTGTCCCACCTGCATTTTTTATCTGGCAGCTTTCCCTTTGAAAAATGGCATCCCCATCCATCTGCATTTTTTTATTTAATTTAAATTTCTACTCCCTTCTAACACTTGCATGATCTATTGTCTTCCCTTGCATTTTTTATTCCAATTTTTAAAGTTTAAAGCTATCTTATACTTGTTCAACCCACTTTGCATTGTTTTTCTTTTCCTTAAATCCATCCCCTTTTCTTCTCTCTAGCTCTATGTCATCTCATCTTTTTTTTCTTTTTATTAAATATGTCTTCATTGCAAATTTTAATTTGTTTAGATTAAAAATTTAAACTCCACACAATTCGAGTCCCTCCTCCAAGTGCTCTATTCATTTCAATACCCAACTGCACCTTACTTCATGATTTTATTTTTTATTCATTTGTATTGTTAATTTGTTTTTCTCTAGTATGTGTGCCACTTCATATCCTCCAACAATTATCAAATGAAATTTACTCATAAATATCTTCAAGAGGAAATAGTCTCCTCAACTAGCATTGGTTTTCATTACCTCTGTGCACTCATAAACCTCTAGGCTACATGGATAATTAATTCTCAAAACATTCAAAATGTATTCACCATTTAATTGCAAAATGATCAAATTAACAATAGGAATCAAAATAAGACATTTTTTCAATTAAAAATGACAATAATACCACTACAATAAAAAGAAAAATGGAAATATTTTTGGTCGATGTTGGTTATGTGTGCACCCAGATGCTTTTGTATTAGACATGTCGAGTAGAAATTTTGTGAGCATAGGCTCACAAAAGTGGGGATGAATGGTAGAAATATCCTTACAGATTGACAACAATCTGTAGAAAACTCCATTGTTGCTTGGTAGGTGCACATGAAATCATTTCTTTTTTCTTCTCTTCTAGCATCTTGTTAGAACATTCACCATCTTCCTCCAACTCTGTACTTTCTTTCTTCTTCCTCTCGTGGACTCATGCCCACCATAAACCATCCTCCAAATAATTTCTTCACTTCTCTCTTCCTTTTTGGGATCCAACCCACCATTATTTAGCCTCCTCCACCAAACAAACTCTCCATTCTTCTCCTCTTTTGTGGGTTTTGACCCACCAAAAAATGACCACCTCCACCAAGTTTTTGTAACATGCCCAAGTAAAATGTATCTAAAATATACCATTTTGGAATTCTGAATATAACAAAAGACATAATTTGATAAGCTATTTTTCATCATAGCAACACATGTCTAGATACAAGAAATATTTGTATATTCATTTCCAAATGTCAATTCAATTACATAGTCTCACTTGGCCTCAAATTGCCACTTAGTCAATAAAGTTTTACATTAGTGTGTAACAATCTCCCCTCGGTTGCTACCATTTTTTTTCGTAACTCAACTCAAGAAAAATACCAAACTTAATCATGGACATCCTCCATGTAGCTTAGAAGTGCTAACTTCAAAACTTCTTCATTTACCATGGTGGCATCAACTAGACATTGACACTTACTTCCATACACATGGTAGTGGTAAGCTCCTAAGGTTAAGGTCATTCCTAGACCTACACCTAAGCCTTGAGGTCTCATTCTTGATGACCTTTCCTACGTATCTCCTTGTAGGAAATCAAAGGCTTCGTTGTTCATCCCACTATGTTAGATGGAGTTCATTCTCTCATCTTGGATGGGATCTTTGATCTCTCTTTACACCATGATTGTTTATAAAACTTAGTCCAATCAAATATAACAATAACAACTCACCATCAAGTGTTTGTATTATACCAAACATTACCAATTAGTAGTATGCAAACATACATAGATACTCAAGGGTCTTATCAATCCATAATTCCCCAATTCCCATAGAGAGTGACTCGAGCATACCTCTCATATACACAAGGTGATGAGCTTATACACATCTCATTAGCATAGTGATTGGTTCCAACATACGTCAAATAAGCCTAGTGACTAGCACAACATACATCATAAATACCAAATAACTAGCTTCAACATATGTCATATATACATAGTGACTAGCTCCATTATATGCCACATATACATAATGGGTGGCTCCAACATATGTCACATATACAAAGTGACTAGCTATAGCATACACCACTTATACACTAGGTGACTAGTTCATATACATATTATTGACATTTCATGCCACCCTTAGATGACCCATCATTGATAACCAATTTGAGAGATCCTACATAGGCCATCTTGCATGAATTCTCCTTGAAGGTTCCTAAAATTGGCTAAGTCTTGACATTTCAGGCTTTCAGACTTTTGCTTACCTGCTTACTCACATGCCTTCTTCATCACTCTCACTCCTTCTTTCTTCCTTCCTTTTTCCTCTAAGTGTTTTGGGTTTCGGCCTTAGACCTTACTCCTTACCGATATCTCATGTTAAGTCTCAAGCCTTCACCCCAATCACTGAAGCTCAATTAAAGTTTTCAATATTTGTCTAAGTTTTGGTTTGTCAAACTTCGGGGGTTGGTCTTCCCTCTCTCCTCTTCCATCTTTTCACCTTTCTTCTATCAATCTTCAGGTGTTAGCCTTCTCCCTTACCTCTTCCTTCTTATCATTTTTTGCTTCGCAAGGCATAAGCCTTCCTCTTGACCATCGATCTTCTGAATGTCACCTCTTAATTTTGGAGTTTGAACTTTTTGCTTTCTTCCTTCTTCCTTCTCACTTTCACTCCTTTCTTTGAAATTTTGACTAAGTGTTGATCTTTTAGATTTTTGGCTTCAGCCTTTTCCTTTTCCTTTTCCTTTACCTCTTATCTTTCTTTGATAAGAGGTAACCCTTCTCTCCAACCCTTGATGGTTCCTTTTGAATTTGTGGTTCCTTCCTTCTCTCTTCTTCCCTTTGGTACATGTGGTAATCGGTACACCCAAAGCCTAATCTCCGATGGTCCAATGCTAATACAAAGAGGTTTTTTTGTGGATCCAAACCATTTAATGCTTGAAAAGGTTTCTTTTCGAGCTCAATGCCTTGACCTTCCTGCAAATTTGGTGTGTTTTCTAGATGATGACATTAATGCTTGATTTGACTTTTGAGTAGCTTGTTTTGATTCCTGGGCTTCAAGGACAACATTTATTGCATCCCTTATCTTCTGTAGGTGGATTTTATGGGTGCTCATGCTCATTTATTTATGTTTGTTGACTTTCCTTATAGATCCATGTCCTAATTGCGATTTTTGGCTCAAGTCTTTCACTCACATATTTCATTACTAACCCTAGTTAGGGTTAGGGTTCAATTTTGTGGTTCTAAGTTATGCCCGATCTATAAAGGCAAGAAATGTATTCATTTTAGGGGTTCTTCCTCTGGCTCCTCTAGGTTTTTCTTTTGCAAACATTGTATTTCACACTCTTCCATTGTGAAGATTAGTTTTTGCCTCTACATTAATGAAATCGATCGAGACTTCCTCTTCTCGGCTCTTTTATTTTTGAGTAAGTTTATTACCTTCATATTTGAGTGTTTGTTGTATTTTCATGCATGCATGTTTGAGTTAAATCATTTGCAACTTTTGTGTTCAGGAACCCTCTTTCCTTCCAACACCTTGTCAAACCCTAACCTTCTTGTATGCCTTTGAGAATCAACCAAACATAGAGTTGTGAAAGTCCCTTTGCTCCTCTTCAATGATGTACTGAGTAGTCTAAGCCAGGAAGAAACAACTTTCCATCTTGGTGTACCACCTCCATTTCCATTTCATGCATTCATTCTCCCCTTTTCCCCTAGGAGATGTTAGAGTAGGTTAGTGTTAGGTTTTCATGTGTTGGGTTGGACCAACACTTTGCACTTGGATTGAAAAAGAAATTTAGCCTTCTCTGGAGACTTGACCTCATTAGTGCAAGGGTACCACACCTTGAGGTCATTTTCATTGTTTCATTGGAATGTTGGACTTCTTGTTCACTAGGGTGCAATTTCATGTGATAATAGTTTCTGGCATGCCTGGTGGGACCAATTTCTCTCTATTGAAGAATCTGGTGTTTTCTTCAACACATTTTTCCTTTTGAGGCATATCATTAAACACCATGGCAACTCCATTCAAAATCAGTTGGTTCAAGCAACCCAGTTTTACTTCATCCTATTGAGGAGTTGGTGTGCTCTTCAACATTTCAACCTTTGGAGGTAGTCCTATAAAAACTTGGAGACTCTACAATATACAACTTTGGGTGACTCTTTTTGTATGTACCCAAAACATTTGGTTGGAAATCCCCTACCTTCCTTTCAAAATTTCAAAGTGTTTCCCATGCTTAAATATGTCAAGTTATAATGGCAACCATATGATTACCCCACCATTTCATGATAATGCCAGCTTCACAAATCCCAGTCAGTCATTTCTAGTTGGTTATACCTCTCATTTCATTCCATAGAACCTTGTTGTTGTGGGTTTTCAACCTTCTCAAAATGCTTACCACCTATTGGAACACAACATTCTACTGAGAAGGAGGTGAGTTAGTAGATATTGAAAATTTTACCTCTCAATATATTTATTGTAGAATAACTATGTGAATTCTTAATGTGTAGATAAACAATTAACAAGAAAACACATGAGAGAGCATACATGCAACCAACACATAACACCAAATGTACGTGGAAAACCCAAGGTTGGGAAAAACCACGGTGAGAAATGTTGCTAGGATCTACTATCCTAATCCAGCCTCACAAGCTTGAAATTTAGTTACAATACTTTAAGGGAACCAACCCTATAGAGACTCCAATCCCCTGGTTTTAAGAGGAGCCACTAAAAGGAAGCACCCACTCCCTAGATTGAGCTTCTACCCAGTTATCTGATGGCACCCACCAATCAAATTTATAATGTTGGATATTACAGTCTTAATGACAGTTTTATGTTCCAACTTATATGAAACTGCACTTACATGTATGTTTCCTATTCTGTAACACTCCTACTCTACACCACTTTATTCATCCCATACTCACCATATTCTCTACATCTACTACTTGCTCAACACCACATCCTCTTTTACTATAATAAACTAGTTTGAATGAGCAGAACCCAAACAAAAAGCACAAACCAGATTAGAATTTCTAATTTTTGCTTGGTTCATCTTGTTCAAGTATAGTGCATTTTCTTTTTGTGATTGTGTTCTCTGCATTCTTTCTCCTTCACACTTTTCTCTCACACTACAAACTTCTTCCACACAAACACCTGTGCTCATCAACATAGTTGTGTCTCTTTTCTTTTCTACCTAGTCACCTCTTCCTCAAGCTGTACACCACTTATTGAATGTGACTTGATGCAGTGACTAGGGTTTTCATTCTTTCTTCTTCAGGAAGCATACACTGCCTCAAGCCATACCCACATTAAATTCTACCTTAGAGAGTCTTCAAGGATTGGTGATCTGTAACCCTAAATCAAATACAAATTTAATGTAGTTCTCTATTGATAAGATTTGAATCCAATTCTTGTTCGTTTAGCACTCTGTGTTGTCGTTCTGTAACTCAAATCACCAATAAATTTGATTGTTGGAGTAGGTAGACCAATTGATTTCATTCTTCTAGTCAGCTACTAGTCAGAAACTACTTTCACGGGCTTAACCATTTGAGACCATTACCTTTGAATTCTAACCATTGATCTTATCAATTCATGCCATGATCCAAGGTTCTCCATTCATCATCGCCCTTTGAAATAATTTTGGATGAGTCTTCCTTTAAATGAGCGTCGTTGATCTTTGTTTGTAGCACATTACTGTATCGGGTTGAGTCACATTGGGGTCATACTGATAAATTCCATTCTCTTCGTTAAGCTACCTTCCACTTGAGTATCCACATCATCTTCATGACATTCACAACAAGGATGTGAATGATCAAATCAATCTTTTCCATTTGTTGTTATACATCACCAACAATCTTTGTTATTCCTAGTCAGGTCCAACCAAGTGATTTTCATGCATTGTTGTGTTGAAGGGACATCGGAGAAGCTCCCATCGAGATTCACCTTTCACACCAATGAGGTCCCCAATAAGATATCGAAGGGACTGGGCAAAGGGTCTCATTGAACGACACCAGTCACTATGATGAAGAGCCATCAGTATATTGAGGGGATGCCAAAATGCCTCACTTTGAATCAACATTGTCTCATCGATAGCTCCACCATTCTTCAAGCCCTCATCGACATGTCGAAGAGATGTAGAAACTTCTTTCCCTAAAAGAAAATTGTCACCTGGCCGCTTCACAACAAGGATGTGAAGTGATAGAGCACCACATCGAAGGGACCAATAAAATAGTCACGTTGAACACACAATTTCACCTTGATATGATTCACAAACCTCGACATCCACTCATTGCTACATCAAAGGAACTCCTCCATGACACCTACCGACTTTTGATCATCACCCTAAAACAAATGCATGAACACCACTAATCAAAAGACTAGACACATGGGGCCATTCACCGAACAAATGTAATTAGCTTAATTTATCACTTGAGCAGCCTGCAACCACCAATCACAAGTCACTGACTAAATAGAATTTTTTCTGAGCTTTGTGACTACAGTAAATTTAGGGTTTAAGTGATAAAACCTAGCATCACCCGAGATCCAAGGTAAATCATTCTGAGTGTATATTTCAACTTTTGAATCTGTAAGGCACATTTTTGAAAAGGTCTCGAGAAGCCCATCACACATCTAACTTCTATTTCATAATAGTTCCCACCTTTTAACATCTGTGACAATAATATGCCAACAATCTCCCCCTTTTTCATTGATGGAAAACTCTAAATGCTCATACAAAGTATATCACAAAATCTCTATACCAATTAGGTTCTACACACAATAACTCCCCTTGTGACATACATATCCTCTCTACCCAGCTTGCTCCTATTTTTAGAATTTTCATCATTTGCAACATATCTCCCCCTTTGACATCAATGGAAAAGGGTTAAAATGCATACACTCCCCCTAAGAATATGCTCCCCTTTTGAAAAACAATACAAAGAGAAAGAGGGCATTCTAAACACCATAAGCATCAAGTCATTAGAAATTTGTAAAAAAAGAGTTACTTGACTTGATCACGTTGTTCTTGTCCATGGTTAAAGAAATAATCAATGAAGCTCCCCTTGGATGTATGTTGTATCACTAATGCTTAGTGATATGATGTGGAAGAGATTAGACCCAACTTCTACCTCAGGTGTTCAAACTGCTATGTGGGAAGAGGCTTGGTGAATATATCAGCCACTTTTTCCTTTGTAGGAACATACTCCAAGTTGACTTCCTTGTCTGCAACCTTTTCTTTGATGAAATGATATTTAATCGATATATGCTCGGTTCTGGAATGCATCATCGGATTCTTTGAGATGTTGACAGCACTTGAATTATCACAAAGAATGGTGATAGGCTCCTTGTAGTCCACTTTGATGTCCCTTAAGGTTTTCCTCATCCATATAACCTAAGTACAATATGTAGCTACAAAAACATATTCTACTTCTATTGTAGAAAGAGTAATAGATTCTTGCTTCTTACTCATCAATGACAACAATCTATTTCCTAGAAAGAAGGCTCCTCCAATAGTGTTTTTCTTGTCATCTACACTTCCAACACAATCAACATCAGTGTATGTTTTCAACGTGAAATATTTTCCCTTGGGATACCACAACCCATAGTCAATAGTGCTTTTAATGTATCTGAAGATTCTCTTCACTGCATTAACATGAGACTCTTTTGGTGCAGCCTGAAATCTTGCAACCATACATAATTCTTGCATAATGTCTGGTCTAGACATGGTTAAATATAGCAAGCTTCCTATCATTGATCTATACATAGTCTGATTTGCTTGAGGTGACTTATCTGATTTACTCAATTTACAACCAATTATCATGGGGGTACTAACTGGTCTGCTATCTTCCATGGAAAACTTCTTTAGCATTTCCTTAGCATACTTAGTTTGAGATATGAATATACCATTATTAGTTTGCATAATTTGTAAACCAAGGAAAAATGATAACTCTCCTAACATAGACATTTCACATTTGTCTTGCATATGTGTAGAAAATATTTGACACATTTTATCATTGCTACCTCCAAAAATTATATCATCTACATAAACAACAACAAAAATAATCTTCTCACCTTCTGAATTGAAATATAAATTGCTATCTGCACACCCCTTTTTGAATCCTTGTTGTTGTAGGTACTGGTCCAATCTAGAATACCAAGCTCTAGGTACTTGTTTTAAACCATACAATGCCTTTCTTAATCTACAAACATAATCTTCTTCTTCTAAAAGCTGAAAACCTTTTGGTTGCTCAATTTAGACTTCCTCTTCAAGGTTTCCATTTAGAAATGCAGATTTGACATCCATTTGATATACTTTGAATCCTTTGTAAACTGAGAATGCAAGAAACATTCTTATGGCTTCCAATATTGCAACTGGTGCAAACATTTCTTCAAATTCAATTCCTTCAACTTGTGCAAATCCTTTGCACACTAACCTTGCTTCATTCCTAACCACAACTCCATCTTCATTTAACTTATTTCTGAACACCCATTTGGTACCAATAAAAATTTTGTTTGATGGTCTAGGAACTAATTCCCATGTATTGTTCTTCTCAATCTGGTTGAGTTTCTCTTCCATGGATTTTATCCATCTCTCATCTTTGCTAGCTTCATTGAAGTTCTTTGGTTCAATATAAGACAGGAGAGAAAAATTTACTTGTTACCTATTCCTTGCCAGTTTTCTCCTAGTCTAAACTCCTTCATTTTTGTCACCAATAATTTGATCAGTAGGATGATCCTATTGCTCATATCTTGTAGGGGCTCATTCAACCTTCTCCTCATCCTCTTCTTCTCAGTCCTCTTCTTCAACTGTTGGACCAACATCATCATCAGCTAATTCAAATCCAATATTATTTCTATTGGACTTACTCTGACCTATATTTTCATCAACCTTAATGTTAATACTTTCCACAATCTTGTGCAGCCTTTTGTTGTAACACTTGTAAGCTTTAATCTAAGTGGAATATCCTAGTAATATGCCTTCATCACATCTTGACTCAAAACTCCCCAAGTCTTCATCTTCTCTTTTTATATAGCATTTTCTTCCAAATACCCTAAAGTACTTGATTGATGCAAGCTTACCATACCACAGTTCATATGGAGTTCTGCCATTGTTTGCTCTTAGCATGGATCTGTTCTAAATATATACAACAATATGAACTGCTTCCTTCCAAAATGTATTTTCCATATTTTCCTCATTTAACATAGCTCTTTCCATTTCCTTCACAATCCTATTCCTTCTTTCTACAACACTATTTTTCTATGGTGTTCTTGGCGCTGAATATTGTCATTTAATTCCATGATTTTCACAATATTCTTTGAATTCGCTTGATGTAAATTCTCCACCTCTATCATATCTAAGACACTTAATTTTTCTTCCAATCTCCTTCTCAACCAGCTTCCTAAAAATATTAAACTTCTCAAATGCTTCAACCTTCTCCTTTAGGAACATTACCCATGCCATTCTAGTGTAATCATCAATTAGCAGCATAAAATATTTTTCACCTTGCAATCCTCTTGTTCTCATGGGTCCACATAGATTAGTATGAACTATTTACAAGGTTTTTGTGGTTGAATAATGCTTTGTTGGAAACCTAAACCTTGTTTTCTTTCCTTGTTGACATCCTTTACAGGTTATGTTTTTCAGGCTTTGCTATCTTGGGCATATTCCTAACCAATCCTTTTAAACTTATTTTTACTAAATTGTTGAAGTTTACATGCCCTAATATTCTATGTCATAGCCAACTCTCATCTGCTTGGATGATTAGACAATTGTGGCCTTTTACTTCACAAAGGTTGTAGAGGTTACTATTTGTCCTTACTCCTTGTGTAATTGTCTTGCCATTCTTTCTTCTCTTGCAGTCTTCATACTTAAAAAAAAAATTGTACCCATTGTCACACATTTGGCTTACACTAAGAAGGTTATGTTTCAAACCCTCAACATAGAGGACATCTTTTGTCTTATTCTTTCCATCTAAGCTCAAGATTCCTTTACCACAAATTTTGACAGTAGTATTATCACCTAGGCTTTACACTTCTTGAGTTCAATGAATTTTCTCTTATCTCTAGTCATATCTTGGAGAAACCACTATCAATAACTCACAAGTTTTGTTTCTTTGCATGTAGTGTTGTTTTGGAAATTATAGATTGAGTGAAACTCCACCCTTTCTCCTTCCACACCTTGTTAGGTTTCTTTTTAGTCTTCTCCTTTATCTCAGAAACTTTGGTTTCCTTTTCCTCTTTCGGGGGTGAGTCTTTCTTCTGAACATCTGGCCTTATAAATTTTGTTCTACACTCTCTAGCTATATGACCAAAATTATTGCAGTTATAACATACTATATTCATATCAACCAAGGGAGCAAATGAATTTTTTCTTGCAAATCTTATATTTCTCCTTGGAACAACTCTACACTCTCTAGCCCTATGACCAAAATGATTACATGTATAGCAATACCCATAGAAGTATGATGAGTACCTATTCATAACGTTCCCTTGAGTTAGAAGAGGAGATCTTCTTGGCATTGGATTTCTTTGACTATGCACCCTTGTGAATCCTTGATCATCTATTATTTTTGTGCTCTGTTTCTTCTTTGGCTGAGCAGAGGCAATCTTGTTGTCCTTTTCATCTTCAATTGACTTCTTCTCTTCTTCAAATTTTTCTACTACAACATACTTCTTTTCGACTATAGGGACATCCTTGTTATCGGGATTTTCATCCTTAAGAACTGCATTCTCTTCATCCCCAAATCTTTAATAGAGCTTTGTAGAGGCATCAACAAATGAGCTCTTTCCTTTCTCCAGCCCTAGGCCAGATTTTTCTTTATTCACTGATTTTTGTGTGCTTATCAACATTCAAAATGTTTGAACCATATTTTAATTTTATACCCTTATAGATATGCTCATTTTATTTCTCAAATTCCTTTCTTAAGGCAACTATTTTTGCCTCAAGATTCAAACATCTATCCATTTCATATTCTAGCTTGGACTTGATTACTTCTATTCTTTTAGCTTCCTCCACTTGCAGTTTCAAGCGTATCACTAACTAGTTGGATTCCTCAAGATCCTAGGTTAGCTTTTCATTCACCTTTTGAGCATGTATTTTCAATTTTTTGTTTCCCCTTTTAAGGTCATCAAATTTATCTCTTAAATCATCAAGGTCTTCAAGAGCACTAATCAACTCTCCCTTAAGATCAACAATTGCCTCCACTTCTTCATGTGAATCCTTGGCTTGTTCATCCATCTGCCCCTTGGAGTCCTTGGCCATAAAAAGGAATTCTTCCTCTTATTTCTCCATTACAAGAGCCTGATCTTGTTCATCATTTGAACTATCACTAGCATCAAATAAATTGTTTTCTTTCTAAATATACAAGATTTTCTTTTTCTTCCCAAAACTTCTCTATTTAGGATAATAAGGCTTCTTCTTTTTGCAGTCTCCTTCTTCCTCAACATTATCTTCTTCACCATCAGGAAACTTAGATGCAAAATGTCCTATTCTACCATAGTTAAAGCACTTAAAGGGTAGCTTTCCTTTATACTTGCTAGATCCTCTCCTTAATTTTCTTATGAAGTTTGCCTCTTCTTCGTTAGCCTCTTCATACCAGTCTAATGTACTAGATACAACTTTATATTTCTTATCAACACCATCCTTTTCCCTCCTTTCAACCTTGAATGCAACTTCTCTCCTTGATGGCTCAACATCTCCCATTCGCATCTCATATGCAATAAATATACCATGCAGCTCATCAAAAGTGAACTTATCCACTTCTCTTCCTTTTTTAATTGTAGAGATCTTAGGATCATATCTGTTTGTCATAGATATCAACACTTTCATAACAAAATATTCTTTGACTTCTCCAAATCCTCTAATAGAGTTTACTACATCATCAACTCTTAGAAGTTAATCTGCAATCTTCTCCTCTTTAGTCATCTTTAAGCTTTCAAATTTTGCTCTCAATACTTGAAGCTTTGCCAACTTCACCTTGCTGTCTCCTTCATATATGTTTTTCAATTTTTCCCAGACATCATACGTAGTGTGAAAATGCATAACCTTGCCATGTAAAAAAAAGGACAAATTATTCACAATGGAAAACCATGCCTTTTCATTGTTCTCATAGTCCTTCTTTCCAGCAACATCCGTGGGAAGAGTGGTAGGGAGAATATATTTGGTTTTGACTAACATCTAGACATATAGTCCTAGAGATCCCAAATATCCCTTCATTAATGAACTCCACTTAGTGTAGTAGTTCCATCGAACCGAGGTGGCTTGATTGAACCTTCTTGATTGTTCATTGTGTTCATACTACCATAATCTACCCAAGCTGATTAAGCTTCACCTAGGGAACCTAGGGCTTTGACACCAATTGTTGGAACATAATGATCTACTAAGAGGGGGTTGAATCAATAGATATTGAAACTTTTACCTCTCAATATATTTAGTACAAAATAACTATGTGAACTCTTAATGTGTAAATAAACAATTAACAAGAAAACACATGAGAAAGTATACATGCAACTAACACATAACACCAAATGTACGTGGAAAACCCAAGGTTGGGAAAAACCACGATGAGAAATGTTGCTAGGATCTAGTGTCCTATTCGAGCCTCACAAGCTTGAAATTTAGTTACAATACTTTAAGTGAACCAACCCTATGTAGAATCCAATCCCCTGATTTTAGGAGAAACCACTCCAATGAAGCACCCACTCCCTAGAACGAGCTTATACCTAGTTATCTAATGGAACCCACCAATCAGATTTATAATGCTAAATATTACAATTTTAATGATAGTTCTATGTTGCAACTTATATGCAACAACACTTACATGTATGTTGCCTACTCTGCACCTCTTTATTCATCCTACATTCACCTTGTTCTCTGCATCTATTGCTTTCTCAACATCACATCCTCTTTTTTTGCAATACACCAGTTTGAATGAGCGAAACCCAAAAAAAAAGTACAAACTAGATTAGAATTTCTAATTTTTGCTTGGTTCAACTTGTTCAGGTATAATGTATTTTCTTTCTGTGATTGTGTTCTCTACACTCTGCCTCCTTCACACTTTTCTCTCACACTACATACTTCTTCCACACACACACCTATGATTGTCAACATAGTTATGTCTCTTTTCTTTTCTACCTAGTCACCTCTTCCTTGAGTCGTACACCGCTTACCAAATGTGACTTGATGCAATAACTAGGGTTTTAATTCTTTCTTCTTCAAGAACCATACACTTCCTCGAGCCATACCCACATTAAATTTTGTCTTAGAGAGTCTTCAAGGATTGGCGATTTGTATTCCTAAATCATATACACATTTAATGTAATTCTTTGTTCATAAGATCCAAATTTGATTCTTTTTTACTTAGCACTCTATGCCACCTTTCTGAAACTCAAATCACCAATAAATTTGATTGCTGGAGCAGGTAGACTAGTTAATTTCATTTCTCTACTTGATTTCTATTCAAAAACTACTTTCATGAGCTTAACCATTTGAAACCATCACCTTCAAATTCTTACCATCGATCTTGTCACTTCACACCATGATCCAAGGTTCTCCATTCATCATCACCCTTTGAAACACTACCATTGGATGAGTCTTCCTTTAAATGAGCATCATTGATCTTTATCTATAACACATTATTGTATCAGGCTGAGTCACATTGGGGTCATGTTGATAAATTCCATTCTCTTCGATAAGCTACCTTCCACCTAAGTATCCACATCATCTCTAGGAAATTCACAACAAGGATTTGAATTTCCAAAATGATCAATCAATCTTTTTCACTTGACATTACACATTGCCAACAATCTTTGTTATTCCCAGTCGGGTCCCACCAAGTAATTGCCATGCATTGTTTTGTCGAAGGGACATCTGAGAAGCTCCCATCGAGATTCACCTTTTGCACTGATAAGGTCCCCAACAGGATGTCAAAGGGATCGAGCAAAGGGTCTCATTGAATGCCACTAGTCACTATGATGAAGAGCCATTGTTATATCAAGGGGATGCCAAAATTCCTCACTCTGAATTAGCATTGTCTCATAGATAGCTCAACCATTCTTCAAGCCCTCATTGCAATGTCGAAGAGACGTAGAACCTACTCTCTTCAAAATAAAACTATCACCCCGACTTCACAACAAGGATGTGAAGTGAGACATCGCCACATTGAAGGGACCGATAAAACAATCACGCTGAACACACAATGTCACCTCAATGTGATTCACGAACCTTGAAATCCACTCATCGCTACATCGAAGGAACTCCTCCTTGACACTTGCCAAATTTTAACGATTACCCCAAAAAACATGCACAAACACCACTAACCGGGAGACTAAAAACATGAGGCCGGTCATCAAACGAATGTAATCAGATTAAGTTATAGTTTTTGCTATTTCTTTTATCATTTGGGTTAGATTTAGGATTTGAAGTATCACCATATTGCTAGATCTGATAAATTTGAATTCAGTATTTGCTTGTAGTAAGGTCCCTTTGTGATTACCAACATTTTCACATTTATCATTGAGTTTTTTATGCATTGTCAAGACCTGACATTAGAGACTTTGGGGTTATCTCTTGAGGCTTGCTGATAGATATTTACCTTTCAAGAGAGATAGAATATCATATTCTATCTGAGTTGTTGTTGTGCAGAAAACACCATCAATAGTTATCACTTGAGCAACCTACAACCACCAACCACAAGTCACCAACTAAATAGAATTCATTCTTAGCTTTGTGACTACAACAAACTTAGGGTTTAAGTGATAAACCCTAACATCACCCGAGAGCCAAGGTGAATCATTCTATGTGTATCTTTCAACTTCTAAATCTGCAAGGCACATTTCTAGAAAGGTCTCAACAAGCCCATCATGCATCTAAATTTTGTTTCACAACAATTCTCACCTTTTGACACCAATGACAATAATATGCCAACACCACCCACCCCAACCTTCTCAAGCTTCTTGGATACCTACACATTCCTATCAACAACCCAAAGAGGCTCTTTGTTCTTCCTTTCAACCCCAAAATACAAGTGAACTCATTTCCATGTTGAGGGATGTCCATAGATAAATTATTGAGATTAAGGAGTAGCAAGAATTTGACCTATAGCAAGAGGAGTGGGGTAATAAAGCCTATTAGGGGTAGCAAGGTTATTTCCCACAGTAGGATTAACTTGTCCATCAAGATCACTATCCTCAATAACAAAATATAGAAGCTTAGTGGAGGTATGAGCAGTAGTTGGAGGATCAAAGAAGGTAGAAAAAAGAGGAGTATGCAATAAAAGTGGTTGCTACTAGACAAAAGAAACTTAGACTTTCCCTTTCTCTAGCACAAATGCCCAAGACTTAGGTAGCCCCTTGTGTGCCTAGTTTTGAACAAACACTTCCACCAGTTCTAGGAAAGCCTACACAGGAGGAGGTAAGAAAGCATACATTTGTAAGTTTTAGGAACCCTAAAAAACCTCTTGAAACTTCCATTAGCCCTCCTTTTGTTCCAAAATATCCTTTTGTACAAGAGGTATATGCAAGCATAAAATTTTTCATTTCAAGAATCCTAATCAGCCTCTTGTGCTATTAAGAAAATTTCCTATGTTGGAGATCCTAAGTTTTGAGAGCCTCCATTCCTCACAAGAATCTATCCTTGAGGAGGCTCAACCTTTTTCTCCTATTGATCAGCCTCTTCCAGAGCTTCAACAAGAGTTTTAATGCCCTTTTGACCATTTTTCTCCCTCTTTTCCTATTTCACTCTTTAAAGGCAGACCTATGGTATGGGATCCTAATTGGTCAGAAGAACAAAGGAAGGAGCAGTTTTGGGCTAGGAGTGAAGAGGTTGTTTCTGAGGAGCTTTCATGTGCTCTTAACAATGAGTGTCTTGCTCTGCTACGAGAAAATATTGAAGATGAAACAATTTTGTAGCAACAAGATATTAAAAAGGTAGAAAATTTTGGTAAAGTAGAGGAACCAACCCTCTCTTTTGACGTCCTTTCTTGTTTTATTGAAAATGAGGAGGATAGATCACATATACCTACATCAATAGAAACTTTTGAGAAGCCTGGTCCTGGCTTGATGGATGGAGACAACCCTATGGTTTTGGACAGTAGCAGTAGACGTGTTTAGCCCCTGTTATAGTGGAGGAAACTGCCTAGTCTATTGAAGTCCGTAATTCTGAGGTGGAGAAACTTTTTGGTATGATTTAGAAGCTTTTTGTTCAACCTTGGATTTTAATCCTTCACCCGCAAAAGAGGAGATTTGTGGGTAGTAGCATAAGAGTGAGGAAACAAAAGAGGATGTGGCAACCATTGCATGCCAAGTGTCTGATTTTGTTGTAGCTAGTTGCCAAGAAAGAATTAACACAAAGAGGCAATATGAAGAATTTAGTTCTTCACTTGAAGTGTCTCAAAAATATGAGGTTTGTGTTGATGAAGTGTGCATCAAAACAAGTATTTCAGTAAATATTGAGCAGCCATACATTTGTTTGGAGAGTGATGCTGGATTTCTACTCAGTTTGATTGTATGTCTAAGCTTCAAAGTTTCTCATTTGAGGTGCATGAAGAAGAGATTCCTTATGTAAATCAAAAATCAGGTTTGGCATATTTTACATCACCATGTGAGTTAGAAACTTTCACTTTTTGTTTCAGTTCATGCAATGAAGGGGTCACCGATAATGAAATTGGCCTATCCTTTTGTGAGGTGAGTTATCTTCCTTCTACACAAGGTTTTTTCTTGGAGGCTGACCTATCTTAAGAAAGTTTCACCCATGTTGTTGTATGTTCACATAAGGCACTAGTGTCAGATGAGTCTGACACTTTCATCATATGGTTCCCTTTCAATGGAAAAGTTTATAGTGAAGTGATCCTTCACCTTGTAGGCACCTTGTGTAGTTCCATGCATGTTGGTTGTAGTTTTCAATGGTATAGCTGGGTGAGGTTTGCAACTATGGTTTGAGGAAGATCAACTCCTTAAAAAGGTTCATCTTTGACTGAGGAAAAATTCCTTCTTTTTATTTTTGTTAGTTTAATGTATATATTATAAATACCTTTATTTTCATGAAGTTCTTTTGCACACCTTGCATTCTCCATAAGGGAATATATGTTTTTAGTTTCCTTCTTTTCTCCAAGTGAAATTATGCACATGTTTTTTTTTTCTCTAAGGAGGCTCAACATTTGATGTTTTACCCTCATGAATGTATGCCCAATGGATTGATAAGGCCCTTGAATTCCACAATTAGCAAGAAATCATCCCACAGAAGTTTTCAAAATTTTTGAAATTTCATGCCACCCTTAGATGACCCATCATTGATAACCGATTTGAGAGATCCTACATGGGCCATCTTGCATGAATTCTCCTTGAAGGTTCTTAAAATTGGCTATCTTGAAATTTTTGGGCTTTTCGACTTTCGCTTACCTACTTACTTGCATACCTTCTTCATTGCTCTCAGTCCTTCTCTCTTCCTTCCTTTTTCCTCTAAGTGTTTTGGGTTTTAGCCTTAGACCTTACCCCTTACCGATCTCTCATGGTAAGCCTCAAGCCTCCCCCCAATCATTGAAGCTCAATTAAAGCTTTCAAGATTTACCTAAGTCTTGGTTTGTTAGACTTCGGGGGTTGATCTTCCCTCTCTCTTCTTCCATCTTTTCACCTTTCTTCTATCAGTCTTCGGGTGTCATCCTTCACCCTTACCTCTTCCTTCTTACCATTTTTTGCTTCACAAGGCATAATCCTTCCTCATTACCTTCGATCTATGAAATATCACCTCTTGCTTTTGGACTTCAAAATTTTTGCTTTCTTCCTTCTTCCTTCTTCCTTCTTCCTTCTCACTTTCAGTCTTTTCTTTGAAAATTTGATTAAGTGTTGGGATTTCATATTTCATTCTTTGACCTTCTCCTTTACCTCTTATCTTTCCTTGATAAGAGGTAACCCTTCTCTTTGACCCCCAATGGTTCCTTTTGACTTCGTGGTTCCTTCCTTCTCTCTTCTTCCCTTTGGTATGCGGTAATCGGTACACTCAAAGCCCGATCTTCGATGGTCTAGTGCCAATACAAAGAGGTTGTTTAGCAACTCCAAACCATTTAATGTTTTAAAAGGTTTTATGGGCCTGATGCCCCGACCTTCCTATAGATTTGGTGTGTTTTCTAGATGATGCCATTAATACTCAATTTTACTTTTGAGTGGCTTGTTTTGATTCATAGGCTTCAAGGACAAGATATATTGCATCCTTTATCTTCTACAGGTGGATTTTATAGGTGCCCATCCTCATTTATTATTGCTTGTTGACTTTATTGATGGATCCATGCCCTAATCACAATTTTCATGGGATGGCTCAAGTATTTCACGTACAGACTTCATTGCTAACCATAGTTAGGGTTAGGGTTTGGTTTCATGGTTCTAAGTTATGCCTGATCTATAAAGGCAAGAAATGTACTCATTTTAGGGGTTCTTCCTTTGGCTCCTCGGGGGTTTTTCTTTTATAGACACTATATTTCACACTTTTCCATTGTAAAGATTGGATTTTTCCTCTACATTAATGAAACCGATCAAGCTTTCCTCTTCTTAGATCTTTTATTTCTGAGTAAGTCTATCACCTTCATATCTAAGTGTTTTTTCTATTTTCATGCATGCATGTTTGAGTTAAATCATTTAGTATTTTTTTGTTGAGATTCCAACACCTTTTCAAACCCTAACCTTCTTGTATGCCTATGAGAATTGACCAAAAAAAGAGTTGTGAAAGTCCCTTTACCCATCTTCAATGATGTACTGAGTAGTCTAAGCAAGGAAGAAACAACTTTCCATCTTGGTGTACCACCTCCATTTCTATTTCATGCATTCCTTTTCCCCTTTTCCCATGTGAGTTATTAAAGTAGGTTAGTGGTAGGTTTTCATTTGTTGGGTTGGACCAACACTTTGCACTTGCATTAAAAAAGGAAGCTACCCTTCTCTAGAGACTCGACCTCATTCGTGCAAGGGTCCCACACCTTAAGGTTATTTCCATTGTGTCATTGGAATGCTAAACTTTTTGTTCAATAGGGTGCAATTTCATGTGACAACACATATCACAAGTACTTTAGTGGTGGCTCATATGCACATCACATCACAAGCACATTAGTTATGGGATCATATTTACATCATAAGTACAATAGGGAATGGCCCGTACATGTCACATATACCATAATAATCATAAAACACATTCACATTGGCTAACATACACTTGCCCTTAGTGCATCCCAAATAGAAAAGAAATATTGATGCATTGCGCACTACACTATGGGTCCCATCCTTTTCTCTAGTTTGTTGCACCATCAAAAAAATAGGAAGAGGATTTGGTGCATCTCATACGACACTGGGAGTCAACCCTTAACTCAATAGAGTCAAGTATACCATTTCCACATCATGATATGCCAAAAATATATTATAAGGTTGTTCAAATTGTTACCTACCTATTCTTCATTAAAAAATCACTTCCTTGAAGTCCATCAGACGACTAAGCAACCAAGGGTGGCCATCACTAGCATAAAATTCTCCTTGACTATTGTCCATCTCGAGCATAGTATTGCCCCTAGGCACCTGTCAATCTTGAGAATCATAGTACTGCTCCTTGACTACTATCCATATAGAGCATAGTACTGCCTCTAGACACCTGTCAATCTTGAGCATATTAGTATTAATCCTAGATACCTACCCATATCAAACATAGTACTGCCCCTAGACACCTGTCAATCTCAAGCATAATAGTATTGCTCCTTGACTACTATCTATCTCGAGCATAGTACTGCCCCTAGACACATGTCAATCTCGAGAATATTAGTATTGCTCCTTGAATACTATCCATCTCGAGCATAGTATTTCCCCTAGACACCTACCAATCTCAAGCACATTAATATTGCTACTTGACCCATGCTTAGCACTATAACTAGAAGATAGGCTCTTAACATAGAATACATATATCACAATCGACTGAATTAGAAGTTTATATAGTCATTTTAGTTTGAGGTTAATATTCATAATACATAAAAGAATTCACTTATTACCTACACAAGGTATGCTCAACTCAACATGTAATCACTACCAAGTAAACCAGTTCATTCCTTTCCTTCAACTTACTATTTAAACACACATTATGTATTGAATACAAGTTATCAGGTTTTCTTCCATAACCATTTTAATACCCAGTTATCCTTTTCTGAAGCCTACTAAAGAGAGAAGGTCAAACCAATTAGGAACAACCCCAACATCTAGGAGTTATGCCCCACTAGGCCCTCCCCCTACGAACTTGAGGTCACAAAGGAATATTTTGCCGAATGACTGCCTACATACCTACTTCCAAAAGGAGAAAATTCACACGTAGTTCTCCTCACTAGGCCTCTCAAGGACCTACACACACGTTCCTATAACCAAGGTGTCATTAATGATTCTCTTCCATTACTAATCACCAAGTTCACAATTTACCAACATGTACAATTTCCAAATATCCTATAGGTCATCTCCTTTCCACAGAGGTTAGGTTGATTATTTAATAATATTTCTTCTTTATTTACACAAACCATGTTTATCATTAGATCAAGGCACTAGGCCATAATGGACACATAAAATTCAAGTTACATTGTTGAAATCATAATCACCATATCCCATAGTTATATCTTGATACAAATCTATATAATATTTTTATTTCTCTAGCTTGATCACACCCCTAAGGAACCATGTTACCAAGTTGGGGATCCCTTATCACTTCTAATTAAGCATACCATGATGCACTAGAAGGTATCATTTATAAATGACACTCTACATTCATAACCCATTCACAGGAGATGTATAAGTAAAATTAGTGCATGGAAGGTAATATAATGATGGTAAATCTTCCTCTCTTATCGATATATAGATTATTCACATAACCAATATTTTAATCTAAGATTGAATAAAAATCAAATGTGAAACCCAACACTCTTAAGAGTTGGAATACTCTGATTTGACAACACTTCAACTATCCTCAATGTCCTTACAATCATCTTATTCTTTGGAAAAAGGGTATTTCTTTTACACCCCAAAATAGTCTTGATATTTAAGTGAAGCAAAGATAAGCAACAACCACAAGTCACTAACTATCTAGATTGGTGTTCAATGTTAAAGGAGAGTTCCTTTTAATGGCACAATAAGACAAGTGGAACTTAACTAATTATCAACCCAATGTCAATATAATGACATACATGTAAGTATTTACACCATGTGTCAACAAGGGCCTCAACGAGTAAACAGATTTAGAAAATCATTAATCATATCCCCTATTTCAAATAATAGAGATTACTACCCTTATACAATTTTTAAAACAAGCCTCAAGACATTAATATTTTTAACTCCATTTCTTTCATATTTTTCTATTAAAAATAGTTTATTACCAACAAAAGAAAATCCTTTGAGATCCTAGATTAAACAACCTTGAGTTCTCAATCAAATGTGACTTATAACTATTCAATTCATACCAAGACTTGATCATTATTCTAGAGATTGTTCACTAACCTTAGTTCTCATGGTCATGAATCCAAGGGTCCTCAATCACTAATATATTTGTGCAATAAACTATTATAAAAGAAAGAAATATGTTTTACCCTTTATATGTAGGGAAGTCACTAGCTAGAGGTCATTTCTAGTAATTTTACTACATTTATACATGTTAGCAATAGGGAACCAAAAATTTATATGAGTGATAACCTTGAATAACCATCATAGTGTGTTATGTGTATAATACTATATTTGACTCTCCAATAGATCTTAAAACAACTTTGACATATTAACGTCTCACTATTTTACGATTATTATGACTTTACTTAGTGTCATCCTAACCAATCTCTAGTCATATAACATATACCCAAATTCATACAAATAGTTATCGAAATTGCTAAAATCATTTCCATCCAATTAGAACTAATGGTTCTTTAAATTCTCAAACTACCACTATCATATTGCATCCAATGAGATTCTCAACCTAACATTTTAGTTTCTCTTTCATGATGTGCAATATTTACTATTTACTAACATTCAATGCATCTTGGATAACTCATCATTAATTTTTACATTTCAAACTTACAGAAACATTGACCCTTCATTTGGTTTGTTGAGACAAGAATAAATGTTCTAGTTTAATTTCAAGGAACCCAAAGTCTAGGAAACCCTTCCTACATAAATTGCAAGTACAAAAATGCTTAGAACCCTCTTACTTGTACTTCTGATTTCACATGGATAATATGATTGAGTTGCATAGATACCCTTTAAACATGGTAGTCATTCTATTCTATAATAGAGTGAAATGTTTGTAGGACAATTTACACAATGAAAATGAAGTGAAAATGCATAAATAAAGCATCTACTTAGCTTTGTTGAAGAATTATCCTGCACATATCACTCTAGTAAATCTCCAACTATTCCCAATTTCTTCAAATCTTCTCTCACTCTCTTAAACTGGAACTCCAAAGTAGGTAGAGAGGATGCTATTAATAGTTGTGGAATCTAATTTTATGCCAAACAATCCTTGGCAATGGGGACATGATACACTTGCAAGTCATGTCAACACCATGCCCAATCTGCCTATTGCATTTTCTTGAAAGTTTCTAAAGTTTTCTACAAATCTATTTTGACCCTCATCTCTCACTTTTTTTGCCTTTACTATATACGCCCAATATGTCTCCACACCTTACTATGCATTGTAATCTTCTCTTCCCATGAAATTTATTCCTTTTCACATTAATAGTTGTGGAATCTAATTTTATGCCAAATGATCCTTGGTGATGGGGACATGATACACTTGCAAGTCATGTCAACACCATGCCCAGTCTGCCTGTTGTATTTTCTTGAAAGTTTCTAAAGTTTCTAAAGCATATTGGGACTCATATGCTAGGCTAGCCAATTTAATCCTAGTTTAGGGTTTCTAGGTAGAAACTAGAATTTCACAATAGCAAGTCTGAATCCTCTAAAATCTGGGAAAAGTGCTATACCAGGACTCATACACCATAAGTTACATATCACTCCTATTCTAATTTTTCAAAAAGTTAAGATATGAATCTGCTCTTCTATCTTTGCTCTTCCTTCCAAACTTTGTTTCTACATTTGAACCCGCTAAAAACCCACAAAAAAAAATATTGTATTGATTTGTTTATGGGGGTTTTCCTTAATAAAACCCCTTGTAGTTAAACCTTGATAGAAATAATAGATCTTGAAAGTAAATATGAGTGCAAGCCCTAATCTTAAGCGCATCTAAGATTAGGAGATCTAAAATGCAGTAAAACCTTATTCTAATGTGCTAGAATAAGATGCATGAATGAAACATAAAGATGATTAATCACTTTGGGAGATCTCTAATCACCCTAATAAGTCATAATAATTCATGTACCTTCCTTTAGGTAGAGAGTAGAATGATAATGGAGGATGGAATCACTTAGGAAACAAGTCATTAGGCTTGGTTCGATGGCTAGTTGCATCTCCCAACCTAGAATCCATCATGTTTCACCATAGGAAACCATCATCAATCCTTGACAATGCTAGATCTTGAATTGAAAGTGAGCTTGAAGACCTAGAAAAACACTATAATGCTACTCCAAGACTTCAACTTTATGTGCTCCTTTCTCTTGAATGCTCTTGTGAAAGTATGCTTGAGTGCTCAAGTTGATATTGTGAATGCTTGGGTCAAATAATGATTTTAAACCTTGTTTATGTATTAACTTCATCTAATTTACCATTTATTATATCCCAAATGTTGATATCAACCAAAAATTTGAATTAGAAACCTTAATTTCTTGCTCAAACCCTAAAAAGGGGCCACTCGAGACTCATACGCCCAAGGTGGCATATGGGTCCCACCTAGGGGAATCATATGCTCAAGGTGGCGTATGAGTCCCACCCTAGTTTTCTGGGGTGAGAAAATGTTGAGATGTTAGAAAATTGAATATCTTTGTTGATTTTTTTAGGATTTCAGTTGAAATTATTCTTGGGATCCAAAATAAAGGGTCTTAGGGGCCTATTAATGATAATTTAAAGGGTCATGAATGGAAGGGTACTAAAATAGGTTCAAATTAAGTGTGAAATTGTACCATCTCCAAGAAGGGAGTACAATTTTCTACACTACATTTATCCCCCACTTTAGTGCCCATATGACTCTATGTGCATATGCAAGCTAAAGGAATTTGAACAATAAACTTCATTTCATAAAAGGATACTCATATGGATTCATTCGCAAGCATGGGAGAATGAAGACCCCACAGTAGCTATCTAAAAAACCATAATGTTAGGAACCACATCTTGCAAAAAAAATTCATTAGTTGCTCAAAAATCCTCTTATCTAACTTCTTTACGGAATCAAACTTGAGGGTAGATGTATGCCCCCCTTTGATTCCACTTGCTTTATGGAAGTGGAATCAAGGTAGCAGCCTAATTGCATCAAATTGCATAAGTTATATCATAGGGTATTTCCAAGTACCATACCACATAGTGATTGACATGTGATGATGATGGGAGAGGAATCATGATTCCAACATAAAAAATGACATAAAAAATGGAGCTCTCTAGCCCCCAATATGTTAATTTGACCTAATTTGACCATATATAAGAGTAAAAAGTGAAGTAACTTGTAATAATTTTTTTTTTACCTTCTTGTAGTTTGATTTCGGTGGAGAGCGAGTGATAATTCCAAGTGTACGAGCATGCATGCCTTTGAGACTCGACAACCTATGCGAGGAGGTAGTGTGAGATGACCTACAACATCTAGTGAGTGGATTCTTCTCTACCTTAGCTTTTTTTTTATGCATTTATTTGATGTTTTATGCATTTCTAGATAGATTTAGGACCCTAGAAGAAAAATTCACAAAGCGTCCCTCTTTTTCGCAAAGTGTCCCTTTTTTTCACAAAGTGCCCCACTTTTTCGCAAAGTTCCCACTTTTTTACAAAGTGTCACGTTTCTTTGCGAAGTGTTCCAAAAAAGGAACAAAGTGTCTAGGACCCTTAGAAAAGTACCCTGGAGAAACTTTAGCATAATTTTTGATTGTTGATGTATAGATTTAATATTTTAGAATGCTTAGAGGTAATATTTATTTTTGGTTAGATTCCTCCTCGGTCACGACAATGTCTTGATGACAGATTATTCTTTTGATTACAAGACCTAGTCACAACACTGTTAGAGGAGGTACATAGACTCTATAGGATACTAGGATATATTGGGCGTATCTCATGCCTCCTATGTGATAACATGATGCCATGCTACTGGAATTAGTAGAGAGGTGGGATGTAGATACCTACAACTTTCATCTACCTACTAGTGAGATGACGATCTCTCTAGAGGATGTACATCGCATACTTTGAGTTCCCATTTGAGACAAGACTGTCTATTTCATAGATGACCATACATATAGGTAGATGAGAGTATATATATAGTACTACCTTGGAGGATTTGTTAGAGAGGAGATTGTGAGGCCAAACATTGAGTTGCAATGGCTACTCTACAAATGGCCACCACTTTTGAAACAAATTATGATTTTCACTATAGCACTAGTACTAGTCCTAGATGGCTAGGGAGCACACTTGGATGAAGGCCTACTTCACATGATATGAGAGATGGAGCATCACAAGATCGTCTATGCATGGGGTGGCATCATGCTTGCACATCTTTACTATGATTTGGGATAATTTGCTTATCACGAGGTCGAGAGCATGGTGCATTGTACACTACTACAGGTTTGGTGCCTAGAGCATATCAAATGCATTAGTTTGACAAGATTTCCTTTTGTATGCACCCTAGGATATCCACGTTCCTTCAATTATCCACTGAGATGAGTGTGCAAGTATGGAGATCTGCTATTCTAGAGAGTTAGATTTGACCGCCTGGATTAGGAGAACTTATGAAGACTTATGGAGACCCTACCAGCCGATACCATAGTGGCCAAATGAGACCCGCCAGATGATACAAATGCAGAGGGATATGCTTTTACTGTGGAGACATGATTACATTGTAATACCATTCTACTAAAATCATGTCATGAGATAGTTTGGACAAGTAAAGGTGCCACCAGTAGCACGACCATTTGACAGGTGATTAGTGCAGAGTGCCCAAAGGCTAGGAGATATGAGATGACTCATAGCTAATGATGTTGTCTCCAGAGCTTCAGATGACTTAGATCTTGACATTACCCTAGTATTCAATGCCAATGAAATCGGTACTACAAATGCATATGAGGAGTGGTGGGCCATGGCATGACCAGCTCTAGTATTTCCTATGGATCAACCTATAGGCTTTGTAGGGCCTTTTCTAGATTAGAGGGATGAGGAAGAGAAGACAAGTGAGGAGGAAAGGGTTAGGGCTATAGACCTATTTATGGATGAGGTAGAGGAGGACTGCGATGAGGAGGAAGATTTAGACTATGAGGAGGGGGAGGAGGGCGAGGAGGATGAGGGCCAACTGATGAGTGATGGCAGTGATACAACAGGTGAGGGTCTAGTTTCCCATGAGTGGAGAGATTTATCTCCCACCAATGTTACTAGATCACATTCAGTAGCCGCAACATGTGCCAACACTTATGGGAATGGACAGGCTAGCATATCTTCTATTCCTCCTACGCAGGATGAGGTTGTTTTTAGATAGTTGGTTGGAGACCTAGGTGATGCCATATTATTTAATATTATGCTTATGCTTATGTTCATACTTTTGATTTATATATATCATGATGTGTACTAATTATCTTTATGATTTCTATCTTGCAGGGTCCATGAGAGAGTTGCATGATCTCTACTGATGGGCAGCCATGGAGATAGTACCTCCTTTACTCAAATACAAGGCTATCAACACAGACTACATGCTCCCACCTATTGTGGAGTAGCATCTAGAGCTATTAGAGCCTTTTGCGAGGCTGAGAGGAGCATACAAGGGTTCTACTAGGTGTGTTGATTGAGCTGAGGGTGATCTATCAACACTATAGGCTACCTATGAGGAGCTTTAGTTAGCTCAAGATCCAACAAAGGTTGAGAGACTTCATGGCTACATTGTGAGGCTGCAGGTGGATAGAGACTACATAGAGCGAGAGTTCCTAGAGGCTATCAAATGGGAGGCCACAATTGTTGGACAAGCAAGAGGCCTACAATATACATTGAATTCTTTTATTAGTTCACGATCACATACTACCATCTCTCGACGGACCATCTCTCAATGGATGTGATCACCAAGTCCTAAGGGATATGGTAACCATAGGCCACACTAGCATTGTATATTTTATGACACGTATTAAATTTTTTTGATATATATCTAGTTATTTATGCTTGTCTTTAAGTTAGATGGAAATGTGATTTATCAAATAATCTTTCTAAGAATATTTAATAAATGTATCCATGATCTAACATACTTTATGTGATCTAATTAAAACTATCCCAGTTTCCTTTTAGACACAATATTATGATTGAGTATGTTATGATAAATTAAATGAACCTATGATCTAATTGAAAATTAAATGTATATAAGGATCTAATCTAACACAACATACAATATTGACTTGAATAGTATGAAACCTAAAGTAACCACTGAAAATTAATTCAAATAATTACTTTAGTATTCAATACACACAAATGATTGATTGCCAAGAATGAAGTAGTTCGAGAGAACATAGAATGCCATCTACTACCTCTAACACCACTGTTTTATCATTTACACTATTCAAGAATATTAGATGTAATATTGGTGCAAATGTGTGGCATTAATAGGCTCTTTAAGAGTTGTACCATCCATTTTTGTTAATGTGTATGCTCCAGACACATAACTTTCATCAATTATGTAAGGTCCTAACCAATTAGGGTTGAATTTTCCTTTTCTCAGTCAGGGTGGCATTGATGTTTTGTTGATTATCAAAAAAATCTAAATCACCCTTAGTAAATGTGCGAGGGATGACATTATCATTGTAACTATGTTGCATTCTTCTAGAATAAGCTTGGAGATGCTCAAGAGTGTTAATGTGTTGTTCTTCAATCATTTCAAGTTGATGCAATCATTGTTCTTTATAAGTATTGTCATCAATAAGTCCTTGAAGAGCGATTCTTAATGAAGAAATCTCTAACTCCAAAAGCGTTATTGCCTCAGTACCATAGAAAAGGTTATAAGGAGTATTTCTAGTTGATGTTCTAATACTAGTATGGTAAGCCCATCATGCAAATGTCAACGACGTGTGCCAATCCTTATTATGTTTGCTTACTATTTTCCTTAATATTTGTTCAAGAGTCTTATTAGTTGATTCAACTTGACCATTAGATTGTGGGTGGTAGGGTGTTGAAAATCGATATTGAATGTTAAATGTTTCTAAGAAATTTTTTACGTCATTATTCTTAAATGGTGTCCCATTATCTGAAACTAACACAAAATAAAGTCCAAAGTGAGAAAAAATGTGTTCCAATATGAAATGATATATTACATCGGCAATTGTTGAACGAAGGGGAATGACTTCAACCCATTTTGTGAAGTAATTTGTTGCGGTAATTTTATAAATGTATGTCCAACAGAGGAAGGTGGTGATATTTTTCTAATAAGATCCAAACCCCATACCAACAAAGACCAAATAGGAACTTGGGAATGAAGCTCGAAAGTAGGAGCGTGAATCAAATTTCTATGCTCTTGACATTTGTGACATTTCTTAATGTATTCAAAGCAATATTTTTCCATATTCCTTCAATAGTATCCTATGCGGATTAGCTTTTGAGCTAATGATCTTCCTCCAAAATGGCCTCCACAAGCACCTGAATGAGCTTCCACAAGTTCTATGGGGATTTCAAATTGTTTAAGGCATCTAAGTAAAAGACCATCAAAGGACCTTCTATAGAACACGTCAACAAGTATTATATATCTAGATGCAAGTTTTCGAAGGCGAGCTTGAATATTCTTAGTTGTTAGCTCAGGAAAAGTACCCTCTTTTAAATAATTAAATATATACCATTCACTAGAGCTTTCTATGGTGGTTGATAACAATTCTTTGACCTTATATTCTATTGATGGTTACATAATTGTATGGACGATGAATGTGAAATATTTTGAAGGATCTAGAGGAGATACAAGGGAAGCCACACTCACCATTGAATTCACATGTCAATTATCTTTTCATGGGATGTTATCAATGGTATATAAATCAAAGGTGTTTAACAAAGTCATTGTGAGATCTTTATATTCTGATAATTTGTCATGCTTTGCTTGATACAATTTATTTATTTGATTAATAAATAATTGTGCATCAACAAATATTTTAATATTTTGACCTCCTAGAGTTAAAGCAATGCGTAATCTAGAAATTAATGATTCATACTCTACTATGTTATTTGTGCATAGGAATTTTAAGTAGTAGGACAAGGGAATAGGCTTTACTGGAGGTGGGACTATTATAAACCCTATGGCGGAGCTTGTTCTACACTTAGAGCCATCAAAGTATAACTCCCATGTATTAGGTTCAATTGTCAACACATTATAATTAGGGAATGAATCATTATTGGGTAATGCTAGGGGAGAGGGAGCATCACCTATTGGTTAGTCAAGGCTTGACCTTTAATTTCCTGTTGTGAGAAAAACTTAAGGTCAAACTTAGTTAACAACATAACCCACTTAGCTAAACGTCTGGACAATTTTTTTTTAGCAAAAAGACATTTTAAAGGATCAAATTTCATCATCACATGTATTTCAACAATCAATAAGTATTGTATCAATTTACTAGTAGCTAATACAAGAGCCAAAAAAAAAATTTCTATCAGTGTGTATCATGTTTCATAATCAATCAAAGTTCAACTAATGTAATAAACAGGGTGTTCTTTACCATTTTTGTCTTGTTGAGCCAACAATGCTACAAGAGCATGGATCGATGTTGTTGTATAAAGAATGAACAATTTATCTTGCATAATGGGTTTTAAAATAGGTGGAGTAGAAAGTTAATCATTCAAACTCTCAAAAGCCTATTTACAATCCTTATTCTAATTAAACTAAACCTCTTTCAAGTAAGAATATGTGTAAAGGGTAATGTTTGGTCTACTAGAGATGATACAAAATGATGGATAGCTTAAATTTGTCCTTGTAAAGTGTGTAATTGAGAAATGTTTCAAGGAGGTGGCATGTTAACTATATCATAAATTTTCATGTCCACCTCAATGCCTCTATGAGATACTATAAAACCTAAAATATTTCCACTATTTATTCCAAAGACACAGTTTTTTAGATTCAATCTCATATTATATTTTCACATTTGCTCAAAGGATTTTCGAAGAATATTCACATTGTTTTGTTGATTTAAAGATTTGGATAGAATATCATCAACATAACATTCCAAAATCTTATGTATGTAATCATGAAATATCAATGTCATAGCTCGTTGATATGTTATGCCTGTATTCTTCAATCCAAAAGGTATGACTACCCAACAAAATGTTCCCCAATCTATAGTAAATGTTGTTTTGTATTGATCTTGAAGGTTAACAAAGATTTGGTTATATCTAGACAATCCATCCATGAATGAGAACAAAGCATGTCCCACAGTCAATTCCACTGTCATGTCAATATTAGGAAGCAAAAAATAATCTTTTAAAGTGATTTATTTAAATCATGAAAATACGTACACATCCTAATACGATTATCATGTTTCGCAACTACAACAATGTTCAAGATCCAAGGAGAATAATCTATAGGTCATATAAAACCAGCTTCGAGGAGTTTTTCTATCTTGGCCTTAATCGATAAGGCTATCTTAGGATTCATCTTTCGTATCTTTTGTCTAACTAGTTTAGCATCTTCTGTAAGGACTATGTTGTGTCTCACTATCTTAGCATAAATTCCCAACATATCTGAATAAGTCCAAGCAAAAAGTTTAGTAAATTTATGAAGTAAAGCTACATGATCTTATTGTTCATCGTCATCAAGGAAATTTCCTATCTCAATCACCTTCTCCTCATTATTAATATCCATCAGTATGTCGATTATATCCCCCAAAGTATGTGCACTTTGTTTTGGAAATTCAAGATTGTATTCTTCATTGTCTTTATCAATCTCATTACTTTCCTTTTCTTCGTAGTATTGCTTATCACTAATCATAGCACATGTAACCTATTTATTTTTAGGATTAAATAGATTTTCATAAACTCCTAACATTTATTTCAAGGCTTCATCATCTTCAAAGTATTCCAATGATTCTTCACAAGTTGTATCAATCAATTCAGGATGCTTCACGGTGAGAGTTCTTTTAGGGTTACACATGATGGTGTTTATGTTTAACAAGTGTCTTTTCATTGCTTGCATTATCTTAGAAGGACAATACCCCAAACCACTTTTTGTTTATTGTGTGTTAGGCTCTATAGGAACACAAATTCCTTGTTCTTTCCTTCCACATCCTCTTCCACTATAACCAAGTTGTTTCATAAGCTCATAACCTTTTCCATAAAGTTTCTCCATTTCTTTCAGGTTTGGTAGTTGTCGATTGTCTATCTCATCAAATTTTGTTGTATAGTGTGTCCTCTTCTAGAGTAGATGAGGTAGATGCTTGTTATTTTTCTTCTAAATTCTATGTTGAAATTACCATTGGTTGCTTTTGTTTTTTGGTTTCTTTTGTTGTAATTATGTATTCTCCCATAAATGTTGGTGTGAAGTCTAAATAACCCCAATCATCTTCCAATAACTTCAACACTTTTTCCATCTCTTGTTTCTCTTTTTCATAGGTTCTATGTTTGAATTTGGAATTAATGTGTTTAGAGGACTTGTCATTCCTTTTTCAACTTGTAAGAAACTTTCAGGCTCAGGGTCTATTTCAACTTGGTACACTTTATTGTTATAGACGTACTTCATGATACGATGAAGAGTTGAAGGCACCACATGCATCTCATGAATCCAAGGTTTTCCTAAAAGAAGATTGTATGAAAGATCATGAGGCATAACATGAATAGGAGTTTGTAATGTAGCCATTCCAATTGTAATAAGAAAAGTAATCACACCAAGTGGTTGCTTTCCTACATTGTCAAATCCTCGAATCAATAAGAAATAAGGTTCAATTCTTGCCTTATCCAATCCAAGTCTATCCAAAAGGGTCACACTACACACATTAAAGGTGAAGCCATTTTCAAAAAGGGTTCTTTCAATTCCCAACCTATTATAGATAGAAATTATCATGAAGGCATCATTTTTCTTTCTCATTTCCAAAGGAGGTAGCTCATGTTGATGAAAATTAATGTCTACATTAACCACATTCATTCCTTGAATTAGAGTTGCCACATCACTTGCATCTGTACTAGAGGGAACCACAACTTGTTGCAAGGCGGTTTGAAGCATAGTATAATAATTAGGTGAATTTTGAATTAAATCCCATAGGGATATTTTCATACGAGTATTATTAAGTTGTTCAACAAGATCATACTCCTTCCCACTATTCGAAGGAAAATGAGGAGCACTAGGCAAGATGGGTTGAGGAAAAGGGAAAGAGGTTGAATTTTTTTGTTTTGGTTGTGGATTGTTTCTAGTGTTATATGTATGAGAAATGGTATTAAATAACTTTACTGTAGAAAAACACTATTCTTAGGTGGTTCAAGGGTGAAAACAGTTTTTTTTTAAGTTTAAGGTTTGTTTGAAGGTGGATAAAGGATGAGTTGGGGTTGGATCACATTAACTTCTCTTTGTTTTGGTTTTTTATAGCAAGCCTTAGTGGATGAACCTTATGAGATGAAGTCCTCAAGGGATTCATCTAACATGCCAAAGTCATAAATACTAAAAGGCTTGAGGGTTAGGTTAAGTTGGATAAAGAGATTTGAAATACTCAAATAACTATGCTCTCTCCAAGTGGTTCATCAGTTTATAGGTGTTATTGTTTTATTTTCTAATGAGTGCCAAATGTAATATAAGCTTACCAAACTATTAACTAATGCTAGAAATGAAAAGTATAGTAATCTAATTTTATCCAGAATTGAAATGAAACCAAATTAAGCTAGATCTAATGAAATGCATGAAACAAAAACTCAAATTGAAACAAAAATCTAACAACAACAAACTGAAACTCAGAAACTAGGTTTTTAATGCTATAAAATGCAATTTCAGGTCTGCATGGGATTAAATAACCTAGAGAGGAAAATGAGTCCCAATTAGGGTTATTTAAGGGTTCAAATGTTATAAAACAATCCACACAAAATACCCAAAAATCAGACAAAACCACTTGTACTGGGACTAAATTTCCTAGAGGGGCATATGAGTCCTACATTAGGGTTTTTACACCAATTTCAACAAATTCTGAGTGAATTTTAGGTCTTCTGGTTTGAATGATGTCTAAACTCGATGCGATTACAGGTTTCAAGTGAATATCAGTGATGCAATATGCAAAAATGCAAGCTATATGCACATTCACTAATGCAAGATTTAGAAACTCTAGATGCAAATTAACTAATGCAAGATGTAACGCCCCACTACGTAACCCTAGAGGATGACACAAACACAATTGAAGCATAACAATTTTTTTTTAAAGTGTAATAATAACAAGTAAAGTGAACTACACATAACGCATACATCCTCTAAGGTACGCGACAATGGTTACATTCAAATCCCATAACTTACAAAAGTGAACTAATCCATAGCATATAAATAATAATCATGAAATAAATAACATACATCCAAAGCATTAAACTCATCTCATTAGATACAAAGTACAATAAAGAATCATCCATAGATTGCATTTATTCAATAAAAAAGTTACAAGACTCATTTCCAAAATGAGGATGATCATACAATAGTGTTACAATAACAATGATACAAGAATCCTCGTTGAATACAAATGTGGACTAATCCATATACATAAATGTCCAACTGATAAAAAAGAACATAATAAATAGTACAAAGCAATAGGTACACATGAGGTTTCCAATCTGGAAGATCCCGCCATCACGAACATGAAATGGGAACCCAATGGTGTAAGGTGCACATTCCACCCAACCAAGTGGTACCTGAAGGCCCACCCCCCATGCTAGGAGATAGTAAAAGGGCTTCCTAGGAAAAACCAACAACCTCTAGACACAAGAAACACACAATACTATAACATACAAGAAAAATACATACATAAGGTTACATTGCTTCCAGAGTAAAATAATCAAGTATATCAACTGCACAATACATACTATTGTCATACAAGAAGTGTTGTCACAAAGTTACATGGGTTACCCTGGTGCCAATTTGTGCACTGGCCCTCATTGAGAGCCAGTCCTCTATTGAAAACACAAGGATCTAATCCAAAATATAAGAGGCCACACATCTCGTTCGTAGTAACTGGGTGTTTAACTAAAACTCAACCAAGTACACTACCCAAGGAAAAACAAAGGGGATGAACCATAAAACACAACCCCCTCATAATACAACATCATCTGGAAGACTTACATACAAAACTAACCAATTTCCCCAACTTACAAGAACAAAAGAAATCATAATTTAATAGGCAATTCAAGCAAGAAATAAATCTACCATTAGAATTTCCTAAATCCAATTTCCATTTCAAGAAAACAATAATACATTGCTTGAAATAAACCAACTTAATATAATTTCATTTATAGAAAATAAGGAAATTAAATCTAATTGTTTAATTCCATTTCCCTATTTACATCAATATAAAATCAATTTAAAAAAAAAATAATTTCATTATGAAAACGTCTAGTTTGTGCATTTACATGCACCGATTAAAAAAAAAGAAAATTAAATATATATATATATATAATTATACATATATAAATAAATTATTTAAATAAACTAAACTAAACTACCATGCATTTCCAAATTGGAACTTAGTATTCGGTGAGAATGGGAATTAATGTATCTCATTGTTAATTTAAAAGCTTGTTGCATATGACCAGCACATGTATGAATAGAATTTTGTAAGGTCCTTAGAAACAAATGCAAATTTTGGCCGTCACTGAAGACTATGGCTCTTACAGGTTGAAAACACAATCAAAAGGATTATTCAACCCTTTAAAATTTTCCATTATGTTCAGGCACTTCAACTATGACATGTTGACAATGGAATCAAAGAGATTATTCAAATCTATACAATATTCTATTTTCAAGTGTTGTAGATGTGACAAGTTGCCAAAGGAATCAAAAAGGTATTTTAAACCTCTACAGTCTTCTATGTTCAAGTGCAACATCTATGAGAGATTCCAATATAATAGGGAGGTTATTTAATTCTATACACCCTACCACGTTCAAGTGCAACCATTGCAATGGATTGGCAGTAGAATTAAGGAGATTATTAAATATTTAAATTTCATTCCTTCAATTCTACAAATTGCACAATGAAGACACCCTTGTTCTTTTAGAATACTTGTCAACATGAACTCTGTTCTCCAACAATCAAGCTAAATGCATGTAAGTGCAGTTTAAACTAGTTTAATATGATTTCAAGGTAATATATCATTTATACAATCACCTATGCTATAGTGGTGTGGCATGAATGGTGGTACATGCATAGAGAGTATAGTTGACTAGCTATAAGTTACAAGTATTCTAACCCAGTAAGAAAAATGTGGCGACATCAATACTAAAGATTATGACAATACAAGTTGATACGATAGAAGATAATGTTCTGATACCCATATATGGCCTTGTGGTTCCATTTCATGTAACCGCCATCAAGGGTATTTCAAACCAACAAGTTGGAGGAAACTCTTAAATATGAACACGATATTCAAAGTATTGGGCAGTGTCTAAATACCAACAACATGCCAATCTTGAAATCCTTTTTCAGTGTTTCTGTTAAGGAAATTCCCTTTAGATCCAAGGAGTCGAATCTCATTAACCATGGGTTGTGTATGTTTGATCCCACACATGATTTAAGGCAATGAAAGGATCCAAAAAGGATAGGAGAGCTACATAGATACTCAATTCTCACAGTCAATCCACAACAAAGGAAGGATTTCTCTTGCTTTTGGCATAAATAAGATTCACCTACCAAAGAAGTAAACTCCCTACAAGAAGACTTCAAATTAAATTTTCCCCTAGGTTGGAATTACAACGAATAGAATCATCTATCTCAGAGGAACCACAATGTTCAACGAGATTAAGCCATATCAAGAGAAAATCTCCAATTAATGAATGCTAGACGGAGACACAAGAAGGGATTAATTATTGCATGTGACAGCTTCCAAGGCAGGAGAAATTGCAATAACAAACAGATTTAGTGATGCCAAGAAAATTAACTCCACGGTATGAAGAAATGAATATAGATACCAAGAGAAAGAATGGTATAGGGGTGGGGCTATAGAAACTTCAAATTCACTAGAGGATTATAATTTTTCCCAAGCCAAATAAATTAATTGGAAGAAAAAAATAAACTCTACAGGAAGATCTTTTCCCATACAAATGATATAAACCAAATCTTCTATTGTTTTCCCCCTGTGACTTTTATTGTTTAAAAATAATTCCTACAAAGGCTCTCAGATTTCACTATAAAATATTCTTGGGTACTCTATTTTTTAAAATCAATTTCTACAGAAGCTCTAAAGATTTTAAATTTACAAAAATATATTGAAGCTTCTACACAGATAACATATTCTTCTTGTACAGGCAATCTTTCCAATTTGCATAAAAATAATTTAAAGAACCTATTTCTGGATGTTTGAGGAAATGATGTTTGAAGTAGAGTTTCACCTTCATATTCCAATTTATCAAAGCCTCTTCCAAATTATCCACTTTTCCAGAAAGAAGAAAACAAAACCAAAGCCAAAATTTCCTGAGAATCTCTTTTTCCAATTTTCAACAACCTCCTCTCCAAAAATATCTTATCTCATTGTCGTGAAGTAGCCTCTTTCCTATTTTAGTTAATGCAAATATTCTCTTCGAGAATTAATTCCAAACAACATTGTTTAATTAATTTTTTCTAACACATGTCACAACTAAAATATCCTTTTAACCAAATCACAGATATTTCCTCTAAGATAATTACAAGATTTTTATGCATTTAATAATTCAAAATTCACATATTAACTTCTAATTAAATTTAATCTAATTAATTTAATCACTTTATAAAATAAATTTAATCACAAAGATTAAATCACTTTACAAAATAAAATAAATTCAATTAATTAAATCAAATATAAAGCTTCTAACAACTTTAATCAAAATTAATTAAATAATCACTAAAAACCATTATAGGCATTAATTAACATTAATTTTCCCACATAACATACCTTGCAAAATAAATAAACAAAAAGGAAAATGTGGAAAACATAACAACAAAGCATACTGAAACAAGGAGTGACGACACATTGTGACTAGCGTTGTGGCTTGACAAGGAAACCCCATTACTATCTCCCAATCAACTATTCCATTGGGAAATGAACACACTCAAACCTGTGAATGTAGGTGGAGCCGTCATCTTGTACCTGAAATCCTGCAATAAAACATGTCATAGATGAATATAAATCATGAATCAAACACATCGTGAAGAGAAAATCATGGAATCGCAGGGTGCTCGCAAGCGAGTGATGCAATCCTGTTCCCTTCACCAATACAATGTCACATCAAAATTGACTAAACTAAAACATCAATTAATTACAGATGAGCATATATCAATATCAACTCAAATAAACAACTATGCTAACTAGAAAGCATGTCATAAATAGTATTCATCCATAAAGTGTACCATCACATCACAATAAAAAAACCATCATCGCTCCAATGTCAACGATCAAATAACAACAACATAGCATCATGGCCTATCAAATTAAAAGCATTGTCTAGAAATATAATCAAATAGGAGGGGTACTACATCCTCCCCCCTAGGATCAGGCTTACTCTTGGAAGCATGTGAACAAATAGGGATAGAGCTCTCTCATCCTGGTTGCATCCTCCCAAGTAGCCGAAGTATTATCTCTTAGATCCCACTAGACCCTAACTTGCTCAATATCTCAAGGATCTAAGTACTATATCCATGATTAATATACATTCTTCACATACACACAAACTGACATCACTGAGAATCACATCACAAGGCTATGCAAGGGTCCATCTGGACGCTGGAATGCAACATACTAATCCATGATACATAATTCATGATCCAAGAGCCAATATCCATCTCACATAATCCATACCTCACACTCAGTGGCTTGATGGTGTTAGGCCACACACACATGGTGAGACCATCCAAGCAAGACCACAATGACCCATCTCTTGTTGTATAAGGTGGTTAGCCTCCAAGAGATAGTCATCACACATAGGTGGGTAGTGGGTCTAGCTATATATCAACCTCACATGTACCCCCATCCTCAAGGTTCCCTGCATCTGCTTCCTTATATACAATCACTAAGTCTGCATCATACATCCATGGAGAGGAATCAAAATATGACACATGGCCAACCTCGAAAACAATAAGGATAAACTAGTTTAGCCACCAAAGTCATAAAGAAACATCAAATAAGATTCAATTTCAGCAATAAAGCAAGAAATACACGTAATTTCAACACTAAATCAAATGTAACCATGAGGGCTATGAGTAAATAAGATCACAAAGGGTGGCTAAAACATTACAATCGAACATAAACAAAATATTGGCCTTCATAGTCAATCAAAAATAATGAATAACCATATAGGAAGTCCTCAATCTTTGAAATTGTACTATACAACACTACGTGACTAGATACTAGCCACCAAACGAGGAAGGAGGGAACATCATCAGGCTATAACAACAGCCATCATGTGGTGTGGAGTGAGCACACCATCCACATGGCTTAGAGTGTACTCCTCGGCTACACCCTACCTCACGTCATCATGCGACATGGTCATACACTAGCTGAAGAAGGCATGCACTAGTCGTATGTCACATGGAAATGTTTTTGTGGCTCCATGGAAGTAGACACGTGTAGAACACACCCCACATAGCGATACCTCATGGAGAAGGAACATGCAAGTACTCATCATAGCTAGAGGTATACATGGCTAGGACATACCCATATGTTAACCAACTCCAACACTGTCAAAAGAAAACATGGGTATCCATCTACAAGTGTGTGAGGCCCCATTACACTCATCACACAAATAGGCTATCATAACACAATCTCATAGTGCACCTTCATGTGTCTATGCATGTGGCATTGTGTCCTAGAGCCCAAATTGCTACCATCAACAACACGACATCATCACCAACACTATGTCAAAACATTAGTAGGGTGTGGTATCATACCCATTGCATCATGTCAAAATAAGTGTGGATACGGTTATATGATACATATATGAGTATATCAATATGGGGCTATTTGAGCTTCACCTCTCATACATACGAAGTTGACTCACTAATGCCATCTCAACATCCCTACGGATGGCTATACATAAACTAACAAACCAATGTTGTACTCAAAACTATGGGGTTTAGACTAGCACATATGGATTAAGTACCCTATTCCATCATAAGGGAAAGTAGCGAGTACATTTCCTTGGGATCAGTTGAGCTAAGATCACTTTGCATCACAATGTGAGTATGCTACACACTCCACCCAAGAAACTTTGTGGTTGCTACTACCCCTTCATAGATTGAAGAGATAGAGAACCAAAAGAAAAGAATCTATGAAACTACATTTTGACTACTCTTATATATATATATATATTCAACCACACATGGGTTGGCCCTCAATCAGGTAGAAAACATACAAACACAAAAAATGGTATGGTTAATCCCACACCAGATACAACATATATCGTATGGATGGGTACACTGTATCATCATCCTATGGGCCCACAAAGAAAGTACAAGGTATTCACAACACTCAGCTAATGCACAATCACTGGTTTCTCACATTTACAAGGGGGAATACAATTATATACACTATTCCATAAGTATATTTACTTTCATAATCCATGTAATTCATATCATCACATATATCCATAACCCATCATTAGCTTTTCTTGCAATACACCCAACACAAATCTATATTTCACTATACATAATAGAAAATCATTTATCTTTTATACAAGAGAGTGGTTAAACCTCAACACTACTCCATTTCTTAAATACATACTAACATACTTAAGATAGAGCATCCCATATTCATTTCTAACATAATTAACAACTATTTAGTCATCTATAACAGGAAGAATAGAAGGAGAGAAGAACATCTCTTATCTACCTCTAGGGTCAACCTAGTTTCCCTAAACATAAACCACTCAGTATAGTCAAGGAAAAAAAAGAAAGGAATACACACATAAGATTACAAACAACAAGGACAACCTAATGGGCTCATGTGGAACCAGAGTACCTAGTGTTAGAAATTGGGCTCAGATACCATGTGTAACGCCCCACCATGTAACCCTAGAGGATGAGACAAACACAATAGAAGCGTAACAATATATATTTTTAAAGTGTAATAATAAGTAAAGTGAACTAGACTTAACGCATACATCCTCTAAGGTACGTGAAAACGCTTACATTCAAATCCCATAACTTACAAAAGTGAACTAATCCATAGCATATAAATAATACTCATGAAATAAATAACATACATCCAAAGCATTAAACTTGTCTCATTAGATACAAAGTACATTAAAGAATCATCCATAGATTGCATTCATTCAATAAAACAATTACAAGACTCATTTCCAAAATGAGGATGATCATACAATAATGTTATAATAACAATGATACAAGAATCCTCCTCGAATATAAATGAGGAGTAATCCATATACATAAATGTCCAATAGATACAAAAGAACATAAGAAATAGTACAAAGCAATAGGTACACATGAGGTTTCCAATCTGGAAGATCCCGCCATCATGAACATGAAATGGGAACCCAATGATGTAAGGTGCACATTCCACCCAACCAAGTGGTACCCGAAGGAGCACCCCCCATGCTAGGAGATAGTAAAAGGGATTCCTGGGAAAAACCAACAACCTCTAGACATAGGAAACACGCAATACTATAACATACAAGAAAAATACATACATAAGGTTACATTGCTTCCAGAGTAAAATAATCAAGTATATCAACTGCACAATACATACTATTGTCATACGAGAAGTGTTGTCACAAAGCTTCATTGGTTACCCTGGCACCACTTTGTGCACCAGCCCCTATTGAGAGCCACTCCCTTATTGACAACACAAGGATCTAATCCAAAATATAAGAGGCCGCACATCTCATTCGTAGTAACTGGGTGTTTAACTGAAACTCAACCAAGTACACTACCCAAGGAAAAACAAAGGGGTTGAACCATAAAACACAATAACCCCCTCATAAAACACCATCATCTGGAAGACTTACATACACAACTAACCAATTTCCCCAACTTATGAGAATAGAAGAAATCATAATTTAATAGGAAATTTAGGCAGGAAATAAATCTACCATTAGGATTTCCTAAATCCAATTTCCATTCCAAGAAAACAATAATACATTGCTTGAAATAAACCAACTTAATATAGTTTCATTTATAGACAATAAGGAAATTAAATCTAATTGTTTAATTCCATTTCCCTATTTACATCAATATAATTTTTTTTTTTTTTTTAAATAATTTCATTATGAGAACATCTAGTTTGTGCATTTGCATGCACCCATTAAAAATATATATATATTTAAACAAACTAAACTAAACTACCATGCATTGCCAAATTGGAACTTAGTATTTGGTGGGAATGGGAATTAATGTATCTCGTTGTTAATTTAAAAGCTTGCTACATATGACCAACACCTGTATGAATAACATTTTGTAGGGTCCTTAGAAACAAATGCAAGTTTTGGCCGTCACTGAAGACTGTGGTTGTTATAGGTTGAAAATAGAATTAGAAGGATTATTCAACCCTTTAAAATTTTCCATTATGTTCAGGTGCTTCAACTATGACAGGTTCACAATGGAATTAGAGAGATTATTTAAATCTATACAATATTCTATTTTCAAGTGTTGTAGATGGAAAAATAGGTTAGCAAAGAGAATCCAGAGGAAAGGTAACCAAGCCTCTCTGGTCGCTATGGTCCAAAGTGCAACCTCAGTAGAGTTACAATATAACATGGGAGTTGTTACTAATTCTACATTTCACAATGTTAGGATGTGGATTTGGCGGTAGGTAAGGAGACCATTAAATCTTTAGTTTTATTCCTTCCAGCTACCCTGATTGCACAATGAAGGTGCCTGGTGCTTTTAGTAGCCTCCAACATAGGTACCTTGACAATCAAGCTAAATGCATCTAAGTGTAGTTTAAACTAGTTTAATATGATTTCAAGGCAAGCTATCATTTATACAGCCAGGTATGTGCAGGATCATGATGGACCAAAAAGTGGCAATGGGGAAAAAATTATGTTTTTCATCAACCCAAAAATGCGAAAATGCTGAGTTGACTTTTTTGTGGCTTGGGTGTCAGTACATTGCTCCAAAGAAATGCCCAAACCAAGATTTGCATATCAGATATTTGATCCAAATCAGATATCTGATCCAATCCGATTCAAATCAGATATCCGATCCAAATCGGATATCTGATTTGAGGAAAATATATATATATACATATTTCGGGCCTATTAAAATCATTTTACACATTCACAGGCTACAGGTGCATAGTGAGGAGGTTCTTCGCATAACAGATATCCGATTTAGCCGATATCCGTTTTGAAAAGGTTATATTTTAGATTTTTCATTGCTTTGATCGAATTTTGAATTAGATTTGTATAATTTTAGTTAGTTTTTTATGGATTTTTTTTCAAAATAGGGTTTTCAATTGATTTTTTTATGAAAAATTTGAGTTTAGAATGAATTTTGATTAAAAATGAATGTTTTTTGTGGATTTTGATTTAAAAATATTGTTGTTTATGTATTTGTATTAAAAATTAGAGAATTTTATAGATTTTTGTTAAAAAGTAGGGTTTGTTTTGGATTTTTTTTACAAACTAGGGTATTTTTACAATATTTTCATTTATATTGTCTAATTTCAATTAGATTAATTAATTTTTAACTTTAATCAGGCATTATGGCTACTGAGAATGAAAATGCACAAATTCCAAATGATCCACCAACTGAGAATTAAAATGCACAAATGCCAAACGCTCCACCACCTCCGCAACCATCAATTGAAGAATTAATTGGTGAAAAATTGCAGCAATTGAGGAGCATTTCTAAAGTTTATATTCAAGAATCCCTCGATTATCCGAGATGTCAAACACATTGAAGGAAATAATTAAAAATACAGAAACCCTCTCCACCCAACATAATGCCTTTCATTCGTGGTGAGAAGACATGAGGGAATATTATGCATGTGGATTGTCTTATGATGATGTGAAAGATCTCGGAATAACTAAAGCCCAAATAGCCTCTTTATTTTCTAACCCCCGCATTGGTTTTCTAGTTAATGTTAATAAACCAAAAATTTCTATAAAATGGTGCATGCGTAGGGACATTGTAGATAACTTTTGGGATCGTTGGTGTATGGTTTTTGATAAACCACTGAACAACAATTGTGATATACTATTTTACTTTATTAAAAAATTATATTTTGGGTTTGTGTTAGGGCATCATGTCAATTACTTTGACATTAAACCCTTCTAGGTCGTTGGTGGAGGTATGCCCCAAGATAGACCAAGGGTAGTTAGAGTAGTCCCGCGCCCATATGTTCCCCCTCCTCCCCTTCCAATATTTTAATCTAAGATTGAATAAAAATCAAATGTGAAACCCAACACTCTTAAGAGTTGGAATACTCTGATTTGACAACACTTCAACTATCCTCAATGTCCTTACAATCATCTTATTCTTTGGAAAAAGGGTATTTCTTTTACACCCCAAAATAGTCTTGATATTTAAGTGAAGCAAAGATAAGCAACAACCACAAGTCACTAACTATCTAGATTGGTATTCAATGTTAAAGGAGAGTTCCTTTTAATGGCACAATAAGACAAGTGGAACTTAACTAATTATCAACCCAATGTCAATATAATGACATACATGTAAGTATTTACACCATGTGTCAACAAGGGCCTCAACGAGTAAACAGATTTAGAAAATCATTAATCATATCCCCTATTTCAAATAATAGAGATTACTACCCTTATACAATTTTTAAAACAAGCCTCAAGACATTAATATTTTTAACTCCATTTCTTTCATATTTTTCTATTAAAAATAGTTTATTACCAACAAAAGAAAATCCTTTGAGATCCTAGATTAAACAACCTTGAGTTCTCAATCAAATGTGACTTATAACTATTCAATTCATACCAAGACTTGATCATTATTCTAGAGATTGTTCACTAACCTTAGTTCTCATGGTCATGAATCCAAGGGTCCTCAATCACTAATATATTTGTGCAATAAACTATTATAAAAGAAAGAAATATGTTTTACCCTTTATATGTAGGGAAGTCACTAGCTAGAGGTCATTTCTAGTAATTTTACTACATTTATACATGTTAGCAATAGGGAACCAAAAATTTATATGAGTGATAACCTTGAATAACCATCATAGTGTGTTATGTGTATAATACTATATTTGACTCTCCAATAGATCTTAAAACAACTTTGACATATTAACGTCTCACTATTTTACGATTATTATGACTTTACTTAGTGTCATCCTAACCAATCTCTAGTCATATAACATATACCCAAATTCATACAAATAGTTATCGAAATTGCTAAAATCATTTCCATCCAATTAGAACTAATGGTTCTTTAAATTCTCAAACTACCACTATCATATTGCATCCAATGAGATTCTCAACCTAACATTTTAGTTTCTCTTTCATGATGTGCAATATTTACTATTTACTAACATTCAATGCATCTTGGATAACTCATCATTAATTTTTACATTTCAAACTTACAGAAACATTGACCCTTCATTTGGTTTGTTGAGACAAGAATAAATGTTCTAGTTTAATTTCAAGGAACCCAAAGTCTAGGAAACCCTTCCTACATAAATTGCAAGTACAAAAATGCTTAGAACCCTCTTACTTGTACTTCTGATTTCACATGGATAATATGATTGAGTTGCATAGATACCCTTTAAACATGGTAGTCATTCTATTCTATAATAGAGTGAAATGTTTGTAGGACAATTTACACAATGAAAATGAAGTGAAAATGCATAAATAAAGCATCTACTTAGCTTTGTTGAAGAATTATCCTGCACATATCACTCTAGTAAATCTCCAACTATTCCCAATTTCTTCAAATCTTCTCTCACTCTCTTAAACTGGAACTCCAAAGTAGGTAGAGAGGATGCTATTAATAGTTGTGGAATCTAATTTTAT